>VYXC01013158.1:205665-216062 GCA_013397175.1 Platysteira castanea
ATATATATATATATATATATATAGGAAATTATCCTCTGTTAGATAGTGCTGTGATGACAACCTGGGAATAAAACCACAACGTACTGTGCTGTTATGCAAACCTCTCTGTGCTCCTCTGCTGATGGAATGACCATCTTGGCCCTCACTCTAGGTTTCAACCATCTATCCTTTCACATAATGCTCTGGATCCAAGAGGCAGAATAACAACAAGGCTTAAAGAAAAATGAATGATAAACTTGGTAGACTAGGTTGGATTTAAAGTTGGATTCTGCTGCAAGGGAAAGGAGCATTTTCTTTGTAGTATTCCCATTCCTGTGGTTCTGGTAGGTAAGAGCCAAAGAAGAGGTAAGAGGATTTATAGGAGTTGTGGGTGATGTTGGATTAAAGCTATTAATCAGAACGTAAAAACTGTCATCCTGGGTCAGACTAAAAGTCTGTAACAAAATAACCTGTTCCTGACAGTGACCTGTAACAGATGTTTGGGGAAAGTGTATAAAAACCATGGCAATTACAGACTGATCTTTCCCCTGGCTGTACTTTTGAGTCTGAAATCAGCAGTTTAGAAACTTCCCAGGTTTTTGATTCTCAAACTTTCAGAAGGTTTGCATTAAAAAGTTACAGAAATCCACCAGGAAGTCAGGCATTGAAGATGTGTACTGGTGAAAACCATTCTCTCTCCTAAGAATGGACAGCTTTATAATATTACTCCAGTTTTACTCCCTTGACTAAAACCACCACTGGCACATAAGTGAGGGCCTGTTTTTCTCTGGGATGCCATTTCAGCCCTGCACCCATCAGCCCTTACCAAAATGCATGTACCTACCAGGATGTGTGAACCTAGCGAATTACGTGCTGAAGGGCTGGATACAGGACTGGAGCCGGACGATTTCAAGGCTTTCTTCTCTGCAAGTTCATTAATTATGATAAACCTGTTCATCCAGCATCTCTTGAAAAATGCCTCTCCATGTAATGTCCTTGTACCACTCTTGCTGGGTCATCGACTAGCAAGGCGGCCAACACACTCTGCCCCAGTAGCGCTACAAAAAACTGATCCTAAGCAGCGATCAAAGGAAAGCAGAAGGGCAAAGCATCAGCAGAACAAAGAAGATAAGGACCACAGAAATCCATCAAATTTTAAAATGCATTGGATGCACTAGCATCTCAGAGGAGACTCAGATAAGGACACAAGTAGCTCTTACATATTCCTTCAAGGCTGAGCTCTGACACACAGTCTTACTTACTCTCCAACAGGTTTGTTCACCTCTTTGTTCATTCAGCCTTTCTCTTTTAATGGACAGATTTCATTTTGCTGACCTCCACTGATTATTAATAAAGAAGAACTAAAAATCAAAATGCTGCTGTGTGTATTTCTCCACCTGTCACACAAATCTCGCCTCTCTGAGCTCCTATCACCCTAATTTCATCCAGGACAGAGACCTCTTGTGTATGTCCTAAAAACAAGCTTGTCACTGCTATGGTCAGACCTTGTTTCTGTGTTGTATATTTCCAGACATCAGGCAAACCCTCCCTTTTTTCTTGTCTATTCCAATTAGTCTCTATTACAGCTTTTTTCTTTCATTTCCTTACACCTTTTAATTCCCCTTTCTCTTTAATACACTGTCTCTGTACTGGTGTTGCTTAACTCTCAGGAAGTGTTTTGGGACATACGTGATTAAAAAAGATAGAGGAGACTAAATTCAAGCAGTTCTGTATTTTTGCTTTGGTACTTCCACTTTCCCCTGTCAGTATAATATCTGTAATAACTGAAGTATTTGTATATTTGGTAATTTAAAAATATGTTTTTCAGTCAAAATATTCTAAATTCATTGTTTTAAACGTAAGAGGTAGAAACATATGTGATGAATCTAAAAATTATTCTAAATTTCTTTCTTTAAAACATACTGTAGTGTTTTAATTATATTACTATTTATATAACAGTCTTCATGTTTTCTGGACATTTAACATAAATTTATGCTATAGTTATAATATTTCTTTGATGTCATGTGAAATGCTTAAAGTACTTTGAGTTTGTATTTCTTTCTTTTCAAGCAGAGTTTGAGGTACTAATGGAATTTGACATATTTACAGAGCTGGAAGTTTCAGGAGAAAAAATTTAGATATGAAGTTTTGGTCATTATAAGTTTAAACCTCAGATAATCCTCACCCTCCTTGACTGAAAACTCAAATTTAATGGATTTTATTTGACTTTCACTCTGTATACGGAAAGGTGGGGCTTTTTCCTCTGCCTTAAAAAGCTGTGCAGCATGGCAGGGTGTTGGAACCAGATGATCTGTAAGCTCCCTTGCAACCTAAACTAGTCTATCATTCTATGATAACCTTGAGGAGGAAAAAAATAAAAATCAGCCTTCCACCTGGAGTTTTGACACATATTCTCTTTCCTTCAAGCCTGACTTATTTGTAAAAACTTCTAATAAACATGAATCTGACAGTCAGCCTAATATGCTGGAATCAAAAGCTATTATTGACTTTGCCATATTGATCAATGGTGGCCCAAGCCCCGTAATAGATTATGGTGTTTCTCTCTAAACGCAGCTGCTCAGCTGTTCCCTCTCTGCATTAAATGAATGCTCCTCTGACAGGAGCTGCTAAAATGACCTGGTTCAGAGCCTCTTGCTCCAGGCCTTGCCCTTCCGTAAATACATGGTGCACTTCCAGGGCCATGCAAACACCTAAGCAGCAGCTCACTACTCCTGTTTGGGTGTGTGTTTCACGTGGCTCTTTGCCACCCACCCCTCTTTTGCCCCTTTTCAGGAATGCCTCCATCCCCTTTCCCATGGCACATCTCACCAGCACTCCCTGCTCTTGTGCTTTGCTGCTCTGCTGTGTGCTGTATCCTGACTGCATAGACTGGGAAGGGAGCCACAGGGAGGCTAATTGCCTTGTCACACAGAAAGCTTGTGCCTAAGAGGGAGTTTGGAGCCATCTCTTTCATGTCAGCTGCGGCTGTATGAAATGTTGACTAGCTCCTCTCTCGTTATGCTCCTCAAACCAGCCTTCTACTCCCAGCTCTAAATTCCAGCCTCTAGGTGAGGATATCTTCATCTGCTTGAAGAGTATGGTAGGACAGCTTTTCCATGACATCAGTCTGAGCTCATAGGAATATGGAGAAGGATTATCTTAAGCATAGAGGTGAGTAACCCTACAGCAGACTGTGTAGTCGTGGTCTTCCCTGTGCTACCTGGAGGTGATCACTCCAATATGACTGGGAATGACAGCAAACTCCTCCAATAAGCAACAGCAACAACCACCTGGAAGGCAGTCCTCACACTTTGCACTGCTCTGGGATGGGATTTGGGTCCATGCTAAGGTCCTCGTGGAAGCAAACTTTAGTGAGGCATAAAAGGAATCAAAAAACACAAGAAATTTTGCTATTTCTACAGCTGCCACGTCTCTTGAAACCAGAAAAAAAAAAGGCCAACAACTACACATGCTTTGTGGAAATCTGCAATTCAGAAATGTTTAAATGCAGGGATGTCTAAGGAAAATTTCTTCTTCTCTTCTGAACAAAAAGATGTAATCTGTACTGAACAGCAAGTTGCAAGAAGTGTTTCAATATTATCTTTTCACAGGAAAAAATTATACATAATGCTGAAGAAAAGTGAGATGAACACATAAATGCTGTTTTCACTGACACCTTATATTTTTCACAGATTGCTCTCCTAAATTAGAGTATCTCCACTGGATTTAACCAGAAGAGAAGCCAAAGATTAAAGAAAGGCAGAGAGGCTGAGTGATCCACTCAAGACAGGTCACAATTTTTAAATGAAACCCAAGAAGGTCAGGAGCAAGGTGTGTACAGGAGCTAACCAGAGGAAAGCTAGCATTGCTCCTCCCTGAGAGCAAGCCCAGAGCCAACATTTCCAGATCTATAAATAAAAAGCCTTTCATCAAACTGGGGGAAAACAAAACTGTGCTGTGAAACAAACAATGGACACTGGTATTGAAATGAAAAGGATATGGAGAACACGAGAGTTTTAGAGCAGGTGGCATCAAACCTTCCTGAGCAAGTCAAGGGCTCGGCGTCCCCAAAGCAACTCAACAGAGAGATCCCCAAAGCAATCTCTTACAGAGTCTTCTGTAGTATGTAAATTTATTGAAATACAGTCCCTTTTGTCTACTGGGAGATGAGTGCGCTGTGATCCGTCCTCTCAACCCACACTGACACAGGCAGCTGACATTGTGGTTTTGAAGATTTCCCTTTTGTTTTTACTGCCAGCTCGTGGGAAGGGGAGAGAAAGAGGAAGGGGAAAGAGGAGGGAGTATCGCGCCCGCGAGTGTGTGTAGGCAGGCCAAGAGAATCTGTGCCACCGAACACCCAGATGGCAGGAAAAATTCACCTTTTACTAACTGGATCCATGGCAGATTTTTATAGCGTGTGGGTGGGAGAGAGGGCAGGGGCTGTGAGGAGGATGCAGGAAAGCAGAGCATGTAAATGCACGTATGTTTGCACCAGAAAAAGGGAGAGAAGGGCATACAGTGAATTAAGAGGCTTCTGTCTGTACGTACAGAATGGCAGAGCTGCACAAGGGAGAGGAGCCAAGTTATGGTGATGTCCTTCAGGAACAGAGATCCAAACACCCAGTAAACATCTCCTTTGCCCTCCTCTGCACAGAGGCACACAGGAGGCCTCTAGGTCCCAGTACCCTTGCAAGGTATGCCACAGGACAATTTCTTTCTTGCAAGACCCTCTGAAAAGGGCTCTGAAAACAGTGAAATGCTGCCTGTCTTGAGATGAACTTTCTCCTTACCCCTTGAGATGACACAGCCCACCTGCAAGTCAATGTTCACATTCTATGACTTCATGCTGCTGACCATGGGGCTGTGCCCCTACCTACACCACTTTTCCATCTGAATTTCTGGCTTTAAGAAGAAATGAAGCAGCAGAAATCTTTCAGAACTACTTTTCTGAGCTCTAACATATCTGTTAAAAAACTAAACCAGACTGTGGACAGGTTCTTTGACCTTATGAGCATGAAAGCCTTGCTCACATATAGTTAAATTCCTCCCTTCTCTTCAAAACTGAGAGGACTGAGTTTCACTTCCAGGGGTTGGATCACACCCATCGTTTCCCTTTATCTGAGCTACCTGAGATGCTCTATGACTTGTGGTTCTTGGCACATAAACACAACTCAGAGGGACAAGAAGTCTGGCTGGAGCAGATGAAGTCTGCTTTGGGAGCATACGGGATACATATAAACAGTTCTGCAAAGACTCAATTAAATACTTAGAAATAGCCCACATTATCCGCATTCCTGAATCAGTACTGATGCGCATCCTAAAGGTATCTAGAGACCCTTGAAATTCTCTCCATGATAGGAAGTGTAATGAAATGCATGCAAGATAGCTTAAGGCCATGACCATCTCACTTTGGGGGCGTTTCTTAAAGATTTGTAATTGAGTCAGATCTGTTAAAAGACTGACAAGTATTTCCAGGGAGATCTGACCAGACTGGGGAAGATGTAAGCCTTTTGGTGACTGAAAAAAANAAAAAAAAAGAAGAGAGAGGGATCATTTTAAGCTCATTTGGAGAAAGGATGCAAACCCGTACAAAGAAAATCTGATAAGGAAGACTCTTAAGAGTCTTCAAGAGTGTATGCTGTGACCTAACATCTCTAATGTCCTAAAGCTATGGGTCCTGGGTGCTATGTTTCAAGCCAGAATGGACCATTTGGATTATCATTTTGAATCCATGGTAGCAGAATTTAAGTCAGTAATTCCCAGAATGACTAAGTGTCCTCTGTATCCCTCACTCAGCAGAACAAACAGAACCCTGTGCGAATAGAGGTATTTTGCCCACCATCTTTTGTCTGATAACCACGCAGGAAAAGACTGGGCTCTTTATTCTTGAATTAGCCCCAGACACCAAAGAGATTCCCTGCATTGTGCTAACAGACAGGTAGGTAAAGACAAGTGGCATGTGCCATGGGGGAAATCTTTGGGAATGCCTCGACAGCGAGTATCAAGGCAAACCTTTTTCAATGCCTTCAAGAGAAACCAAAAAGCAAACGGAAATGGGAAAAAAATAATCCCCTCACGTTTCCCTCTCTGAAGGCAGCAGATGCTTTAAAATTCAGCAGACAAGGTCTGCCTTGTAGCAGACAGTGGGGCAGAGAGGATGGCTGCTCCTCTGCTCCCCAGGCCTGCTCCCAGGGATTGCACCTGCATGTGCAATTTTGGCATTTCTGTATATCTGTTCGATTTTTATGCAGATATTTGGTACAGGGAGCTGGTTTTGACCCCTGGCCCTCCAGCTGTGAAGGAGGGAGCCTTGTGGGTGGCAAACAGTGTGCTGCACAGGCCATTTGTAACCTACTGACTGGGCAGTGACCAGGAGCTGCTGCAAGCCCCATTTCTAGCTGACTCCAACACTTTGGCATGCATTTCTCTGTCTAGAGATTACAAACATGGGGCTTGCCTCTCCATCCTCCCTCCAGCATTCTTTCCTTGGCTTAGGGTGAGGTTATTCCCCCTGCGCAGAGACACCCAGCTGAGGAGTTTGCTGTGACAGCAGAAAGGGGCACCAGATGTTCAGTGCCAGTAATCGAGGGTACGAACCTCAACCCTCCTCCCAATGGTGCTCCTGCTCGTGTGAAGTCAGAGCTGGGTATTTCCAGCTCTGCTTATCATGAGCTGCACCTTAATGAGGGCCTGCTTCTAAGTATCCTGAAGTCATCCCTTTATCTTCAGGAACTTCAGATCAGGCCCATGTGGAGACATCATCTTTGTAAGGAGTAAACTGATTATTAGATGGTACAAATCAGTGCAATGGCACTGACTTCTATGAAATGAGGCCAAAGTACATTAATGAATAATTATTTCAGGAGCTCTGTTAATGAAAGAAACAGTATTTTTGGCAAAAACACAACAAAGCTGCAGCACCTGGACTGCAAAGCCAGTAGAGGTGTATCTCTCAATACCTTCCACGAAGTTCTGTGCCCAGTTTTGATCTCAAAAGGGATCATTTAACATATATGTGAACCTCCCTTGCAGAGTGCTTATTTCTCTGCTTTTGGAAAAGTACAAACAAACAAAAAATACCTCAAAAATTTCTGTACTACTGAAACAAAAGATATTACAGATTACTTGGGTCAGATGGACTTGTATACATGTGGCAACGTGCACAATCCACTCCTATAAACACTTATTTTAAGGAACTACCTGTAGATTATTAACTGCCCAGTCTGACCTCTTTTATAGCACTAATGCAAAGTGCTGCAAGTGTCAGTTACTGGGAGAGATTCTCTTGGGCCTAGACGCAAGTCCCATAGGGTATGACAGTGCTTTATAGCAGGTTGCCATCCTTTCTCAGCATTTAAGGTGTTGTCACAGACATGCTAAGTGGACCATCAAGGAAGCCACATTCTGAGCAGATCTCTTCCTTCTCAGTGTTGTCCCTGAACAACTTGTTGTTTTACCAGCTCATACTCTTATACAAGAATGCATCACGTAACACTGAATTCTGGAAATACAGAGCAGATTTCATGAAAAATGTACTTTACACTTTCCACTTCTTCCTGAACCAAAAGGGGAAAGCCGCTTTTTGTCCTAAATACAAGCATTGTGCCCTTCTGAGGCACTTCGCTCTTGACATCTAAACCTTTGACATCTGAATTTGAGATACTCATCCCATTACAGATAAATCATTTTGAACGGATTGTCACCGGATCCAAGTGCTTAGTATGATTATTTTAAGGACAGAGAGGCTGTTCATTCCCTTCACTGACTGCAGAAGGGGTGGAGATAATCATCTCAGATGTGAATATCTGTCTTTTAGACATTTAAACAAATCTCATCCCTGAAGCTCAGCTTGAGTTGGGCACACGGGAAAACCTTGGTTTGTGCTGGAGAAATCCGTGAGCAACACTACAAGTAGTAGATCCCTGATCCTCGCCATGATGCAGATGAAGCTACTCCAGCCAGCTTGATGTCTCACTGAGCCCATATAAGGAGTTTTTGGCTGTCTGTGTACTGTGAACAGAGTTACTGTTGCACCTGTGTCTGCACCAGGAAAACTTATCCTAGTTTCTGAGATGTGTAAAGGCTCCTGTCATGGGTAAGACTGAACTGGCATTCATAGAACTGTAGAGAAGTTATCACCAGAATATTTTATATCTCTCTTAGTGCACTGACTTTGTGTCCAGGTCCAAGCCAGACTCACCAATAACTGAGCTGAGATTCACAACACAGAATGGGTTTGACAGCAAACTGCATCCAGCTTCATAAGAAACCAGGACAACAATAGCAAAAAAAACAACAACAAAAAAAAACAACAACAAAGAGTTGACTTAAAAAGTCGGAAGTATTTGCTTGATACTTAAAAAGTATCAAGCAAAGCAAAACAGCTGAGCTGCAAATAACACTGGTGTTTTTCGTTTCCACACAGAAAGTTCCTTTCAGCAAAACAAAATTAAATTATATTTGTCTGTATCCTTAGTCAAGATGAATTCCAAGATTCTCTGAGTACATGGGTAATGCTCTTCTTTTGGAGTTCAAACCACAGGAACATCTCATTGTGAAAAAGGCAGTAAGAGATTGTGTAGTGCAGGAGTAACCTGAGTCCCGCCTTACAGGTTTGCTGTCCAGCAGATTTCCCCAGGCACTGATGCAAACATCTGGGCATTCATGTGCATGGTGACATTTATTTCTTTATTTTTAATGCTGTGGGGAATTGAGGATTATGTCTGTTATTTCCACTAACCAGGCATTAAAATACCTCGAGCCCATCGCACCATCACTGAGTTTTGACTGAGAAGCACTAGGCAGAGAGAGGATGACACAGTTCTAGGAAATACTAAGAGAGATTAATGCAAACCACAGCGGCAGCACAAACAGTGCCCAGACGTAATGCACCGAGTAAACAACTTTTCTTTTCCCTGCCTTTCACGTCGTAGTAGATGAGCCACCAGAGGGAGTCCGAGAGATCTCGAAGAACTGAAGGATAAACAGCTCTGCTTTGGCAAAATAAAGGTAATTAAACATTTTCTACCAGGGGCTGCAGAGTTCAAACCAGTGTGAGCTTCTTTAGGTCACTGCAAGATCTGCATCACAGCAAGATTTCTCAGAAAGCCTAAATCGGTATTAATTTACAGTTTAACTTCTCCAAGGAAACAAAGGGAATAAAGAAGCAAGTTGATATTTTTAGTATTATTGCTGATGATAAAAATTCTCCTGTGTATTTCTAATTAAATATTATTATGCGTTTCTAGATCAATTGCATAAAAAAGAAGGTCAGGTGACCGGAATCCAAAGGGTAAGTGATGCCTTATCTGTGTCACTGTACTCTTGCTCATGTGTATGGAAATGCACAGATATTTAAATTCAAGTACACTGTACACTGCTCAGTCTTACTGTTCGGTAGCAGAGGGTGAGACACGAGGTTTCACACTGCCTTGCATCTTCTATTCTGACTTAAATGGTGAAGGAGGAAAACAGCTCTCTTAGGCCCCTAGGAAGGGGCAAAGCGTACCACAGCCTGCTCTTTATGCCTGTGATGGGTAAACAGGGGGCTTAGGGACATGGTTTTCTGATGGACCTGGAAGTGCTGTGCTAACGGCTGAACTCCATCTTAAAGGTCTTTACTAACCTAAATGATCCTGCAGTTCTGTGTTGGGTTAGAGAGACACTACTACACACAAATTAAATCATCACCCTTCCTGTAAGACAGGGCAAAGTGTAACATTTCTGGGCCACAAAAACTGACATGCCAAGCACCAGGGTTGTTCTCTGTTATGGAGGTTTTGTGGAACCACATAAATGTCAGGAAGAGCATCTTATTCAGATCCTACTACTCTCTTCTGGTCTAAGCTGAGACCATCAGCTTAATGTCAAAAAGCTGAGCATTTGTTTTCAACACTGAGCTACAAAATTCTCACCCTTACCTTCCTTCTAAAACTTGTTGGCTGGAAAACCAAGAAGTTCCTTTTTCCTTCAGTCTTTTGCCCTACAGTAATGAAATCTTACAAGACTGGTCTGAAAACAGATGGGTTTCTACAGAATATTGACATTTTCAGCAGGAAATGCATGTGTATGTGGAGGAGGAAGGGACTCCTACTATTCTTCGGTAATATGGGGCAGACTGTGTTTTCAATATCGTGATGGTAGTGGTAGCTGAGCTATTCCAGCCAAGAACATATAGTCAAAATAGATGAGGCAAAGGAAAGGTGAAACAGGAGCTGAGAGATGTGACTGTAGAGTGGATTGTGACAGAGTACACCCTTATCCACTACACAACCACATTGCTATCTTTGAATTTTCCACCTGTTAATATCTCACCCATGGTTGCATTGGGTAGAGTATGATATTTCCACAGGCCTCTGTACAAGAGTAAAGAGCTGAGATTAAAAAAAAAAAAAAAAAAAAAACAAACAAGGAAAAAA
>VYXC01013158.1:227688-239075 GCA_013397175.1 Platysteira castanea
GGGGGGGGGGAAGCAATATAAAGTGAGAGTTTAACTCCATCAGGACCTCTTTGTAATGCTTGCACAGCAAAGTCTGTGGAGGCAGAAATAAAAATAATGAAAATCCTTGTCCCTCTGTTAAAATGACACATCATGTTTTATAAGCATTGCAGGTATTTTCACTGAAAAATTGTGTTTCAGCAAAAGAAAATCACAAGACACCCCACCAAGGTTTACAACACTATCCCAAAGATTTTCTTAAAAAAAAAACCAAAAAAAAACCCAAAAAAAAACCTGTCAAAAAGTTGCCTTTTTCTATGCTTTCTAGCAATTTTGGCAATGATTTTTACTTTTTTAAAAATTTTTCTTCACTCTGTACTTTCTGGATAAACCTTCCCATTCTCTTCCCCAGCTGAGAGTAACGGCTTGGCCTTTGGCAGAATGCTTCCAGAGTGGAACCAGTATTTTCAAGGCTTGAATGTTATTCAATTAATTTTCAGGTGCTTTAAATTTGAGGACAGCATCTCACCTTGACTAACATTTCCAAATATTTTCACTCTTCCTTACACCCCCCTCCCTTTTAATGCATTTAATCTGTTCCTCGGTTTTGATACAATAAACTTTCTAGATTGGTATTGTTAATAAAACCCTACCATCCTCCCCCTCATTCCATTAATCTATGCATCCTTTTTTTGTGTGAAGGTGTCTGATGTCAACTTTGATGATTTAAAGGCCATAAAAAATAAAAATAAAATAATAAAATCACCCAATAAGCTCTTAAAAATTAAGGGTGGGGGGGGAGCAGTGAGGACAAGGATGCCCTGTAGTACAAAACTATAAAAGGTTAGATTAGACTTTAGCAGAAAAGTCTCTGTGATAATTACTGTTATCTGCTGATCCATAAACTCTTCACACAAACTGCAACAGTAAACCAAAAAACTGACACTTTAATAGCAATGTGCTTTGTAGCGCGGGGACATCTCTCCTCCTCCTTCCCACATCTCTGTGCCTCCCAATGCTTCATTTCCTCACAGCCCTGTGACAGGCGAAGCTGACAACCTGGATTCCCAGCAAGCAGTGAGCAGCTAGAGGTTGGCACTAATTATTGCTAAACTTCTGCAGACTCACAGTGTAATCTAGTTGGGCAAGGAGGAGGAGGAGGACAGGGTGAGGCAGACCATCATTCTGGTAGTCTGGGATTTTTAATTTTTTTTTTTTGGAGGGGAGGAGGAAATAAGGGGGTGCTAAGAAATTCTGGGCAAAGAGAGCTGAATGTGTCCAAAATGCAAGTCCCAAAAAGGTGCTCCATTCCCCGCTGACCCTCAACTGGTGTAAGGTGTCCCAGCCCCTCCATCTCGAGCTGGTTTCCATCACCAGCTCTGTGCCAGTCCCCAGCATCTGTGGTGCAGCCCTTTCGTGGCTCACAGCAGGAAGAGGTCTATCCACCACACAGATGGAGAGGGAGAGTTCCAGAAGCATCAAGAAATCTTCCTGGACTTGGCTTCTGTGACACCAAATAAAGAGCTGATTTATCAATGCCAACTTAAGGATGCAGCTCTGGACAGGAAAATTGAATGCTATGTTTCTCATGTTTGAAAATCATTTTATGAGTGGCGACTTTGCACTGTTCCTGTAGCTTCACACAACGCCAGCCCCTTGCAGATGCCAGGGCAGGAATCAGATAAAGTTAGGGAAGAGTACAGCTGAGAAAGGGCAAACTTTAAAGAGTGGTTTGGAGCCAGGGAACTGACCTGCATGCAGCCATGAGAAAGGTAGTCTGAAGATAATGATCCTATAAAACAATTAAGAGGAAATTGCAAATTTGAATTATAATTGAAGACACCAGCTAGCATAAATCACTAAGGGTAAAAAGAACTCCATTTCCTTCCACAGGCTCCATCTTTGTCGCATTTCTCAGCACGCTAGAATTCAACAGGAAACTATCAGCCATCCCTAAATATTTTGAGCCACATCAGAACGTTCAAGAGAGACTCACACCCAGTTTCTCAAGTCCTATAAGAGTAGTGAAAACTCCTCCTGAAAAGATCTTACTTTCTATTTTGTAGCATCAGGTTTATTGACTCATTTCCTATAGAAAACTTAAAATCTGATAATATCCTACTCAGTTCAAGGGGGATATATTCTGAACAACATCTTCTGCAACACTTTAATTTAAAATAATGTTATATGACCAAAAAACTCTAACCAACCAAAAAATTTGCAAGCCAGGAACAACTGGGGAAAAATGGCTCAACAACTTGGAATTAGGGTTAAATCAGGGTTACTAAAAATAGTAAGCAAAAATATTTCTTCTAGATCAAGACACTAGGAATACAAGGAGATACTGTAGTTTTTAGTCTGTCATCACATATAAAGAACTCTCATAGCATCTTACACTACAGTGTCTGCATCATGTCCCTCTGTTTTGTCTAGTATATGGCTCATCTTAAAACACAATCCAATTTTCATGTGAACATCCCCTACTGATGGAAGATCCATCATGTTCCCAGATACACTGCCCAGCAGCATTGACCCTTTTGCATATTCTTTCAAATCCTCTTTTATCTTTTTTAATTTAATCACCTGCAACTCTGGGATACTGTTACCTAAACTAAATGTGTAACTAAATCTATTATTTTTTTAATGTGGCAAGGATATTCAGGAAAACACATATTCCCAATACATTAAGATACAGGTGCCTAGAAAGAAATTTGTGAGATCAAGAAAACACAATCCTCATTCTTCCAAGAAACCATTATCATGATCAGCAGTCTTTCTGTGAAAACCCTGCATAAAATATATATGCATATATTACCAGTTTGAGGGAGAGTCTCAGCAAGCTGAAAGGGGGAATGAATCTGAAGCCAACAAAAGATTTTTATTTATTTTTTAACAACACTGCATAATTACCCTGTGCAAAAAATTGCCACAAGGTTCCACGAAAGCCAAGACCTTACCATAATTCCAAATAGGATTAGACATTTATATGCATAACGAGAACATCCACAGTTGCACTGTCTTGGATAAGAAATGCTAGGGAAATAACCCGCATGCTTCCAGGCATAAGTCAACCACAAGGGAACAAAGCTGGGAAGAAGTTTGGTTTATTCTGCACTTACCCCTTAAGTGGATTTTACCACTTTTCCTGTAACACCAAAACTTGAGGTAGAAATAGACAGTGTGTTCGATCAAGAAGTTCTAGCAAGATTTAATTACACAAGTATAATTTTCAAGTAACTGATGACACACCAGGCACCCTCCTCCCCTGGACTAATTTTTTTCACTTACATAGCTATTTTGTGTATAACAGATATCCATGCTGTCTACAGATATAGGAGATAGGAAACCTGGATGTCCACACATCTATAGGATTGAATTGAATATAATCCTAGAAAAATCTTTGGGATGTATCGAAACATCCAGAGCTATCTATCCATGAGATCAAAGCACTATCAGATGGATTATATGCCCTCCCAGAGTTGCTTCTATAAAATCCTGATGATTTCATTCCTATTGAGTGTTGTAGGACTTTGCCGTAAGAAACTGATACGTCAAGAGTACTGTGGAATTGGTCTCATTATGCCTGTGGTGGGCAAAGCGTATGTTTTCATCAATGGCTGAAAATTCAATTAAAGGGCTATTTTGAAAAATTAAAGAATATATAGATTTGAAGGCTGCAATATGATGACAATCATATAAAACTGGGCGCTGGGGTTCCTTGCTGATTCAATCACCCTCTGGGCTAGAGCCCACTTCTGCTTCTGTTAAGGACATGAATCCTCCACTACTACCAAGCAAGATTTATGTTTTAGTCAGAGACATCTTAGGTTATGAACCACATGGACAACTAAACTACAGACAGGTACGTGTCCATGGTAAGGGACAACAGCCCACACCTATCCTTTTGTTCTAAGCCTTGCTCTCTGCAAAGAGATCAGGCAGAAGGCTTTCCAGCAGTGTCTTTTCTCTCCATCCTAAATATCATGCTAGTCTTTGGCAAATATTCCTGTCTTTTCTTCTTGGGTCTTATAAGACTGACTTGCTTTCTCTGTATGGATTTAGGCTGGAGATGTGGCTTCCCTGAGCTCAGTGCACCTCATGAATAAGTGAACTATCACAGATAATGTGAGAGAAAGCAACACAGAGTCATTTGCTATTCGACCAGTTCAGTTTCGTGCAGACCCCAAGACTGCATTTAAAAACTCTCATTATCAGTATGCTGCTTGATTGTTTGTAAATTGTGAGGCTGTAACAAAACCAGCCCTTAAAATCACCCTCCCTTGCCCAGCTGGTACCCTACAATGCATACAAGCCCTGAACACAATAGTAAAATCTATCTTTGCCCTTGCTCTGAGCTTTCCATCACACGAAAGTCTCATTAGTCCAGACTGAGATGCACATAACAGCACCCAGCAACCAGCAGATCCTGCCCAGAGATGAAGCAAAACAACATCAGGAGGGAGGAGTGAGGGGTTAAAAATATCTCAGAACCTCAGTCTCTCTCCCAGGCAACTTTCAATCCCATTTATTTATTTATTAATTAAAATCATTTAAGCCACAGAAACAATCTCTGGAGACATGGAGACTCATTTAGACTTTTTGTTTTGTTTTGGGTTTTTTTTCTGGATTTTATTTTTTCCTTCCTCCTTGCTTGGAGCATCCTGGAATGATCTCTGTGTGCCTCCTGAGGGAAGACATGGCACTAGCAAACCCAGAGGCAATTTCCAGGCTTTTGTTAGGCTATGAAAGTCCCACAAGAGAAAGACTGTTTTTCCAACTTTTCTGTCTGACCACAGTCTAGGAAATAAGCCCTGAAGTTCTGACTCCACTGAAGTCAATCACAAAATAACTACAGCTTTCCTGGAAAAAAAAAACAAACTACAGCCAAGGCTCCTCAACTTTGAAGATGGCCTCAGAGGCAAGAGATAAACTCTGTCCACCTTCTGCTGCCCCTTGAAAAACAATCTCGAGGCATAACAGCATTAGGGTAGTGGAACTAGGTCTTGTCTGAGAAATAAAATAGAAAATATAACACCCAGGTTCAAAATGCAGCATGACTTCCCGAGATAGAGTTGGCCCAGCAGCCACTGACAGCAGAAACGAAGGAGCCAATAAAAAGCCAAATACCCAAGAAGTAGTGCAGTAAATGGCTTCATACATTTAGTTTGCAGCTTCCTAATTCAAAGCTATGACCCTTCCTCTTGCCAGCAAATGAGGCAGGAAAACACTGAAAAAATAGCTCCTGATTTGGATGTTACAGTCACACATCTCAAAACTGCATCTAGATCTGGCTCCAGTTGCCAGCTCCAAGTACCTCCTCTCCGGGAAAGCACCAAGTCTGGAAGGGCTGGGGAAGGGACTTCAGCTCAAAGGCCCTGAGACAGGTGGGGAGCCGAAGACGAGGGGAAGTGCCTGCTAAATCCACTCCTGATGCGTGCTTAAGGGGAAACTAAGGCATGGAAATATGTGCAGGTACTGGCCTGAAATCAATGAGAAACAAGAAACACCACCAGGAATATAACCCCCTCCCTCTAACACTTTGTTTAGTGCCAGGATGCCAACACCTTCAACCTTCTTTCAGTGAAGACACATCTTTATCCCTTCCTGAAAACTGCTTTATTTCTGCTTTAGCTCTATTCAGCTACACTGAGTCCTTTTCCAGCTACAGAGATCACTATACACCTCTGACAAAAAGCTCTGCATCGCCAAAGTGCTTCATAAGGCCTTTCCTTTGCCTACATCTCATTCTTGTTTTTCCTTTCTCTTCTTTTTCCTTTTTTTTCCCTCCACAGCCCCTCACATTATTCATCATAATCATAAAACATTCATTTGCGCTTCTGACCAATTGGAAGACCCTCACGGGAGGCCATAAAGGGGGGGTGTCAGGGTTATAATGAATGTAAATGCCAGGTGTTTAAGCTGGATAATGTGCAATTTGCAACTCAAGCAATCTGCACAATAAGCAAACCTAACGTTATGGTACCTGATAGGGGCACGATGGCCATTCTGAGAGAATGAAACATTTTACGACCTCTATGTTGCCCTGATCTCATGATCTAATAATAGTCCAGACAAAATTAGTTCCTGCTATAATGTCTTTGAATGTTTGGGGGGAGGTGGATGGGGAGGAGGGATTGCAAGGAGTTGGAGAGGGGGATGAAAATTATATCAGGTGGCTGAGCTGAAGTTTCAGAGGATCAAAGGGAATTGCGAGCTGGATGTGCTATTTAAGACAATAACCTTCTGCTGAAAGTGAGGAGGTCAAAGACAGGTCTTTCATAACTATCTTGGACACACATACAGACATGTACACAGAGCTGTTCCCCAGGATTTGGCTGCTGATAAATTAAAAATAGGTTGATCGTTGTGAAAGGACTGATTTTCTGGCAGTGTAGGGCTGGACAGCCGATTCCCCAAAGCCTAATGGAGCGTCATGACTCAGAAATTAGCTAATCTCAGGCTGGAAATAACAGTGAAGAGGAGTTATTCCCATCTCCCTCCCCTGATCCCCAAAGCAAGTTTCATTTTCTTTCTTCCCTGCATGACCGGGTCTGGCTTGGCAAGGGAAGGAGAAAGACAGGTCTCCATCTATTCTTCTCAGCCCACCAAAGAAACAAGTGTAGTGTCTGCTCTGCTCTGGTGGAAGGGGCACCCTGAGAAAAGCCTCTCCTCTTTTCTCTGCAGTCTGTGCAGTGCGCTTTAAAATGCTGCTCAGATTGTGAGGAACATAGGAAGGAAAGACAAAGGGAAAAAAATAACTTCCCAACAGATTGTTGAAAGCCTCAGAAAGGGCAGTTCCCTTTGGGAAATTCGATCAGGTTTGTTGCTCTAACCCACATGATATAAACACTTTCCTCTCATGGTACAGCAACTCCAGACAGCGCTCACTGCACCTCCACGGAGCAGGAGGGGAGTGCAGAGGCTAACCTGCTGCCTAGGGAGAGCTGTGGAAACTGCAGCCTGGCTGAACGCCACCAAAGAATTCTGCTTATCCTTTCCTATCTCCACTTCTTGGCTTCCCTTTGTCCTCCCCAGCCCAGCCATTGCTCCTTGGGGTGAGTCTCAGGACAGGCACACAGCTTTGGGCACTGTGGTCCTCCCCAGGACCACACCAAGCTCAGTCACAGTCACTTACTCCATCTAACTTCAGCAACCGTGGAAATGTTGCTTGGCCTTTGGATATTACTGTTTCTGTCCACCCTGTAATGCAAATACCACTTCATAAAGGCATCAGAAGCATTTCAGAAATGGTAACATGTATTGTTTTTTCCTCCCTAAAGTAATGTCACAGCTCAGCACAGCCTTGTGAGCACTGTCCAGCAAGCTGGATGTAGTCCAAGTGTCGACATCTATTTAAATTTCATTTCACAATGTGGCTTTTATATTTTTTTTTATTCGAATCTAGAGGAGAAACATTAAAGCTTTTTGGTTTGGATTTGTTTCTTTTTTTTCCATTTCCCTAAACACTTTATGATAGATTCTACCTCTATGTCACTTACGTTTACTGTAAAGTAGAAACATGTGTATGTGTGGCAGGCAGATAAATATCCCACCTTTCTGACAGAGCCAGATAGTTGGGTTTGATTATGATGTTGCAAAACTGAGTTCACCACCCCCACTCTTGAGGGAAAACTGAAATTCTGCTCTCACAAGATTTCTGGTTTGCTTGTCACAGGGAACTCACTTTCAGGTCATTTCTATTGGACTAATCTAATTTTAAAGTTAGAAGGTTTTGGACCAACCCTCATTAACATTTTTAGAGTTTTAGGAGAGAAATGATGATAATTTAGCCACAAACTCTCCCTGAGAACTTCCCATCAGAAATTTCACGCATACATGAATACAATAATTGCCAAACAAGCTGTGATCAAATTTGGCTTGGTGCAGTTTTCTGGGTGTTTTTTCCCCTGAACCTCTGTGAAATCAAAGGAAGAAGCCAAATGCAAAGAAGGATTTGCCATGGGGCTGATGTGTTTACCAACATCATGCTGCATTTTCTACTCGAGGCCTCTCAGAGTTCCCTCAACCATTTTTTCTTGCTGAATTTTCCTAAGATGTGGATCCAGGCTGCCTTTCTTTTGCAACTTTCTTCTCCTTCTGAAGTCTATAGATTTAGTTCTGAACACTATTTTCTAGACTATATATCAAAGTCTGCAGCCTGGCATATCTTCCTTCCATTCCCAAATTCAGCTTCTCACAGGTCTTTCCCCTGACATTTCCCCACCCTTGTGCACTTCGCTCCCTCAAAACCTGGAGAAATCAACTGCATGACACTGCACTCCAACTTTTACTTTAGATGTAGAAGACAGAAGATGACCAATTTTTTGGTTATGGACTGACCCTTGATGAGATTCCTGAACCTCAGGCTGTTCTAATCCTCTCTACCACCTGAAACCTCTGAAAGCTGAGGTCTCAGAAACCACTCAGTGCTGCAGCTGGTCTCTATGAATTCATTAACTTCCGGTGACCTGCAAATAATAACATATATTTGCACCCAGACATATCTCTAGAGTTCTAAAAAATAAAACCCTGGGAGGGGCAGAATCACTGAAGCTTTTTTACTAAAACTGTTGTAAATTTGAAAGAGATACCCATTCTGTGCAACACAGGATACAGGCTAAAGTTACTTCTTGTCCTTCAAGCTCCATCTCAGTCCTTGAGACTGAAGGAGACAGAATCTCCTTCCCACATCAGCATCAGGTATCCAAAAGGATATGCTGCCAAAGGGATTTAGGCACTTAAGAGCAGAACCCGGCAAAGCTAACATCTCCCTTCTTGTTGACCTGTGTTTCAACAACACAGCCCTAAGCGACTGACATTTTACCAGAACAGGAATGAAAGATAGCTTGCCTGGTTTTCTGTTATCATTTCCTGGTTTGGCTTTTTAATTCCATGTGTGTGGGAAAAAATATATCAGATCTTGGCAGGGAAAAAGTGCCCCTCCAGAACCTGAATTTTGCAGATTTTATTTTCTGGAGCAGATGATGGTCTTTGTTTATAAGAAAAATTAGGCCAAATCCACCATTTTCACAGATGGAGGAGCCTGAATTATTTATCAGAGGTTCATGATTTTTCTCTCTTTTTTTTTTTCCCCTAACTGGTAAATAATCAAGTCCAAAAAGGCTGATATTTATTTCAAGACTGGGATCAACTCCACAACAGCAAAGCTAAAACAATTTCTCTTCATTTTACTCCCTCTCTTTTTCTCTCCCTCACTTCTCTTGGAGATATTCCACTTGTATAAATAATTAAAGATTCATTGGCCAAGAAAGAAGGAGGAGAAGAAAAAGAGACTCTGACTTTTTGGTGTTGCAGTTGAAATACAAAAAGAAAAAGGTTTCATACAATTGAGAACAAACAAAATGGCATAATTTAGCTAGTTCCAGCTGTTTCAATTGAGGACACAAGGAACACTGAAGTAGAGACTGATGAGATAATATGTTCCCATGGAAACTTTCATCCTAATGCCTAATCACTGAAAGGTTGGTTTAATTCATGCTTTTGAAAGCTTTGCATTACTCTGTCTTAAATTTTTTCTTTTTTTTTTTTAACTTACTTGTTTCTACATATATTTTTCTCTTCCTTTCTGTATTTAAAACCTATAAAAATTATTCTCATTGACTGTAATTGTATAGCAATGCGCTCTTCTGGATCAGAGATCTTCTGGAGAGATACAAAAATCCCTGGAACAAGAATGGGAACCATGTTTACTCTAGGTGTCAAATGAGTTGTAAAAAGTTATTATTTTATTTTTTAACCTGTACCTTCTCCCAAAATCAATGAAGTTGTAGAATACTTCAGGACATTGAAAGAGGTGCTACAACAGAAGGAACAAAGAAAGAAAACCAACTAGGAACTCTTAGGAATTGAGGTTAATGTGAATTAAGAACTAATTTGCACTGATACCTTACACTGGAAAGGAGATGCAGGTTAGGTTATATTCAGATTACTCATGAAAAAATGCTGGACAAAACCCCATGGGAAAATGCAATCCTAACTAACTGGATCTACCCATGTCATACTAGTTTGGAGATTCCCAAACCATCTTCTTGGGTCCACACCTAAGTTTTTAACTCCGCTCTACCAAAAATGAAACCAACCAGCCAACTCCCCCTAACATATTACTGCAGATCTCACACTCAGCCAAGACTGGATCCAGTTAGAAAGATCAATTTCACAGGGAGGAACCATAACATGGAGCTAGCTATAAATAAATTAATTAATTAATTAAAAAAAATAATTACTGCATGTGAAAGACCTTATTTAACTCGAGAACTTACTCTTTGATGAAAATGAATTATATATCCAGAAGAAAATACTTGGAGAAAATTGTGCAATTGCTGTTAGTGATGCCTTGGCACTTAAAAAGGAATGCAGGACTTCCTGAAGTTTGAAGAAAGGTTAGAACCCTTATCCATGCCACAGGAGTGTGACATGACAGCCCTCATTCACACATGTAAGCCCAGGCTTTGACAGTGTGTCCTGTGAAATACCCAGTAACTTATTTTTAGCACAAAGTAAAGGGACAGTTGTGAGAGATCATTACTTGAAATTTAGCAAAGACTTGGCACAACAACCAGAAAAAAACCCAGCTGATCAGTCTGCCCAAAGTTCTGCAGATGCACTCCTGTCAAACCAGCTGAAACTAAATTGGTTTTCTCTTTGATGGCCATTAAACCTTGGTTATGCTCCACTGATTAGTTGATCTAATGGAGAGGTCAATTTTCATGAAAAGTGGTGGATAGGAGAGCTAAGGAGATGGGTCATTTTTCATTCAAGTATCTGGCTTTGGCTTTAAAAGAAGTTGTCTTGCAAGAAGAGTGAGATAAATACAGAAAAGTTTAATGAATATTCTAACCTCTTTCCTTATAAACTTCAACTCTATCACACCATTATGCTTTGCTTAATATCAAAGAAATAACCTCAGAAAAAAAACCAGGGTGATGTCTGGACTAATCACAATCACGGTACAACAAATAAAACGCTGACCAGTAATTTATCAAACATCCCAGTTGAAGTCCAGAAACTTTTTCCCAAACTCATGTTCTTGCCAAGCTCTGCTAGCTCCCCTGGAGAAGGGGAGAGAAATGCTTCCCAGGGATATGTGGCAAGGAATCCTTTCCATATAGATAGTTGTGAGTGTTCTCACCCAGGGATTAGGTACAGGCTTTGCACACTGTTGCAGAACAAGGAATTTGTCTGTTCAAATGGATTTGAGAACACACTAATCAAATAATTCTTCCATGCCAATTTAATCAGTTTCTTTTTTAAAGATACAAATTCAAACCATTATATTTAATTTAGCAAAAAAGCTAGATATATTTTCTGAAATCCAAATAAATAGCAATTCCAAGTTAAAAAACAAAAAAAAAAACCAAAAAAACCACCAAAAAAACAAAAACAAAAAA
>VYXC01013158.1:239104-256952 GCA_013397175.1 Platysteira castanea
AAAACAAAAAAAAAACCAAAAAACCCAAACACAGATCTTTGAACTAATAAATTAAAAGAGCATTTCATAATTAAACATGCATTTTGCCAAGGCTAGCATGACAGAACCAACTGAGTAGCACTCCTCTGCAAACATTTCTGCTCTAGCTGACTGTATCTACAAAACTAAAACTTTGTGAGATTTTTTCTTTGAATGAAATGTCAGTGATAAACTAGGATAAAACTCAGTATGTAGCTAAAAGGCTCTTATTACATACCATTTAACTGTCATCACTCAGTAATTGCAATTACAAATTACTGTAGCTTTACAGTCACCAATCTGAGATTAAATACTTGGGAAAACTACTGAATGGACATCCCAAAGTAAATGGTCTCTGCCCTGGTTTCCTAATAACTTAGTCATTGAAATGCTGGGACAAAACATAATGGGGTGGGTTGAGAAGTCTGGTACAGTGACAGAAAAGGAATTCGCCAGGCAATACAAAATCACAAATTGTCACTTAATCATCAAAGAACATGTGGGGAACACCTCAAAGGCACAGACTATGCATGTGGAAGTGTCCTAGTGCTGTACATTATGGCCTGTATTTGACAAGCTTTGAAAGCTTGACAGACTTTTCTCCATATGTGTTACTTAACCGGGAACCATAATTTTCACGACAAACATAGTATTTCGGAACAAACACAGGAATGAAGGAGCACTCTGGACACATCAAGTTCTTATAGCAAATTTAACTTGCTCCCTCAAATGTTCACATGGAGCAGCACACGGATTGCAGAGCCAGAAACAAAAGACACCCTACCAGAACACTGCCCCACTCGCCCTGCTGAGGAGATGATGACGGAGAATATTGGCTACAGGTGACAAAATAGCCCTGTTTGGACACTTTTGGACACTTGGAAAGTGTTTAGATACAGCAATGACTAGACAGGAAAGCTAGAGTTGACAAGAACAGCATGACTGGTAAAAGTATGCTTAAGGAGGAATTTGAGATGAATAACATAGGAGGTTTGGAAAAGGTGATATCAAAATAATCCAGTCTGGCGCAGTATCCGTGGTGTTCAGGGGACACTCCTGCTCCAGCCTAGAGTGGCCGTCACCACCCATCCATGCTGCTCTGCTTTCCAACAAAGTGTGAAATCGACGTTCGGGTTTGAAAACCCTATTCCAAAGCACCTGAAACTCGTATCTGCACTCTTAATTGACTGAGAGACCCTTAAAAGGAGGGAGCTAAGCACAGCCTGCAGGTACACAATGCCCGACAGCCAGTGTTAACAAGGACATACTTAGCTTGCCTGGAGAAACAAACAAGGACAGAATTGATAACTATTTCATGAATGAGCTGTAACATGTTGCTTTAAAAAGATGCTGTCAGAAGAAAGATACAAACAGAACAACACATGTTATTGAAGGGCAGTTGCTATTATCTGGGCTATTAGCAAATGGAAAAAACTATTAAAGCAGAAACAGTGTTAGAAATCTAATTCACTTTTCAGCATTAACTCTATTTACTGCTTCACTCTTAAGTTGGAACAGAGAAAACGGACTAATCAATTTTCTGTCCTAGTGCTAACACAATTTCTTAGCAGGGCCTGAAACTGTGGTTTTGGACTGTATACTGAGAGCTTACAAAGTAGACAGACATGATCTCAGCAGAGAAAAGGGGTTGTAATGGATGGGGGAAGTTTACAAGAATGTTGACAACAACATGAGGCTCAGTTAATGCCATAATTTCTGGGGAAATTTTAAATTTCCCCGTAATTTACAGTAATTTTTTATTTCCAACTTCCATTTAGAGTGTCAAAAAAAGATCAGCGATGATCAGTACTCCACACTGTCCCCACAACAAAACATGTTCCCTCTCATTGACTATCATATAGTTAGACAAGATACCTAATGAATTTGCGACACCAAATACCACCCTTCTCCTTAACTCCTCCTTTTCATAACGTTTTCATGTTCCACTCAGGGCTTTTAAAGCAACTCTGTGGCACAGACAAAACCCATCTCCTGAATTCTATTCCTCTAAAATCTCATTTCTTATGGTCATAGCCAATACCATCTGTGGACCCTCTGAATGGTGCTGACTGTAAAAGAGAAATGAAAAAAAGAAGAGGTACCATGGCATTTGGGGAAAAAGAGGAAAAAGAACCCCATAAACTAAAATACAGATTTATAATATTACTGACTTTCTATTTCTAAAGTTTGAAAATGTTTATGCTGGATTTAAGTTCATGTAAAATCATGAGCATTTGAAGCACAGGATAAGCACTTTAAATGCAAGCCAAAGGAAAACAATATGCCCTTAGTACTATTTCCATTTAAACTGCTTAGCCACACACTTGCAGACATGAAACAATTCCGCTGAGGTCCTCCTGCACTCAGGAAATTCTTCCTGGGTCACTGACCATCATTTAAAGGGCACATCTCAGCCCAGTGTCCAGTGTGAATTTTTCAAATTAGCCTGCAGTTGCTGCCTCTGCAGTACACAATTGTGCTCAAAATCCCTGAGCTTTTCAGAAAGGCCCTTAAGCCCATTTAACATTCAAAAAAAAAAAAATACTCAAATATATGCTTACTGTATTTCATGTGCTGTGCAAACACGTACACAGGTCCTATAAAAGTGAGACACCATCTCCCTGCAAGGCTCTCTGTTAGGCTTGCATGCCTTTCTGAGAGAGCTGCTGTGATTCAGCCCAAGTGACTGGGGCTGGTGCAGGAATCACTGTAATCCCGTGGCCTCTCCTACATCCAGAAGGTCAGGGTAAATGATGTGCTCTGTCCTCAAAATCCTCTGAGTCCTTAATATTGAGGTAGGCATGGGAGAGCCTTTTGCGACGGTTGGTTCAGATAAACATCCTAACAGCATGATAGTGTTGGCTTAACCCCAAAGCTATGTCAGCTGTTTCTACTGTCCAGAGACCTTTGTGTACCAGGGATGTGAAAGTCCTGCCAACATCAGAGGCATCCACTACAGAGCCCGCCTTGTCATCCCTCCTTGAAACTCACCTTTGCAGTGACACTTCCAAACCACTCAACACCCACGAGGCAGCCAGTGTGCTATCACTGCAACTTCCCAACCAAATCATAATCCACTCTATATTACCTTGCTCTCCCTCCATCTGTTTGCTGTGGCCTCTCTCAGGCGTTCACATCTCTGAGCAGTTCGGGTCAAGGACCATCTTTTCATTTTCCATGTGGTAAGCACTTAGTAGTCCAGGACTTTTACCTTCAAACAGAACCTCCCGTGCCCATGGCAGTGTGTGCTATAATAAACCAGCAACAGCAGCAGTCCTGAGGACCAGCCCAGCTGTGAAGTATGACCAGAGTAGCCCATGCCAGCCTCAAATTTCTCCAGGTTATCCCGCACTGTTGCTCACAGCACAGCAGAGATGCGGCAGTGACATCAGAGCAGTTTCAGCCCCCAACCAGAAGCATGACACACATCTCACAGACACAGACAGATATCCACTCCTCCTTCTGAGCCATGCCCTTGTCCTTGGTCCCTTTGGACACCACTTCCATCAGTTCAGTGCAGTCAGGACTGGAATCCTTGGGTCTGTGCCAGGAGTGAGCGGAAAAATCCATCAAGTTACTAATGTGGATTTAAAAATAACTTTACACTAATTTCCCACCTTAAAAACAACTGCAGCAATAAAAAGCACTACTTTCTTATTTCACTGCCAGATATCTGAAAACCTGCAGCACTAACTAAAGTCTCTGTTTTTCTTCTTCCTTTAATTAAAACGAAACAAACCCCTTCGGTCATCTGTGAATTTAAAAAAAAAAAATTATAAAAAAAATAGTTGTGAAATTACATTGGAGAAGTTATTTTATCTTGTTCCAGTACACTGAAAGCTCCATTTTCTCCAGAGGAATAAATTAAATAAGATCTTATTCTTCTGTTTATTTTAGAAAGAATAAGTGATGGTTCAAATAAGCCCTTAAGAAGAGGGTATCACGTTCCCCCAGTGTGCTTTTGCAGGTATCCTCTCCTCTGGTCTACATCAGGCCAGCTCTGCCCACTTCAGGACAGGTAACATCTTTCTCCACTAATTCACTTGTCTACTTCCACATTAACCTTTCGAGAGAAGGATCTGACTTCTACATATTTTTACTGTGTCTACTTCAGCAGGTCTACATCCACGGAAAATTTGGTGTTCCTAGATTTCTGCTGATGTCCCATGCAGGGATTACCACCGCTAAACCCAAGGCATATTCATATGTTTTGCTAAAGGCTTTGTAAGATACCAAAGCACAGGGTTGCAATGGGATCCAGTTCTACTCCCTGGGAAGTCTTGTCCACTCACTCCATTATAGACCCCAAGAATTGGCCTTGAATATTGTGCCCACAGAAGCCCAGGTTTAGATCAAGGTTGTACATGAGTAAATCCTTCTCTTTTCAGGACGTTCAAGTGTATCTTTAGCTATGCATAAAGCGTGTGTTTCCATGTTGTCCAAAAAAGGTTTGATTTCCCAAACTAGTGCTGCAATTCATGGGCAGGACTATGCTGTTCGTGTAACTTTGATTTTCTTTTTTCTTCTAAATCCTTTGTTCTACTATCACTGCATGTACATGGAAAGGCTTGCAAAGCAACCTTAAAATTATATAGGGTCTCTCCTATAAATTTTGCAGTTTAAATCTGATGATTTTTAAACCAGCCTGGTGATTTTGAGCTCTCTGACACTGTTCTTGCTTTCTGAGCTGGGGATTCAAACATGCCACCTGGCAAACACAGCACCAACCCAGGTTTTGTGGCAGAGCTGCCAGCGAGTCATTGGGTAACACTCCTAAATCAGCCACAAACCAGCTGTCCCAGACTGTAAGGAAGCGTGCTGGGCTGCTGAAGCTCTTCTCCTGAGCGGACATAAAATTGAGTCGTGTCCACTTGAGGGTAGGAATGCTGCAGGGTCTTTTGCACAAGCATGCCCCAGTGATCGGGAACAAATTCTTTCCTTTCAGTCTATCCCTCTGGATTCTGTGCACAGGGTTATGACTGTATAAATATTCTAGGGACCTGGGACTTGGGGGCTGAGTTAAGGAGTAGGAAGCCAAAGAAAATACATTTTAACTAGCAAGGACAGTTGCTTCTTCTCTTTCTGTCACCTTGTGGGCTTTTGCAATAGAAGAGATATTTTATTTGTATTTAATAAAGCCCAGCAGTAGAGCTGCTTATGAATCAAGCCGCATCATGCATGGAGCTAGAAAAAATATATATTGGGATTTTCTAGCTCGCTAGAGTTATTAATCTGGCTCAAAGCCTGCAGTAGGATTTAATATATTAAGTGAAATTGCAGGCCTTTGCCCCTGTCTTTTCACTAAGACAACAACATACATACGCCATATTAGATTCCATTTTTTGTACATTTCAGATAAGGAGTGGATTAAATAATGAATGAGATTCCCATTAGCTTGAAATTTTGCTTATTTCAGGCAACCTCCTCCTTCCCCCCCCCTTTTTTTTTTTAATCAAAATGACTCCACTGTGGAATATTTTTGCATTGATTTGAAAGGGTTTTTTTACGCACTCATTAAATTTGCATTTACACATCTGACAATACCCTTTTTTTTGTGTCCCAGACACTGAACACTGCACTAGGAAGAAAAAAAAAAAAAAAGAAGAAACTCACTCTCTGCTTTTGCCTTGAATGGTGTGAAATCTTTCTCTGAAAGAGTGCGTAAGGCTCAGAAGGTCTTTGGGATTCCCCTTTGCTTGACAAAGTCAAGAGAATGACTCCAGCATGTGTTTGAGGGCATCAGATGACAGGGGGTCACTGTAATTGATATGAAACACAGAAGACACTGCTGCTTTCCATCCTACACACTCCCTCCAGGTTTGTATGGCACTGTCCCTTGCAAAGCACCTCCTGGTATTCCTGCCTCCAGGATCTCAAGAGCTGGCTTTCCACCACCCTGCTAAGAAAATATCTTTCCTTGGGCTGGTGCTGGAAAATTCCTGTTAAGTTCAGAAAGCATTAATACAGAGTTGTGAAGTGAATGGATCACAGATTGGAAGGCAGAGATTATTTACCAAGTAAATGGCATGTTTTCCAATGTTTTTCTGAATATAAGCCCCTGCTATGAGAAGATAGACACATCTTCTGCTGGAGCTGCCCAGGAAAAAGTTCAACAAATCCGTTTGTCTTTAGAAATATCAGCAGTAGCTGACCAACAACTGGCTTACACACCACTTGACCAGGCAAAATGGTCAAAATCTCTCCAAGTTAGTACTGCCAGTGTTCCAAAGCCATCTATGATTAGACAAAGATTTTAGCCATCTTCCTTCACATATTGGAGGGAAAATTTCCCCTTTTCTGCACTAAGCCTTTTATCGAATAGCAGTACAGGGTGGAAAGTGATCCTTCCCTATTGCCTTGAAACACTGGATGAAGGAATCATTGTGCCACCATTCTCCCCTTCTCACTATGAAAATGCTATATAAATATTTATCATCGTTATCACACCCTTAACAAAATTCTCCTGATATTCAGCTGAAAATTTCCTTTGCTTAATTTCCTACTACAACTTCTAATAAATCTTCCTTTGTACTATCATAAGCAGTTCATCTCCTGCCTTGGAATTTACATCCTTGTATGTACATGGAGATAAATATCGCACTCCCTTCCTCCCCCCTACCCCCAGTCATCCCTTAGCCAAGCTACACATATTTGGTTCTTTTTAATCTCTTCTCGTAAGTCAACACCTCACAGACCCTTCATCATTTTTGTGGCTCTTGTCTGAACTTCCTTCAATTTGTGCGCATCTTACTGGTGAGAAGATGCCAAAATGGAAAAAATAGGATAAAGCCACTTTCTGGTATGTGTACTGCAGACTTGCTACTGTCACTGTACAAGGATCTCTCCACAGCCCATGGGGCAGGGGCAGGTGTCCTGGAGGCTGGTTCCTCCATCAGGATATCCAGCTGACAGGAAACGGCACTCTGAAACTTCATGTGAAGATAAACCTATACTCGTCTTACACTAGTCATGGATTGTTTTTCCTCTCAGTCACAAAAAAAACCCCAAAAAACCCCAAAAAACCCAAAACCAAAAAACCCACAAAACCCCCAAACCAGACCAAAACCAAACAAAAAACATCTGAAAAAAAACCCACAAAAAGAAAATGTGATCTACTGTTAGGAATAGGCACTAATGAGCAAGCTATCTTAGGGAACAACCACACCCAGACTCTGTCCCACCCTTCTCTTAAATACCCTTCTGGTCCAGGACTGTGCAACTCAGTGACAAAGGAAAAGGTCCTGAGTGACTGCATTTCTCTTCATTTTAGGGAGCTGCAGGCTTGGTTCACTAGAGCAGATAAAGCACTGAGATCCTCAGCCAGGCGTGCAAATCCTTTCTTAGCTATTGGGATATACTGGCTTCTCTCAGGCTGCTTAAGGAGCAAATGCAGTCAGCACAGTAATGACCTACCACCCAACACATAATTATGTATTTTCACCACTGCAACGTCCTCAAAATATTCTTTTTGAGTCAGAAAATCTCTGTGTTGGGTGCTGCACAGGCAAGGAGCAGAGCAAACAGCCAGCTGCCTCTCCACACACACAAACTGCTTTGGCTCAGTGCCAACAAATGGCAGAGGTGTACAAAAGGACAGTTTTATTCCGCCTGAAAATCAGTGATTTCCACATGGTGCCAGCTGACTATGGTTACTGGAGTTTTATTTACAGCAGTATGAGAGCTTTTTAATTGTGCAGGAAATAAACTACCAAAGGGCTCCTCCCCTTTATCTCCTTTTTGCAGAAGAAAGATTTAGTTTACAAATCTAGCCTGTAACAGATCCTTTGCACTTTTATTTTTCCACCCAAAGATATACTGATTATTTACAAACACAATTAAATGTGGAGAGGAGGGACTGTAAATTGCAGGTACTCAAGAGAAAGGTCTACCAGCCCAAATTTAAAAGCTATACTCAGTGAGTATAAAGTGCAGCAGTTCCCATGCACTTTAGTGCACAACCACTTTGCAGAAAGGCAGAAAACAGGGTAAAAATCATAAAGAGTTGGGGAAGTCAAGTCACTTGGGTTTTTTCAGGTCTCAGTCACCGTGCGATAATATTAAGCCATTTACCATCCTTGGAATTCTGCAATTTTGCACATAAAAAGGCAGATCTAACCTCTGCAGAATTTTTTAGAGGTAAATCAAATGTATTAGAGGGGGCAGGGTGAGGTAAATGACCGACCTGTGTTTCCATGCCACCCTCTATTCCTACTTGGCTTACATGGGACAGTTTAGGGGTTCAAATACATTCAGAAGCACGTGCCACAGGACAAGGAGAAGGTTTGTTTCTGCAGTTAGGCTGAATTTCCCACTGATCAGGATGGCCGGGTGTCTCCTCGGGCCCTGATGTGTCTGCCCAGGTGTCACCATGGACTTGCACCCACAGTTCAAACTACCCTTTAGAGCTGAGTTCCCACACATTTTCACTGGTGTCCTCCTTAGCTGCAGTCCCCAAAACTCCCATTTAGGAGCTGCATTCGTGTGGTGGTGGTGAAAACCCTCCACACTACAAGAGCCAGAGGAGAACCCACTGTGCACTGTGCTCTCTTGAGTCCCAGGGCTCGCTCCACTAATGGGCACACCCAGGTCCTCTCAGGGCCGGCTAGCTGTCAAAAACAGACACATCGTGAACTGGAAACAAAACCCAGAGCGATAGGGTTAAGGTCTATTAGCCTGAGCCAGAGAGACTGTGGGTCTGGGTGATGCATTCCTGAGGTGGCAGCTGCAGAAGCTGAAGCCAGTCCTTCTTAAGGTTAGATAAGCTTCAGCAGCAGCAGTTCGGGAGACCAAATAGGTTATAATTATGCATCAATTAGATACGTCTACCCCTGCCTTGCAGCTGAACAGAGACACACTTTCCAGATCCCTACCAACAAGTGCACTGTAGTAGGATTTTCTTGATAATCATTTTCTGCAATGTGAAGTTGATATATATAGAGAGAAGGGAATGGATAGATAGAAAAAACTGATTTTAATTTGCATGAGTGTTGGAAAGAAGGTCAGTGAGAGCAGCAAGGTGAGGGGAAGCTCTTTCCACTGCCAGATTTGAGCAAAGTCTTCCCTGTGTTTCTTCTTCCTTTCCTTGCAGAAAAGAGACCCCTTTGTAAATCTCAAAGGCAGCAAAACTCTTTTGTAAGAAATCAGGAAATGAGTAATAAATACAGCTCAAAAGCAAAGGAGCTGAGCTAGCAACTACTATCAGATTGTTCAAAAACTGCTATTCACCCAATAAAAAGGGATGGGAGGCGGGTGGGAATGGGCGAAGGGAGAATCCACTGAAACGAAGACAAATAGATAAAAGTAACTGTCATTCGCTTTCATTCTGTGTTCACGATATGTTCCTGTTCCAGACTCCAGTGCCCCACACTACCAGCTCTATTTTCATTTACACACCAGAAGAAGAGCTGTTGGAAAGACTTGCTCTGCCCCAGCACCACAGTGTTGCTGGAACATCCTGCTCACCATGCACACGCTGTGTTTGTATGGCTCCTCTGACATGCTCTGGGGCAGTTCTGGGCAGTCCGCTCTGTGCCTGGGCCTTTCACGGTCCCTGTGCATGTCCCAGCAGTGACATCAAACAAACAGGGGGGAGCAGAGAAAGGAAAAGAAGCTGGAAGAGGCTTATTCTCTACTGTTCTCTCCTTCTCCTGCACCATCTCTGTGGGTGGCCGTGGAAGTAAAGATATCCTGCTGACTGATCAGCCATCCTGGGGTAAAGCAGTTCTCCATATTCCAAAACCCTAATGAGTAAAATCACCCCTCCTGCTCCTTCCTGCATGGGCAGAGTGCACTTTTTGTCCCCTAGATGCTGAACACTAGGTTCAATTAAGTGATGCTTTTGCTCAGAAGAGCAATGGAGAAGAGCCAGAGCTTATTCTTCCTTTCAGACATCTGACCAACAGACCCTCATAACAGGAATATTTATCCCAGAAATAAGGAAAAAACTGTTCGTATAAGGTCATACGATCAATGCTGCCTGGAATAGGTTTTATTATCCTTCCTTTATCTTTTCCAGGCAATATCTGCACTTTTCACACCAGTACCGTGTTCTGAAGGGTTAGATGAAGCATGCATTGCCACAGGAACAAAAGTTATCCTGACTTCAAATGGTGCTTGGAAAAGCTGTGGGCTGGGAACATTGGATTTCAAGAGAGGCATCAGTTCAAAGCTTATAGAGAGCTGTGGCCACCACTCTGCATAGAGATGACAAAATTGTTGGTACCTTTCCTGTCAGTGATGCAAAGTCTCTCAGAATACTGCTGATCAATTACTTGGTAGCTCCTCATCACTGTGCAGCAAGTTATAAGCCACTCCCACTGAGTGCTCATAAAAATAGTGTTGTCTTGAATTTGAAAAGAAAATTATATTTAGCCACAACAGTGATATAGGAGAGTCTAAACTCAGCAAAAGCACTTTTCGTTTCCCCCAGAAGTTCACCATAGATTTCTTTCAAGAGGTTCTTTCAACTCTCATTTCCTCAGTGTCCCCACTCACACACTGGGGAAGTAACAGTTTTCACTCTCTACCCAGAATATTAGCAGCCTCAGCACACTGAAGACTACAATTGCCATCAAATCCTAAGGAAATCTGCTACTGTTCTCATCAAGTTGCCTTTCTTAAGCAAAATGCTTCACATTTTCCCAAAACATTAATATTTCAGATAACTTTGGAGTACTGAAATATTTTATAGTGTGAGAAAATTGTATTACCAGATTTTTCTTGTTTTCACAAAGAAATAACTGGGTGGAACCACAGACAGACTAAATCAGTGAAACTGTTGATGTCACTGTTGCAATAATCAGATTATTATACACAGGGAACATTTGGCCCCCTGGTAGTCACTGCAGTCTTCTCTTAACCTGCCTCACTTTTGTTTTAAACACACCTTTACAGGTCCTACAGGGACACTGCTTGCTGGCTCCCTGGTGGAAAGCTGTCCTGCTTTTATGAAGTGTGAACGTAGCTTCTTTCCCCGCACGCTTCTCTATTATTTGAAGCTTAGCCCCTGGGAGAATGCACAGCTCTTCAGATCAGACCCAAAGGAAAGTGTGTCATCAGGAGGAAAAATTTTGCATACTTAAAATACCCCATGACATTATTTTTAATATCTGCAAAAGGGTTAATGGCTTCCTCCTTGAATTGAAGGTTCCAATGCCCGCTTATAAAGGTCATCATAAATCTCCCACAATTATCAGTTTCTCATCCCACAGCAGCTTTGTCAATCTGTCCATGGCTGCTTTCCAGTGAATTCAGTTTCAGAAACTTCAACTCTTTCCGTAGCAGTACTCAGAATACCCAACAAATTAGGATGAAATAATGAATACAGTAGGGCTAGACCCCGCTAATGACTCTTCAAGTCCAGCATTTATTTCAGGCAGTAATTAAGATATGTTTGTGGATGAAGAAATAGAAAGAATATAAGTCAATCCCCCCTAGCCAGAGCCTCTTATCGCCAGGAAATCAGCAATTATGGAAATTTCTTAGAAATGGGTTACATGGCTAACCATACCTGAGAGTCACCACAGGCGTCTTCTCTGGAAACTTTCCTAAACCAAATTTGCCTAGTGCTCTTATTTATTGAATTATGTAAACCTTCCACTCCAGGAATACCTCTTGATCTTCACAATGTCCTGAAACAACTGGTTCAACATTTTGCCTATTGCGTGGGGAAGACTTCTTATTTTCAATAGAGAAGCTTCCACCTCATACTTAAATCTTAATGCCTCCACTCCAAGCTATCCCAGCATTGCCTAGCTAATTTCTCCTCTCTTTGTCTCAGTGCACTCAGGACTGACTGTACATACCCTGGACCTTCCAATGATACAGGTATTTTTCAAGGACATGGCATTTTTCTAAGCTAAGCGGCACATCCTCCCTACACTGTGAAAGCCTCAGAAATAATAATTGCTCTCTCAAAGTATGAAGCCAAGCTAATGAAGCTTGGCTTGCTACAGATTTGTATCTTAGGCCTCCCGTGCTCTCCCATCTCGATAAGCCAGCCTCCTCCGTAAGTTCCACTTTGTCCAAAAGCCTGTGAGCTCTGTGGCTCGTGCAGGGTGCGACCCATTCCAGCTGCACTGGCTGCTACCTGGGTGCAGACTGGAGCTGCTGCTCTGGGTGGACTCTGGCCACCACCTCCTCAGAAAGGAAATGCACTGGTGTCCCTTTCCTCTGACAATTTTTACACAATCACTGGAACCACAATTATCATCAAGAGTTTTGGGATATTTTAGATGTGTTTGAAACCAGCTGATAGGTTAAAAATATTTTGGAGGAGTGTAGATGGAAACATGGGTAGCACGAATGCAGGTGAACAGGTGTGGGTGGGCTGCATGAATGAACAGGCTCTGTTTTCTTTGGAAACGAGACCAAAACCAGCTCAAATCCAGGCAAAACGAAGTTTGCTTCAATCCATTCTTCCCAACAGAGCACTCCACAGCTGGAGCCAGTCTGAATGTTTACTGAATGTCCTTGCATCTGTACAGCCTACAGCAGCTGGGCAGGCAGGAGTGAGAGGGGGCAGAGCTTTGCTCTAGCCTTTTCTGAAGCCTGGGGTGAGCCCCTTTCTCAACAGGCAGCAAATCCTTCCTCTCTCTTTTGTGTCCAGTGTGTCAGACGCCTCCTCTCTCTATACCCACTGATGTTCCTTTCTGAAGAAGAAGAGCAGAGATGAAACTCCAAGTGGCAGCACATTTCTGTATCACAAAAGTCCTCCCAGAGTGATTAGGGAAAGGACACATCCGCTTCCAAAGTTCCTGACTATGAGGAATTCTCTATCAGCACATTCCCATTTTTAGTTTTTTGAGTGGGTAAATATTTGGGTGGGTCAGTAGGAAATAGAAGAGGTATGAAGAATTTAATCCTGTGTGTTTGCCAAAACATACCACAAATTCTCCAAACAGAAACAGGAGTATTTGAAAGAAAAATGAGAGAGAAGAAAATAAAGAAGGCTTGGGATGGGTATCTTTTCATAGCTACTACTAATTTTCAAATTGAAAGGACTGCAAGAAAGAAAAAAACCAGCATCAAGAGCTAAGATAGTGAGAGGTCTCAGTTCCCACCATGCCCAATGGTTGGATCCCACACCTTCTTCCTCTCTAAAGTTCTGCTGTTTGAGACATTTCTTCAGGGTCTGAGTATAAAAACAACAAAAGAAGTTGATTATGATGACAGTAAAGAATCAGGAGTGTCCTTTTCGTCTAACACAGAGCCTGACTATAGCAGGGAAAACTGTATTATCCTAACAGAGACTCTGTCTGTGCCCCAAAGGCTCTTGCCACATTTCCTGCTACAGGTTTAAAGCAGCAACTTGCATCCTTCACAGGTTTCTCTCTCTTTCTCCCACTTGCAAAACTACCACGTGAATCAGCAGGTCTGCTTCAGATAATCTCTGTTTCTCTCGTCCTTCCTCTCAGTCTTTCTTATCCCCTCTATCAGAAAGTGTAAAACAATGGCCCTTTAGGTCAAAATCTTTTGTTAAAATCTCTGAAAGATGAGACTCAAAATGGATTTTAAAAAGGTCAGAGATCTAAGCTTCCAATTCTCTGTGAACATGAAAAGCCTGAATCTGCTCCAAGATTCCACTGAGCAGAAAGACAGGGATGGGTAAAAATTTACATGGAACCGCTGTTCCTGAATCTGCTTTATCATTTTCCCCATCTTCCCCACCTACAGCCTCCATATAGAAGCCACAGCAGCTTCCCTCTGCAAATCATAAAAATCAATAGTGAATGGGGAAATTTGTATTCTTCCTCTCCATGCCTCACTCTCTATTCTCTTCTTCTGTAGTGGCAATGCACAATAACCCACTGAGATACCTGCCCTTAGAGACAGCTAAAGCTAAAGAGAAGGGGAGAAAGAAAGAGAGAAAGAGAGAAAGAGGGAAAGAAAGAAAGAAAGAAAGAAAGAAAGAAAGAAAGAAAGAAAGAAAGAAAGAAAGAAAGAAAGAAAGAAAGAAAGAAAGAAAGAAAGAAAGAAAGAAAGAAAGAAAGAAAGAAAGAAAGAAAGAAAGAAAGAAAGAAAGAAAGAAAGAAAGAAAGAAAGAAAGAAAGAAAGAAAGAAAGAAAGAAAGAAAGAAAGGAAGAAAAAAAAAAGATGGGGGGGAAAAAAAAAAAGCTGGAATCATCCAGCGGAGAACATATTTCACAGGCTTTAAGGGGTTCAAATCACAACTGTACCTGATCACTCATTTTAGAACCAAATTTACCCACACAAACTTGGTGTTCTTTCCCTGTTTATTACTGTAAGTTATTGCTCTCTGAAATGCTGACTCATGAAACTCAGCTTATGGAAAATGTTCGGTATGTTAAGGCAGCAAATCCTGACACCATCTCAGCTGCTGCAGTTAGTGTCTCTCCTACTACAAGTGTCAGCCAGGACATAAAGCAAGGGATTTGGTACTCTGGGCTTCTTGTTCTTGCTCCTAACACTGATGATTTATATGATACTGGGCACAATGCTCTAAATTACAGTTCACCTTTATCTATCTAGTTCTCTATAAAATCAGAATTGAGCACCCAGGACTCTCAAAATCAAACATTAAGACATATTAAACTGCTTCCCTTGAAATGTAAGATTTTTATAAGTTACATTTTTTCCTTAATTTTAAGTGTGTAGAAGTTAGCAATTTATTCCTAGAAAAGATGTGAAATGGAAACTCAACTTCTTATATAAACATGTTTCTAGCAGAAGAAGCTTTATGGAAGGTCCAAATATCATTATGCAAGTGAAAAATATATGCAGACTCAGAGAAGGGGAGAAGGAGAAATGGCAAATCCAAAATGCTGTCCCTCAACAGAGGAGTTGTCAGGTCTCAACAGTTAATGTTGTCAAAAGTGCTTTGGAAGACCCTCAGGAGAAAGGTGCAAAAAAGTGCACAATGGTTGTTATTTGCTTTCTGAAAGCTAAATATCACGTTTTAAAGGCCAGAAATGCATGAGTCCAGAAAGGTTGAGGCACCAAGAGGGAATCTCTTCCAGCAAAGCCCAAACAAGAGTAGAACGGGAGAGACTTACTATTTACATCTGCTTTGCAATTAAGCAACAGTGCAAACATAATGCTACAGCTTCCCTCAGCTCAGTACTAAAGCTCCTGGTCCCCATCCTGCGTGGGTCTCCTGCACATACTTAACTTGGGTTTCATTGAGTTCAAAAGGATTACTCATGCATGTAATGTTATTCATACGAGTGAGTGCTCACTGGATTCAGGGGGGAAGAAAGCAACCCTTTTCAAAGATTCAGAATATTCAGCAGCCTTTATTATTAATTATTACTCTGATTTACTTTTCATTTAATATCATGCTGCATTTCTCCTTCATATTTTATAACCACACACACACACAGATCAGCATCTGGCGCTGTGGATTTCAGCAGGAGCAAACCCAGTAAGGTACCACGAGAAAGACTCTTCCCGATTCTAAGTCTAGGTCAACAAAGCCTAGGAAGCCCTGCACATCACACCTGAAAGAAACCTCCTAAGTGATTCAAGTCACCAGGGGTCTGGATTAGGTCTGGCTGGGAAATGGATTTTTCTACATGCTCAGATAGAGAAAAAGAAAGATTGAAAAAGTAGCATTTTAATTGGATTGAGTCTATGGGAAGCATCAATTTTGCATTGAAAATCAAAATTATTTATTTTTTCCAAAACGTGATTTTCTTCACTACTTCCCCTTTTAATTTACCAATGCTAAATCATTATTTTCGGGGGGGGGGGGGGGCGTGGAAAAGNGAGGAAAAAGTATTTTCATAAAAAACTAGAAAGATCAAATACCTAATTTCTCCCAAACACAGCTCTGATAAAACATTTGTGCTAATCCTAATTTGGAGGAAACTTACAAATAATTATTTTCGTCATTTTTGAGGTCCCTTGCTCATTCTTTCCAACTGCTATCTTTTCTGCTAGAAAGCTGGAAAAATCAGACCTACCTATCTTTTGTTACATGAATTCTCACTGTATTTTCAAGCTTGCCTTGCTGTTCTGACACATCTGTGGTTTTACACAACTTCAGAATAACAAAACATGGGGCTTGGAGCTGGGTAAGAGGTTCTGTCTGTAATGGATATTCTCAAATGAGCTATCTTTCAGAAATATGGGAAAATGTCAGTTCCAGTGACGAATTTATTTGGTGACGGAGCAGGCTGAGGACCCTACAGTTCCTTAGCGCTCAGAACATGCTGGTAGGGTGGGCCACCTTGTAACTGAGAGTAGGTCTTCCCTGTGGAAATGGGGTTAGGGTTGCTGTGTCTCCCTAGAGCGCAATCCTGACAGACACTCCCACATGTGCTCTATACGGACTGGGTTGGAAAAATCATGTTCTCCACAGGACATACCACCAAGTTTGTGCACTGGAAGCTTTCCCCAGGGAGAATGAGGCACTTTCCACTGCCTGTTCAGGGAAAGAAGACACCTCCAACACCAGGATATGCAAACACCCCTTCCTGATCCTCCTTGAAAGGCAGAGTGATCCGCCCCTGTCACACACTAAGCCAGTGGAAGTCTACATCTTCCAAGTCCCATCCCAGTGCCTTCTCCACAGCTCTTCCCTTTGTTTTAGCTGATGCCCTCTAAACTGACAAACCCAACTTCCAGAGCCCTCCTGGCCCCGTCTGTCATCCCAGCTGAAAGAAACTCCATTCAGGCTGTCCAACTTGGGGCAGCACGAGCAAGCAGAGCTCACAGATGGTTAAATGCATTTGACATTTCACTGCAGGGCCTGCAGCAGAAATCCTTGCCTGCTGTATCCGGAGCCCTGGATAGGAGCGAATCAAGGCTCGTGGCTCCAGCGCTGTGTGTGCACACTCTGCTGTGAGTTAATATTATTGGCTCGCCCCTCAATCATGCCTTTTCCAGCTAGCTGCTCCTGTCAAAGCACATCTCATTAGGCCTGAAGGCTCAATGAAATGGAAATTCATGTTTAAATTTAAAAACAACATATTGACCCTGGGAGCCAGTGATGTCTACATTTTTAATAACTTACTGAGAATAAAAGGAGTGTATGTGTATGGAGGGAGGGGGAGGGCCGGGTGGCAGGAGGAAGAGGGAACGTAGAAGTGGAGGGAGGACGAATGGACAGGGCAAACAGCCAGCCAAGGACTCCGGTCCTCTACACTTCCCTCCAGCCCCATCCTCACCTCTTTTTGTCCCTCTTGCTGTGCGGAGAAGAGCTCAGGCTTCACTTAAAGGAACCTCGTAGCCTCAAGGGGAGAGCATGTCCCTGATGTGATACAAGGCGGAGAGGGAGGACGAGAGCCGTGTCTGTGCGCACACACGGACATGCCTGCCCCTCCACAGGCACATGCACGCACACGTGTGCACCCTGGTCCCCGAGCGTCCCAGCGAGCTGCGTGTCACTGCTACAGAGGAGCAGCGTGCTGCAGAGCGCGAGTAAACACGCAGCTTTTCGGAGGAGGACGTGAAGGCAGCTACACGGCATGTGACTCGCCATGTGGCACAGCCCCGGCCCCCCTACGACCCGCTCTGACATCATTCCCAGGGAGGCACGTACAGCTCCTGCCACCACCACGGGTTAGGTAACCCGGGGGGGAGGCAGAGACAGCCTGTCTTATCCTGTGTGATTGCAGGAGGAGTGATGCTCCTTTCTGCTGGGCTTTATTGTTCCCTGGGAGTACCCAGGGAGCTGGGGATGGGGAGGCAGGGGAGGGAGGTCCTCTTGTTGCGTGATCACTGTGGCCCCCATGGCAGTGTTTTGGTTTTGTTTTTGGGTTTTTTTGGTTTTTTTTGTTTTGTTTTGTTTTGTTTGTTGTTTTTGTTTTGTTTTGTTTTTTTTTGGGGGGGGTTTGTGTTTTGTTTTGTTTTGGTTTGGTTTTTTGTT
>VYXC01013158.1:257028-322251 GCA_013397175.1 Platysteira castanea
TTTTTTTTTTTTTTTTTTTTTGAAAACAAGCGATCTGACAGCGTCATCTTGGCTGGCATCCAGCTTGGGGAATCACAGGTTGTGTGGATAAACCTGCTCTGGCTGCTGCATCTCCAGACAGAAATGGGTTGCTGTGTTGCTGCACTATATCAAGAGTCTTCTGGTGGAAACTGCATCTTAACAAGAGGTGAAAGTCAAAATTGCTAATATCTGTGAAGAGCACAGAAAGGTGAATTTGCAACAAGCTTTAGAAGGTTGTATGGAACTGCTAGAGATGAGCAAAGTATGCTGATCAAACTAGGGAGAGCTGACATCACTTCCCGAAGAGCTCACTGATTTCTCCTGTGCTCCCCTCTCTTTCTCAACTCAGTATTCCAAGAGTACTGAGCAATCCTCTGGCAATGGCTCCGGTCTTTGACTGAGCCCTAGTCTTCTGTCTGGCTCAGAGGGATGTGCTTGTCTATGTACCAAGAATATGAACAGAGCAGGACTGAAGACTTCCTGACCTACATTCTCACAAAGCTGTCCACTGCAATCCAAACTAGCCCTAAATATTGCAGGCATGTGAATTCCCCATGTTTTCCTCACTTTTAAAATGAGATCTCCTATGTTCTACCACTTATCCCTCCGTTGTCCTGAGAATTACCTTGTCCTTACTTCCAGACTGCTTGCCATTAGCCCTCAGTTCTGAGCTGTGTTTCCTGTCTTTCTTATTTGCCCTCTTTGAACACGCTGATAATTTCTCCAGCATTCTTCATTTTCACACTGATGGTTTTTGTTCCATACTGTTGCCATTTTCCAGATGTGTTTAAAGATTGTGTTCAAAGAGTTTAAGGCCAGATTTCTCTAATCTCGCCTCGTTAACATGATGCACCACAATTTCCACTCACTTACTGAACACCTTGCCCTTGGCTAAAGCATCTTTTCTAGGAAGGAATCCAAATGTTGATTTGAAAACTTCAAGCAATGAAAAATTCACCCATTTGAAGTTATGACAAAGTTCAATTACACTCATTGATTACCAAAAAAACCAAAAAAGCGTACCTTACTTATCATTTTTGTCTGGCTTGCTTTCACAAGTGTTAGTCCTTGGTGTCGTTTTTCCTGATAAACTAGAGATATTTTGTTATTCACATCATCTAAGCTATGACACTCTTAAGCACTTCTCATCTTTTGCAAGCTTGCTCCGTCTGCCTCACCTTCTCTTTAATTGCCCGCTGAGTGATTTTCCATCCCTAACACCTTTTTCCTCGTATTCCAAATACCACTACAAGCCGTCTCTAGTTTCCTGTCACCCAGGACACCCAGCTGCCCTGGTCAAGAGTGGTTCACGTACAGAAGGACATGGTGGTGGTGTTTCAGACTGGTGTGTAGGGGCTGTGAATCCTCTCTGCAGGTCAAATACCAGGTACCCTGGAGCCTCTTCAGTCAGGAGACTGCACATCTCACCAAAGGGCTGCAGAAGTCCTTGGAGCTCCTTCCGCAAGCAGAAGAAGAGGGAGGGGGCAGAAAATCTGCAGGGGTCACATGCAAAAGCTATTAAATAGCCTTTGGGCTTCCATTTTATGTATTTATTAAGCTAGACGAGGAGCACCAAAAGGTATGGAGGCACTTTGTTTCTCAATTTGTGTCTATTATCTATTGCAATTTGACATAATGTCTCCACAGTTCTCCTTAATATCCCACTGTATATAGAATGTGACTAGCTCCACCATCTAATGTGACAGCTTAGGAAGATTAAAAAGAAAAGCTAAACTAGCAGTAGTTGGAGATGAGGAAAAGTAGCACATTTATGAATAATGTCGGCTGAATTCTAACAACATTGCATTCCCTGGACAGGACACATTTATTATCTTATTCACCATGACTACTGCAACATTAGTGATTTGTTACTGAATCAATTATTAATTCATATGAGTGAATAAGGCTCTATCACTTAACTCTTCAGCTGACCGTGCCCACTACACACTGATTGCAATTTTTAACTCTGTTTTCTCTCCTCTTATCTTTACCCTCCCTGAGTATCCATATTGAAACAGAACGATGCTTTTCATTTCAGAAATTCGTTTGACAAAAGCCACTTGTTTTCCTTTTATTTGTGTGACTCTCCCCTGGAAGGCTCCGATTTTGACACACCAGCTCGATACTGAAATTGCCAAGGAGTCAACTGGTTGTGTAATTACTTGATTTGTGAAAGAGACTGGCTAAAAAGACAGACAAATAAAGACATCTTCCCTCAAAAGCTTCTTGTGTCCCCACTATTGTAGTCTCAGGAGTGAGACTTTTAAATGGTTTGATGTGATTGGTCACTGGGATGTTAAGCCTGCTAGAATAAAACATTAAAACATGCAGATGGCAGATTTTATCCTCCAATGGCGAGACACAGGGACAGACAAGATCATGGACTCAATCAAGGCCACCAATCAGAGCAGAAGCAAAGAGACAAGTAATACCCACACCATCTGATCTCACGCTTGCAGCTAATACCACTCTATCTATCAGCTAGCTAGAGAACTAGGCAACAAATTTGAAGAGATGGACTGTAATCAAGGCTCTCTTACGGATTTACTGCCATGGGCAGTGATGGTCACGTCTGAATTTTGTCACTCTACTGCCTTTGCGAAAAGACACTAGGAGGAAAAGGGAACATGCTAAAATCTTCCCAGTATCTATTACAAGCAATTGACATGACAGTCATTAACTAACTCCTTGTCATGTGCAGAGCACAGCCTACCTCTCAATGGCCATTAGGCAGAAAGTAAAAACAACCCTTTTAACAGTTAGTGTTAATGAAATATATTGTGATTAGGCACTAAGCTGTGCTTAAACCTCATGTGTATGGTGACAGAAGAAGGCAAGTTCCAGGCAAGGAGTATTTTTTATCTCAAATTCTCCCACAGTCAGCAGCTCGCCTCTTACTAACACAGGCAAGATGCACCCTTAGCTGCATTCCTGGTCCTCCCAATCATACTGTGTCATCTCAGGGTGACAATCAAATGGCCCTTCATGTTGACCAAAACAGTCCCTGTTGTACGAGTGAAGGAGGAACATGTAGCCACCTGTCCACTCCAACAAGCAGCAAAGTCTTGGCCTAAGGAAAGGAAAAGGTTCCAGCATCCCATGAGTGTTCTTGGATCTGTCAGAAAGCTTGAACCTACTCATGTTCATCATTCCACAGCACTGTCTTCAGAGAGTGCTATAAAATGATGTGAATGGTCACCAAGCACCAACATGCCTGCTGAAACTTGCTGGTTTTCTTAGATAGGAGAGTGTCTCTCACCTCCTAACTCTTTGGAAAGGTTGAAGGATTTTCTTTTTCTCCTTTGCTCTGCCCTTCTCAGTCCCTCACCAGAAAAGTTTCAGCAGGAATGATTAAGTTTCAAGACAATGAAAAGTGATCTGGTGTTAAACCTAAGCTAAGACCTCTCAAAGGGACTTGTGTGTGTTTACTGAGAAATTGGTTCGCAGAACATAGAAAAAATGTTAGTTTCTGTATCATACCTTTGAAGCACATTGACATAAGGCCATCCTTCAGCAGTGATGGCTGAAAATTAAGTGCCTTCCAATATCTATCACAGAGGGACTGAGTCTCTAACAATGACACCCTGGCATCCTCTGGATTATCAGAATTGCCTGGGTAGCATAGGTCAGTACATACAAAGCCAGGAAGATAACGCTGAAATCAACATAGATCTTCCAATTGACTTTACTGCTCCCTCAAATGAAGCTTTCAGGGCGTATGACTCACACCCTTACTACCAAACTGCATTTCTCTCAGTACAGTGTACATTGAGGGTCAGTACAAAACCTTAATAGCCAGGTTTTCCAGGATAGCACTTACATGAAAAATTTCCTCAAATTATGCTTTGTAGTTCTTTAATGAGAGACCAGAGAAGCAAAATAACATTTTTAGGGAGGTGATTGTACACTGTGCTTACTCACAGCTAATATCAGGCTGTTCCTCTCAGTGTTATAACCTGATATAAAGGTTTCTACTGCCATAAAAGGACTAAAGGCATCCAACTTACGAATAAAATCTCTCTTCCCCCATCCTCCTTTGAACTCCCTGTCCAACCCGTGAGCACCACAAGAACTAAAGTAAATAGCCTAAATGATGACAGGTCAATTAGAGGATTGAAATCATGTCCGATTTCATAATCTGAGGCGTTATAAGTAACACAGAAAGGATTTGTCTACACCCACAAGAGTAAATATTTGATTTTTATCTTGACATTGTCTTTTCAAGGAAAGTCAAAGAGGGGAACAGAGAAAGATTATGGAGAGGATACTAATGCATTGAAAAGCCAATGTTTTATGGATAACAGTGAGATAGCAGAGGGAGGATGACACCAAGTCCTTCTAATTGTTAGAAAACAGGACCAGTCTTTACAAAATGGCCCATTCTGTCTACTAAGAGAGGTTTTAAAAAGCCTTGATTAATTACTCTTTGTGGCATCAATCTTCTGATACAGTCAAAACCAACATTTCTGCCCCACACATGGTGCAGTCGCACAAGGTAGGACATGGACTGACATTTGAATACAAACACAAATACACATTGCATTGCTTGATTTGTTCAGAGGAGTGTATTTGAGATAGTCACATGAGGAGATCAGTAGTAAAAGAAATAATGCTCAACCCTCTACAGTCCTATTACAGACAAAAAAATTTGAGATCTTGTTGCTATTGTTGTCCATTTTTTGTTGTTTTGTTCCAACTTTTCCCCCCACACCTATCTCAATATTTTTCAATATTCCAATTCTCTCTTGGTTTGACAAAGAAAAGGAGATTTAAGTCTTAAAAGTAATTTGCAAGAATTTCATTCCATGCTCCACAAACTGAAATTCATCTCTCAGTTTGCCACAATACTCATTGCAATTAAGGTGGCTGTGAAAGACGGGCAAGGTCTCTGCATCAGCTGAGCTGTGTTGACATGGACCTCAGGAAAAGAAAGCTACTCATGGAAAACGTTTGTTTATAAAAGCCTAAAAGGACAAAAACAAAACAAAAAAAAATATCCTCTATCATTTAAGCCTGCCCATAAATCCCAGTAAGACTGCAAAGTTGCAGCTTGCTTGGTATATTTTATAGACAGAGATCTTGCTGACTTGGCTGACACTAGCTAGGAGGCGGGGAAGGCAGGAAAGTTGAGATTTGGGGTGGGTAAACATTCCCATCCATCAAGTGATTGGATTTGCAACTAAAGCTGTGAAAGCCACATCAGATTAATGTTGTCAGGGCAGGAATGATGTGAAAATCATCCGTCTTTAATTCCAGTGACAGTACCAGGGGATACACCCTTGGGGCCAGGGCAGTTCTGGACCCTCAGTACCTTCAGGTCAGCGTGCAGGGGGAACACCCCCACCTTATCCACACCATGTGTATATCTGGAACATCATCTCAGCTCTTTGCACTTGGTGCAGAGCAGGGAGGGGAGGGTGGAGGACAGGGTCCAACAACCAGCCCTGCAATTTCCCTTCATCTTCACATCACTTTTGTTCAGAGCAAGATGCCCCAATTGTGCTGAACCATGTGAAAAAAAACCCTACAGAGGCTTTTGTTCTCCGAAATCTCTCATCGAAGGAAAGAGCTGAGACTGAGCAATTTAATTCACTTAGGACTTTTGTGTCTTAATCCATGGAGCAAGGTTTTCAATCAGCTGTGGGTTGACAGGGGAAGGCGGCTCTGTGTGGGCTCCCCAGGGTGCAGGTGGGTGGGTGAAGGGCAGAGAGGGAGGCAAATAGCTGAGCTGTGATCCGTCACAGAGCTCCCACCCAGCCCGAGAGGAGCCGACCAGGCATTACTCCACTCCAGCTTTCAGGAATGCAAAGCAGCTTATGCATGTAGGTCATTTCAGGACACTAATGATAATTAAAACGAACCCTAAAATGCACTCACACACCAAATGACAGCAGGAAGTGGAGTCTGTGGGTGAAAAGGGAATAGGTCCAACTCCTCCCTAAGGGGGCAGATGGAGGATGCACAGGAAACAAATTAGTTTTAAGAAAACATCACATACAAGAATCTGTGGGAAGGAGGAGACTAGGGGGAAAAAAAACCAACAAAACTAAACAATCACGCAAAAGAACCCCAACAACCAAACAAAAGAGGGATATCACACATTTGGACTGTGAGAGCAAGGAGACAAAGAGAATTGGCTGAGTAACAGCCCAGATTGTATCACTTGGGCTCTACCTCAGCATATGTAGGAGTCAACTGCTTTCCATCCTCAGTCGCTTCACACTTATGTAGCCCTGCCAGGGCAGGGGCCACGTAACACCCTGACCCTGACCCTGAAACAGGTGGAAGTTTGCCAGGGTGTAGGAATGACCTCCACTCTCAAACACAATAGGATGTGCTTCTCTCCCTCCTCACCTACTCCCCGACCTAATGTTTCCAGCTACCAAAGTGTTGCTGCTTGTCCTCACTGCTTACAGATTGTCTCCGCAGAAAAACAACCAGAGACCAAGATTTGTACAGTGCTTTGAAATCAGAAGTCATCTGAGGAAACAGAGCAAAATTTTCTTCATATGGGTGATCCCTATATACACACATAAACTTATCCACACACATACAAACCTGTTCCCCTACATCTCTGGCTTTATGAAAGGTTTGCTTTTACTTTAAGGACACAGTTCAGGAAGGGCAGCTGTTGAATCACATTCCTCCATAGAGCACGCAGCTCTGAAACTAAATGTTATCATGAAAATCCCTGTGGGCTGAAGCTGGGAAGGAAAAACAGACTCCTGACCTGCAGTTGTTAAAAATGGCTTTTTGCAGAAGAATGGTAATGTGAGGCGCTATCTTACAGTGGGTAAAAAAAAATAACACCATGAACTCTTTGGTAGCTTGAAAACCAAAATAAAACAAAAAACCCCCAGCACTGCCTTTAATCACTATCAGAAATTAGTACTGGGACAGGTCTGTGGTGTGCTGAGTGCCATGCATCTGCTCTTTAGGTAATCTGATCATGATATCACGGTTAGAAGTTGTGTGTTGCTGCTCGACCCAGGCAGATGTCTACTGCACCATGCACATGCAGGTGTGAAAGGGTGTGAAAGAAAGAAGTCCAAGTAAGACAGAGAAAGAACTCTCTACCCTGCTCTGGTGAGACTCCACCTGGAGGACTGTGTCCAGCTCTGGGGTCCCCAGCATAAGAAGGGCATTGACCTGTTGGAATGATTTCAGAGAAGGCCACAAAGATGATCAGAGAGGTGGAACTTCTCTCCTATGAAGAGAGAGTTGCGGCTGTTTAGCCTGGACAACAGAAGGCTTTAGGGTGACTTTATTGTGGCCTTTCAGAACCTAGAGGGGGTTTACAAGAAAGCTGGAGAAAATTTTTGCATGGGCATTTAGTGGCAGGACAGGGGCAAATGACTTTAATCTGAAAGCAAAAATATTCTTCTATATGAGGGTGGTGAGGCACCGGCACAGGTTGCCCAGAGAATAGATGCCCCGTCCCTGAAAATATTCAAGGCCAGGCTGGATGGGTTTCTGAGCAACCTCATCTGGTGGAAGGTGTCCCTGTCCATGACAGGGGGTTCTAGTGAGATGATCTTTAATGTCCCTTCAAACTAAAAGACTTCTGTGATCCTGTGGTTCTGGACCTGGTTCCTCCCAAGCTCTGTGTGCTGTAGAGACACACGATTAAGAAGGCTTGAGAGATCCAGGCGGGCTGCTGTGATGGTTTTGAAGCAGCTGAGCCCATGACAAGAAGATTTGGTGGCAGCTAGTCAGTATGTGTGAAGATTACAGGCCTGGCTGCTGACACCAACACCTTATAGCAGAGCTCTCTCTGCCTCCTGCCCCCTAAATGTGAACCACCAGTGTCTTTCCTCCTTCCAACTGATCCCCTCTACCAGAAGCTAGGACTTGTGTAATATCTAGACAGATCCTGCTCACTCAAGATGCTGTCAGGAAACTTGGCAAATGGTGAAAATTTCCACAGAAATAGAAAGCCAGCTCAGTGTTTCTGTAATAATTAGAAATGAGTTGAATTCAGATGTTAGCAGCTACATTTACAATTGTGAGGTGGAGACAAAGACGCTGCTTACATCATATACACTGTGCCTCTGACAGTCATATCAGCTCCTTCTTGACAGCTTGGGGAAGAGAAGTAACTGTCATCCATGGTTTTCAAAAAGAAATCAAGACCCCTGTGAGGCCAGACAGCTACTGAAAGTCTGATCTGAATTTACTGCTGCAGACGGAGGGGGAAGTAAATGGCACTTTATGAACTCCATCATTTATTGACTCACCAACATTGTTTGCTTTTGGGGAGGCTGGTGATGCTTTTAAAACCTATTTTTCTTCACACTGTAAAGGGAGTTGCATTTGTTTGACTGACTGCACTGGCCTGATGGCAGCATCACCATCTCATGTGGCTAAGCAAACTCCTTCTCCCTCATTCGAGTACTGAAAATGCTCCATTTCATAGCTGTTCTACTTCAAGCCTTCTGACAACTGCTATAAAGATATCCCCTGGAAAACCCAGGTTTCTGCTGGTCCAGGAGCAAGCTGCTGTGCATTAAGCAATAATAACTGGGGACATCCAGAGCTCTTGGGAACCTCCAGAGAGAAGAGAGTGTCCCTCTGCAGCCTGCCTTGCTGAGCACGGCCACATAGAGATGCAGCAGGCATCCACCTCAGTCCTGCCTACCTCTAACACTGGTCGTGCAGAACGAATCTGGTTTTAAGATCCTTGTCTGACTTCAGGAAAACTGGATCACATGGGAATCACCTTCTCTAACTGCAGCCAGGTAGAAGCTGGGCCATAGTGGGTTGACCCTGGCTGGACATCAGGTGCTCACCAAAGCTCTTTTACTCCCCTCCTCAGCTGGACAGCAGAGAGAAAATATAATAAAAGGATCATGGGTCCAGATGAGGACAGGAAGAAATCACTCATCAGTTACTGTCTCAGGCAAAATGGATTTGACTAGAGAAAATTAGTTTAATTTATTACCAATCAAATCAGTGGGATAAGAAGAAATTAAACCAAATCTTAAAACACCTTTTTCCCACCCCTCCCTCCTTCCCAGGCTTAACTTCAATCCTGATTTTCTCGACCTTGGTGGCACAGGGGGATGGGAAACGGGGGCTGTGGTCAGTTTCACACGCTGTCTTTGTTGCTCCTTCCTCCGCAGCGATTGGACTCCTCACACCCTTCCCCTGCTCCAGCGTGGAGTCCCTCGCACAAGAGGCAGTCCTGCGTGAAGTGCTCCAGCGTCGGTCCTTCCCATGGGTTTCAGTTCTACAGAAACACTGCCAGCGTGGTCACGCCTTCAGGAGCGGGCTGCTCCAGCTTGGGTCCCGCATGGGATCCTGAGTCCTACCAGCAAACCTGCTCNAGGATCATGGGTCCAGATGAGGACAGGAAGAAATCACTCATCAGTTACTGTCTCAGGCAAAATGGATTTGACTAGAGAAAATTAGTTTAATTTATTACCAATCAAATCAGTGGGATAAGAAGAAATTAAACCAAATCTTAAAACACCTTTTTCCCACCCCTCCCTCCTTCCCAGGCTTAACTTCAATCCTGATTTTCTCGACCTTGGTGGCACAGGGGGATGGGAAACGGGGGCTGTGGTCAGTTTCACACGCTGTCTTTGTTGCTCCTTCCTCCGCAGCGATTGGACTCCTCACACCCTTCCCCTGCTCCAGCGTGGAGTCCCTCGCACAAGAGGCAGTCCTGCGTGAAGTGCTCCAGCGTCGGTCCTTCCCATGGGTTTCAGTTCTACAGAAACACTGCCAGCGTGGTCACGCCTTCAGGAGCGGGCTGCTCCAGCTTGGGTCCCGCATGGGATCCTGAGTCCTACCAGCAAACCTGCTCCAGCCTGGACTCCTCTCTCCAGGGGCCACAGGTCCTGTCAGGAGCCAGGCTAACACAATGAGGGCTTCTTTTTTCTGCAGGAAGCTAGCTGATGGTCCTTCTCTCATATTAAGATGAGAAGAGTAAGAACTAAATAACTTTTAAAAGTGATAAAACAAGTGCTGTCAAGTCCATCTCAAACCCAGGAACAAGTTCAAAAGATCTCATGGGAAAGGAAGGTGGGAAGAGATGGAAGGAGAAAAGAGGCAATGAGAAACAAATATGCACCAGGGGAGGTTTAGACTGGGTATTAGGAAAGATTCTTCCTTGAGAATGGCAAGCACTGGAGCAGGCTGCCCAGGGCAATGGTGGAGTCACCATTCCTGTAGAGATTTATAAGACATGTAGATGTGGCACCTGGGGACATGGATTAGTGATGGGCTTGGCAGTGCTGGTTAGACTGGATGATCCTAAATATCTTTTCCAAACTTAACAATTCTATCATAAGGAGAGCTGGAAAATGCCATGTTTATTAAGGAGCATTTCTGCACAACTGCTAAGTTACACCAGAAAGAGCCAGGGATAGGAGAATCACCGGCAATTTCGGCAAGAGGGTGCATGGGCTCACAGCCCCGACGCAAGCCCTGCTCCTCCTAGGAATGCCATGCCCCTGGGGAAGGTGTGGGAACAGTCGTGCTGGCTCAGTGCTGAGGGACACGTCTCTCTCTGCTCCGTTCTTCACGTCCACTCCCACTTATGCTGCCACAGAATAACCTTGTGCTCCCCGCTGTGCCACTGTGCAAGGGCTGGCAGGGGAAGGGGCTCGGGGATAATGAATGAAGCTCTATATTAGCCACAAAAGCACAGGACAGTCAAATGAAAGGGTAAAAGTATGGTCATGAAAGACAAGCAGTCACTCCGACTGTGTGCTGGAGGTAATTACTGCTATATAAATAAACCAGAGGGAAAAAAAATCTTTTAAAAATCTAATTACCATGCAGCACTGTGGGTTTCAACCTTGGTCAAGTACAGGCAGACCTGATTTACGCTCCATCATAAAATCCTAAGCACGAGGCTGGTCTCCCTCTCTCTTTACAATATGAGTCAGGGAATCAGCTCAGGACACTTCTCGGAGAGCAGCTGCCTGATAGATAGATGTGCCCACGTCTGGGTGGGTCAGCATCTCCAACAAGCCCAGGACTACACAAGTACACCACCTGCATGTCTATTTATCACAGTTTCCTCTCTGCAAGAACAACATCTCTTTTTTAAAACAAAACAAAACAAATTCTCTCAGACCTCTGCTTCACTTGGCTTTTAGTATTTCTGATGATTAGTATTTCTCATGACCCTGAGTAAGGATATTTCCCTCTTGTACAGATCTGTCTTCTCTCAAGCATGCCATGAGGCATTTCTGTGAAACTCCTAATTGTGTAGGAAAGGGAAACTGAGGTAGAGGCTTAATTTATCACTGACACTTTTGTCTCCTACTCAAACAAGAGTTTTATACTCTGTTTTTTTTTCTTAAATCTCGGTGTGAATGTTTACCCATCAACCCAAGACAAATAATCAACCAATCTTAGATCTTTATTTCCTGTGCCTTTGCTTGTTTCAAGACAGAAGTCATCCAAGAGCAGTGGGTGAGTCAAGTGCAGCAGCTAACTTTAAATGCATCACCATTTTGAACTTTCAGAATTGAGGCACGTTCAGTAGAAGAGCAAAGTAAATCCTAAAGAACATCTGATTCTCCTTATGTGGAACCAAGTGCTACACTGCAGCTTCTTAACTGCAGAAACACTTCTGAGAGCAATCAAGTCCAGGCTGGATTTGCAGCCCCACGTTCAGAGCTGTTGATATAAGTGGACAGGAAGCAGATTTCCCAGCATGAGCAAACAAGAGACATGTTTTTCCCATTCCAAATTGAGAGAGAAAAATCAGAACCTATTAAGTCAATGCTTTTTGTCAGTAGACAAGTGCTCATACACATACACAAATATGTTAGGTCGGTGAAATATCTCGTATAAATTTCAAACTGTAACACTCTGTTTAAAAACCCTGTAACTTTGCTCAACAGATTTCAAATCTCAGCGTTGGTTAGATCTGAAAGCCAATCATTTTGCTTAAAGCCATATCAAAACAATATGCTTCAATAATTCCTAAACATAAACACAGATCTGAAAGTGCTAGAACACCCTTGGGAAATAATAGCTCATCGTGTCATCTAATTGTTTTCAGCACTTTTGGAAAACAATCAGTGAAACCAGAATAAGTATTAAGCAGTAACAAAAGTTAGGAAACAAACACCGTGAGAGTTCAAAAGTAAGACAATTTTCCTATCATCGTTAATGAGATTTATTACCCAGCATCTGTTATCCTACCTTTAAAAAGTCAAAGCCCACTTCTAATAATTGCCTCTTTCTTTTATACAATATCTGGCACTTGCACAGTTTCCTTGATTAAACCTCAAAGCAGGTAAACACTGTGATTCAGAAAAAGGAGGATTTAAAGGTAAAACAAATTGCTTATAGTTTCAGAGAAATCAGTGCCAGAGCAAAGAATTAGAGGTTCAAGCTCACATCCTGTACAATAAACCACCCTGCAGCTAAAACCTTGGCTACTGTTGCCCACCATCAGCGTGCATTTTGCAAACCTGGTGACACTGAAACCTCTGCAGCTGAAGAAGTTACACACAAATATGAACAGCCTCATCAGAAGAGCCCCTGGATATTTAAATGGACATGGGAAAGAAGGTGAGTGTTCCTGTTTCACAGGGCTGGTCGTGCATGGCACCGTCAGGGAAAAACTAACAGGTGCAAACATGTTGCAGACATCTTTAGACCTGAAGGTTTGTGACCCACAGAGGAAAAAAACTCTAGAAGAGCCTGAGTGAATTAATACACAGCTTTTCCAAGGGTGGTGCTGTGACAGCAGTGGAGAGGAATGGGTAACTGAGATGCCTCACTTGATCTTATGTTAAAGACGTTATGGGAGGGTGAGTGGTGTGGGGAAATAACTCACACCATCTTGTACGCACTTCTAGTAATCATCTTTTTTAGCTTTTTAAATTAGGATCTAACCCCATTTTGATGAATTTCTTATTGGGCAAAGCAAGCAAAAACATTTGAGATTACATTTTACTAGCTGTGAAAATCTCAGCTGTAGCACTCCTGTAACAGCAATTCTTGAAATGTGTTTTATCAAAACTATGACCCATGCCTCTAAATTTTATCCTATCTTCCTGCAGCCCTTTCAATCAGGGAAAATGTAAGCAGAGAGTTCAAACTGTCACAGATCCACTTACATTATATTTAAAAGCAAAAAGAAGGGGACAAATATTAAAATTCTTCCACACAAAGAGAAACACAGAGAGAGCTCTAAAAGCAACTGGAATAGCTCTTGGGAACAGCTCTTGTATCTTGAATAAATACCTTGCAGTTTACAGCTTTCTATTTAAAAAAAAAAAAGGAAAAAAGGAATATTTCCTCTCTTCCACCTTTCTTCAAGCTATACACAGGTTTTATGTTGTAAAAAAACAAGGTGTTTGTTAAACCCCAGAGTAGGTTTCCTGTATGTGCGTCTGAATATGTGCATTTATAGACTGGTTTCAAGAAAAATGCATGTACAGCATGTGCCACACTCCGAGGCTGCCCTGCTCTAAAAACTTTGCTACATGCCCACAATTCCAGGAGTGCATAAATGGCATGACTTGGAGCTTCACAGATGAAAGACACCAGTGGAAGGCAGAACTGCGGGGACATCAAGAGAAACTCAGAGGATTCTCATCAAACCAAAGCACCTACTCTTCCTTCCTCTCTTCTCCACTCTCACATTCCCCTTTCTTCCCCCTTTGACTGTGGCCTCTAAGCTCTTGGGCATCTGCAGCATTTGCAGCATTCACAGTTTACTGGACTTTTCCCAGATAATATTTCTTGGTTGCCAATATGGATTTTATTTTAAAAACTAAAAACAGAAAAAACAGACTCATTCATATTAGTAGTGCAGGAAAGATTATTATTGCTCTAAAAAAAAAAATTACAGAATCTAATTTTGAGGAAGACAGGCAGTTGTCAGCCCATAGCAGAAGAGCCCAGTGGTTGCACATGGTTAATTCTCTTCTCGGGGTGATCCTCTCTCTACAGACTAGACAAGGAAGAGTTTTGCTTACTCCTGTCTGATCCAGCTGACCTCAGGCAACCTTCCCCCAACTTGTCACAGTGCAAGAGTCATCAAGCAAAGAAAGTGCACTGTGAATTCTGCGGAAGTTCAAAAGCACATCAGAGATTTTGACTTGTTCTTTTTAAGAAATAAGATGTGCCACACTTAAAAATGGTCCTTTATGTTCCTGAAGTGCCTGAAAGTTAGAGTAAGAGAGAAAATATTTCAAGTGTTTGGCTTCTACTTTACTATACTGAGTAAGTGACAAATTCTTGCAGGCAGAATATCTGAACAATAGAGGCTGCTCAGTAAGAGACAATCTCTGGAAAGAAATGCACAGGGACTTTATCTAGGGCAAACAAGACTATGTATTTAATATCCAGGCTATTACTGTTACTCTGTTGTGTCATGTAACTTATCCTGTGATGTCGTTTTCCCATCCTGGAAAAAAGGGATGATATATTTACTGTTTGCTTTAATCTCACAGTTGTGTGACACAATCCAACAGAATTTGCTGTGAATTGTGGTTGAATTTCTGAAAAAAACCCCAAACAAGCCCAAAATCCAAGCCAGTCTTTAGTCTGTTTCTTAAATGTCATTAAGTGTGTTAAATATAATTAAATATGTTGACCTTTAAGATGAGTAGCATTCTTGTTTCTTTTTTTACCACAATAATACAAATTTTTAAAAGTAAATTGAATTTTTCATAGTACTTCCTGCATGTCTCTAATATTGCATAGGATTAATAATAGAAATTCTGACTTGCAGAAGAGAGAAATAAATTCTAAATAAAGGCATAATTTAAAATGTAAAAGGACAGAATTAGCCAATAAGAATTATGCACTGAGAGCAGGAGAAGTGAGTCCAAATCTGAGATGGAAACCTGACCGCTGAGTCACAAGGCAAAACTCAAATTTATCAAACCCTAAAATTAATGTATTTATTCCAGTCTTTACTGACTGCACCACAGATCAGGACAATACCTGCACTACTGATTCTGCAGTAATTCCCTAACCAGGGAGGAATGTTTTGAAACTGGTTCACTTGCACAGTTGCAGAGGGAGGCACTGAGCTACAGCACTAACTTCATGGGGGAGCTGTGCTCACAGGGCTACTGGGATGCAGTGGAACCAGGTAATTTAACAGCTGTGTCTCGGAGGGACGAAATCCTTACTCACTCCTCACTCGCTAAACTCACAATTTAAAACAAGCTTGCTCTTAAAACAAGCTTAGCTGGGTTACAAAGGCTTAAAATGTGCCCTTAAATTCCTTCTATCTTTCTGGCAAGGGCCCTCCAAGCCCTGTGGTGGCATCCCAGTGTTGCATCTGCAGCGTATCCAGCTCATCACGGGAGATTTAGAGCTGTGTCAGGCTGGCAGAGGCTGGGTGAGGGTGGCCACACAGCAGTGTATTTATTGTGCATCACTTAGGAGATGTGGAATATTGCTTGGACACTTTAATAGATGCATCAGTGTTAACTGATTTGCTCTGAGGCACCATATGCTAATCAAATGGGGTGCGATGCATAATGTCTTATTAATGTCGTAATAAAGGAAATCTTGATGTGTTCCGTAATGTCTTTATGATTACCTTTAATTTTACATAGCTAGTGAAGGAATGTGCATTCAATACCTGGATCTGCTGTCTAATTACCTAGGATATAACAAGAACCAAATGTACAATAAAAGGCCACGGTTTTTACTGGAGATCGGTGGTGACAAAATAAAGCATAAATAAGTCTTAAAATCTGAACAAGCCTGAAACAGCACATCCAGATCGACACATGAGACTGTTTTTTGGCATATTTTGATTTCTTTTCATCTTTGGTCACCAACCTGGAGAAAGGAAATGCATAGACACAGAGGAATATGGCTTCAAAGCTGTTCCCAGGAGGTTTAAATACACGGGTCCAACAGATGTTTTACATTTACTTCCACAAATAAACACACATATAGTTCTGTCACTCAACTCAAGCCACCCCTTATGCTGACAACAGCTTTTCAGGTAAAGTTACCTTAAGCCTGTTTATCTTTTCATAAATGCTATTACTACTTCCCTTCTTAACACACACACACACAAACCACTACTACTTTGAATTAGCTTCTGAGAGTTTGAAGCCATATGGAGAATAAGCTCTTATTAACAACATTTGGATTTCAGGTGTTTTCTTTTATGTAATTTGCCTAAACTTCAATGTATTTTGCATAGGAAAAGGGTAGCTATTCCCTTTTTATAACTGGGTAAACTGAGGCACAGGGTTCAAATAACCTGATGTGTGACAGCACTTTGAATGTGGGATTAGGCGTCAGGTCTCACAACTTCTATATCAGCTTCTGAGCAAATAAGTGCTTGGAAGGGAACTCCTCACATCAAACAGCATTGCTAGAAAATTTTGGTTTTGTTGTGTCAGGTACGAGAATTTTCAGCAGTCTCGTACGAAAGAGGAATTGATTAAAACTGACATCTTTGCTCTATGAAGATTCTCTCCCAAAACCAGGTGCTTTTGCACATATGCAAATATCACCCTTTTACCCTTCTTTTGTAGAACAAATTTTTAAACATGGATCCCAGAGGAAAGACTTTGCATCTGAGGAAGTTGGAAACAGAACACACCTGAAAGTTTATGCATGACCCTTCACAACCAGGTCTGCTCAGTGGTAACATCTGACCCTCTTCATAGAGACAGGCTCCAAGATGGCTTGTCCCTGAACACGTACAACAGGTGCACACAAACAGAGTTATTTTTCAGGCAGGTGTTGATGAAACAAAGATCAGCATCTGGCCATTGGGACTGAAATGGAGAAGAAGGTTTGGAAAGAGAGGATTCAGGATCTCTGAGTGAATTACAGACTGCTACTTTAGCATGAATCGGAGAAAAGCCTCTGTAGGTCAGTGGAGTCACACCAGGGTAGAAGTAGTAAAAAGCTAAATGAAAACCAGGCCCAGGAAATAGAGCAGCAATGCTGCCTGGGCCCTGAGAGACAGCCAGAAACCCTTTGATAGAGGAAAATCCTCGTATGCTGCAAGAAACAACCTGCAAGAGAGTTCCCTATCGGCATCATTAATGCATTCCCCAAAGCAGAAATCAGAAGGCTCTTTCCAGAGGAGGGATGCTGTAGAAAGAGGCTCCTTGTTTAATGACACCAGTGAATGTTTTGCCTGATGTAGAGACAAAGAAATGAGCCTTATGATTCAGTATCAACACAGGCTGGTACAGACTGAAAATTCATGGTCAGAATGGGTGCAAGGGAGGGTGAGAAGTGGAAAGGAGAAGTCACTTCACTAGTGGGATAACTAGAAAGTGGTTTTACAATTCATGATCCCTTCTAGCCCTTTAGCTTTCCTGGAACATGGGACTCGCCTTCATTGTGATCTCTTCCTCTGTCTTTTGGATTTATGAAAAATAGGGAATTGGTGCTCAGGATCAAGCAGTACAAAATCAAACAGCCCTGGGGACAGCCTTGGCCCCAGATAAGAAAGAGAATTGAACTGTGCAAGTAGGCTAAGAGTCACATTTTCAGCTGTTACATGATTTTAAGTCTGGACTTGTGTTCCAGACCAGCTGAAAAAGTTATTACAAGGTACACAATATTTCCTTCTCCCTCTTCTTCAAAGTTCAAGTCTCAAATCACTGTTGCTGTTTCTTAAGCTAGTGATGATGGGTGTGAGGAATCCCAAAAGATTAGATGATCAAGAAGGAAATATTAATATCTAGTAGTTTGTGGATGCTTGTCTAATATAATGTTCACAGCTTCTATAGACTGAGGCAGCACAACAGTCCTGAAGAGCCCTTGTGCTTAACATCTTTGCTGGGCAGTTCCACATCACAATAGCTTTCTGCAGCTCTTTTCCTATTTATTTAAACTTACTCTTCCCTGTGGTAGTTGTAAACTGTCTGAACAGTGGAGTTATCAACCTCCACAGAAGCACATCTGCCTGACTTCCATGAGACAGAGGCCAAAATTGTGTTTGTCTGTCATTCTAATATTTTTTCCTGCTCCTACCTCTAACCTTATATTTCATTATTTTATTTTCCCTCATCTGATGAGTGTAACTTTTACAACTTCTATGTCACAAGCGATGTCTATATAAAGTCTAATTTGTACGGAGAGGCCTTGGTTCTTGACCTCTGTGCACTGCCACAGTGATGGATACCAAGATATCAGTTTCTTCTTCTTATTCAGATTGAAGGAATTTGTCTGTCTGATACACCTGGACTTCTCAACATCAGCACTGCCCAAGGTGACTCAGAAATAACCCAGGAACGGTAGAAAGGACAGATACTGGAAGAAGCTAGAAACAGAAACAGATAAGGAAGAGGAATTTTTAAACTATTCAAGTGTTAGGTCTAGTTTAAATTTTTCCCCCAAAACAGCATTGAAACACTCTAACCAATATAGATTCCACACTTTCTGTTTATCCTATGAATATTGCCACAGCAGAGTAAAAAAAATTAAACATAGCCCTTCAGACCAACTCCAGCTGAAACTTAAGATCAACCTGAATATCTCTAGGTTTGCCTAACCTGTATTCCTAATGCTGTTTGTTCTAAGTCAGCAAACCCTATTTCTACAGGGAATGTTTGAACTTAAGTCCTAATCCATATGAACGATGGCAAGAACACATAAGAGCGGGAATCGTAAATCTAAAGCCTTTTATTTTAGTTTTCATTCCCTGGTAGTTCCATAGCTCTAAGCATTGTGACTTCCACAGAGGGTAGCTGCACATTGCCAGCAGCATACCTAATTAATTCCTCCTCGCTTGTTCCATGTGGCTTCCTTACCCCCCATCCAACTGACCTATTGCTTCTCTTCAAGAAAGGCTAAATTAATGATGATGAAATTAAGAAAGAAGTGAATTATTTAATTCCAGAAAGTATCAAAGCTTACATGATCCCAGCACTGACTAGGCCAGAAGGATCAGTCCATGCCCTGGGGATTGTTTTTCTGGGCTCCACCCAGAGTTCTCATAAAAATCAATGGGAATTTAGCCTGGTCTTCAGTGGGTGACCTTTTGATTCTCAAGAGGTGCATAACGCTTGGCATTTACTCTGTGCAGTGCCTTTCACAAGAAGGGCTCAAAATATCTCTCTACACCAAGTCTCACAATATCCTCAAGGGGAAAGTAAGCATTATCCTCATTTAATTAATGCATTGCCAAAGGCTAAAATACGTACTAAAGGAGGCTGATCCTTCAAGGTGCACAGCTTGCTCATATTCTGGTGAAGCTGATGGGGAGATGAACACACTGAGCACCAAACTGGATTAGCCTCCAAGGACAAGGTCAGTTTTCAGATCAGATATTCTTGCTCATCATGCTTCATCCAGTGTTTGTATTCAGTGCCCTCACCCACTGCTGCATCGAGATCCAAGTGATAGCAACAACAAGAACTATTTTAGATTGATTGATTGTGGTGGTATGTGTACATAATCTTTCCAATCCTGAAGCACACCAAGCAGTGTGGCCCCTTTCTCCTGTCAATCAGCACAGCACAGCAAGCAGAAAGTTTCACTAGGAAGCCACCAACCTCACAGGACTTTATTCCTGCACTACCCAGGGCTTGGCGTGTGGCCCCGAGGTAAGTCACCACGCTCAGATCATCTGTTTACCTCCTATCTACTACCCTGCCACTAATTATGAGTATCTTGCTATTAGCAATATGCTGCCTAAAAGCAAGTAAGCAGGAAGGGAAACTGAGCCATAGACAAGCTAAGTAACTTTTAAAGTCATGTAGGATGTCTACTGTAGCCAGGGAATTCAACAGAGTTGACTCAGGTCTTTGTGGAGTTACAATTCTGTCCATTGGACCATAAGGAAAGAACAGAGATGTAAACTTCCCTCTGCCTATCCTCATCTGCCACCCACTCTTTCTCTCCTCCTTTATGGTCATAAAGCTGCTTATTTCCATTACATCCTAAGCACTTCCAGGCTTTCTGTACTTTTGAAGAACACTTGATCGCTTGATTGAGACTCATAATAGACCTGTAAGCAGGCAGATCCCTAAATTAGCCTAAAAATCCTGATAGATGCATTGTCATGAGAAAAGAAAGCAGCCGTGGGGCTAAAGAAAACTTTACCATGATGCAAACCAACAACCAAATGCCCAGAGTTGCACTGAAATACAGCATAACTTTTTTTCTGCATGGCAGCTGTAAAACAGAATTAAGATAGCATGTCTCTGAAAATAGGATCTCTCCTGTGGGGGATAATGCCTACCATCATCTCAGGACAATTTGCTACTCTATATTCAAAGAACTCCTGAGTCTCTACAATAGGCAGTCTAATTGCAAACATTTGGTGTTAATGTTTGATGACCAAAAGCACAGCAAATCCAAGGTGTATTTCAGAACAGTACGTGAGTTTTCTTTGCTTCAGGGGCTGTGCAAGACATCCATTAGAAGGTGATGAGCTAACTGCAATCTTCTTGGAAGGTTTTACGACTGTACCAAGGTTTAAAGAGTTGTTACTAAATGCACCTCAGATAGGCCCAGGTGTAAGACCAAGCCACATATAGATGCTCTGACAAAGTCACTTTGAACTGGAAAATGAGGATTTCAGGATCTGAAGCCAAATAAAAGTGGCAGTGAAGAGGAGGGACAACTCGATAAGTCAACCACCAGTTATAAAACTACTGAGCACGTGTGCTGGAGGTGATTGAGCGCAGCCTTGAAAGTGTTAGTGGTGGAGAAAGTGTATGAAAAAAATGTCCTAAAGATGTCAGCTTGATTAATGCCAACAGGTTTCTTCAAAACTTGATTCTCCAGGTCTGTGTTTGTGTTCTCTTTGGCCACAGCTTCAGTTGCCAGTAAAATTCAGGTTCTGTTGCAACAAAATCTCAGCTCTGAGAACTTGCAAGTCATGCAGAATAGTAATGAAATTTTAAAATTCAATGTTTCTGGAATGTTAACCTTAGTTGGTTTTGTTGTTGTTGTTCTTGTTGGGGTTTTTTGTTTGTTTTTGTGGGGTTTTTTGTTTTGTTTTGTTTTGCTTTGCTTTGCTGTTTTTTTTTTTTTTAATTAAGTAATTCTCTCTAATCTTTTACACTTGATACCAAAAGATATTTAAACAAACACAAAGTATATTTTGACAAAAGTTTTCTATTCTTTTTTCTTATTTTAATCTAACATTCCATGAGCAGGCTACCATGCTTGAACATGGTTAATACATACAGTTTATAAAAGAAAAGGACTCATGCAAATCTTCTGGCAGAGTATTTTCCTTGATTCTTAGTTAGGTATTCCTTAGTGCGTGCTCCAACCAAGAGCACAGCTATAAGCCTATAAACAACATGACCCATAAAAATTCAACACTAGCTCCTAGTTATATATTGTTACTTACTATTTTCTTTATTATATTAGACATCTCCCATGCTCCAGGTATTTTACAGCTCTTAGGATAGTTAATGCAATTTAAATATATATAGTGACGGTGCTGAGTTCTCGTTCGGGGAAGGAACTATAATCTATCAGAAAAAAAGCTAATTACAGTTTATCCCATTGATTTATATCTCCCCAAGCCTCCCCTCCCAATTTTTTCGTAACTATTAAAAACCTTAGGTTGTAATTTTGATATATGCTGCTAGATAGATTAAATACCAACTAATTCTCATATAAAACTGGTAGTTTGATCAATACAGCTAAAAGCTTCATTCCTCATGTATGTATTTCTCAGCTTTAGAACTATCAATTTTAATCTCACATGTTGGGATTAGATAATAATCAGGCCAGAAATTCAACTCCACAGAATTCAACAAAACCTCCTGTTCAAATTTTACAGAAAAGAACAGTTGATCCCTCTTTGGAATAAGGAAGATATGCTAGATAACCTCACCAGATTCTGTCCAAGGTGGCACCCTACCTCCCTATCACCAGTCCCTTGCCTTCCTCTCTCTCCCTGTATTCCTTCTCTAGTACATAACCTCCTCGAGATAGATGTGAGAGAAAACACCTAAACCAAGTTAGAAAAAGCAACTTCAAAATTGTTTGTTTCCCAGGCTCAGAACACAGGAAAAGGCACTGGAAAACCATCAAGAAGGTTTGCCCTCACATTCTGCAAGCAACTAAGCAAATCTGTTTTGCCCTCCGTGTATGATACAAATGGATCTCTCACTGAGTGAGTCATTTCATTTCCCAGATAGCCCCAATGTCCTTCTTATGAAGGAGAGCACAAGAGAGAAGGGAAGAAACAATAAATAAAAGTCACTACAGTAGCAATGGGTGTGATGTGGGAACCTGATTAGAATGTCATAATGTAGTCCTGATATATGAAATTAAATAGAATAGAGAGTAAGCAGCCTACAAAGATTTTGGTTTCAAATAGCATTTATTGTCACACAATTAAAAAAAAAAAAAAAAGAGAAATGCAGGAAAGCAACAGAGCTGGTGCTGGATCTCCAAGTGGTTTTCTACAATAACTTTGAAGAAGGTCATGTGAGGAAGAGAGGAAACTGAAGCCCTTTCCTTCCTCAGAGGAAAATAAATGGGTGACACTATGCTAATGAAGACAATTCACTCCCGGAATGAGTCATTCAGCAGAAGCAGGGTCTCTGTCCTGCCTGTTGATTCATATTCTTTTCCCTCCAGCATCAAGAAGTCGTCTTAAAAGGGTTTGCTGTGTGACCTACCCACTAACAAGTTTGGGTTTAATTATGTTATTTATTTGGTGTTAGCATAGTGTCACCCCCAGGAGATTTTCCCTTCGTCGTGGTGTCTCTGTCCCTCAGTCTCTGGGTTATCTTCTCTGAGGTGGGATGGAGGGAAGCTTGAAGAAAGACATGATGCCAGAAGAACTACAGAAGAAGTGACCCATCAGCAGGCAGAGTGTCTTTGGGAAGGTCATCTTGGCCTCCACCTCACAGTGCAAAAATTAAGGCAAGGGTTTTTTTTTTTTTTCTGGCTTGAACTCTCATTGTGGCTGTACAAATAATTCCTAACAGTTCTATTTCTCTGCCCTGCTTTGACACACAGGAGTTTTTAAACAGACCAGCCCCTCGGATGTGAGAGCTCAGATCTGAACCAACACACTGATGGAATAAAGGTCCAATTATGTAAAGCTCCCTGAGCAAAATTCAAAAAATCAAAATAAAATGAAGATGTCCACAACACTGGTTGTAAAAGGAGTTTCAGCTCCACAAGGGCTGTACATCTGACCTGATTGACTGCAGTAAAAAAAGTTATAAACCTTGTCCTTCGGAACTAGAGCATTTTATTTTCATTTAATGACAACTGTGGTGGTCTTTTTAAGAAGCAAGCAAAAATTAAAGTATTATTTTTAAGCATGTATTTTTTAAATGTATCACTTTATGGAGACATTACTAACCAGATAACTGGTATAAACTGTCATATTTCTAGTGGCTGAAGACAGCTGAATCAATACTTCAAACTAGGCTCAATATTTGAATGCAGCAGTAAGGAAAGTGGTGTAATCCACTGTTATAGATTAGATGGGATGTCAATCTTAAATTGCACATTACAGAAGAACTAGTTAGAGTTTACTCTAAATATAGCTGGTTTTTTCCAAATGGTAAATATTCTTTGTGATAAGTTATTTAGTCCAAGTGTTTTGCGGTGTCATACAATGCAGAATTTGTCTCCTGCATATATCACATTGCCAAAAACACTCAATAAAACATCAAATTAATTATCAAAAAGTACTTAAGATCAAAGTCTTTGATTGCCTGTGATGAGATGTCCAATGATGTTAATCGTGGAAAAAGTAACTGCTTAGAACTAACCATCAGAAACAGATTTCAGTGTAAAATAAGCAATGATCATTATGACAGGGATAATAAAAAAATGAATCATTTGCACATATATTAAGCAAGAGCTCTTGTATATTAAATATTCATTTTATGCTTCATAGTCACACCTATAACTTTGTAAATAAATTTTATTGGGGATTTCTTAAATTTCAGCAGTCAACTTCTGAAAGGAAAACACAAATCTATTTAGAGAGCTCTTTGAAAAGTGGACTTTCAGTGCCATAATTCAGAAAAATATTTTTCGTCCGAGTATTAAGTACTTTTTAACTTTGATAAAAATAAATCAATCTTCACATTTTACTCCTTTTTGTTTAAAAGGTTTATTTTTTTTTTCAACCAGGGCCTTGATTCTGCTCTCCACAAAATTAGAGGCAAAGCTCCCATTTGCTGAAACAGAAGCACAAGGCAGACTTGAATTCATGATGTATTGTCTCACTCAACCCATAACAAAATCCTGCACCATCTTCCCTGCCAGGCAGGCTGGTGCCACCTTGCTTGGGAAGACATCTGAGGGACACAGGCTTTCAGAATAACATGAGATATTTTCCCATCTTTAACTATACCTGCAAGAGTCGAATGTAACCAAGTGAAAACTGAGCTGTGCTGCACCAGGTTTACCAATTCTCAGTGGCAGCAGTACCTGGCTCTGATATTACCAATGAAGCCTGAAGCCAGGAGGAGAAAGATCATTCATGACGGGCAAAGACTAGGTGAATTTTGGAAGCTTCCTTCCTCCCTCTTGTTTGAATAGCAGAGGTTGTGCTTGCCTGGAGCTGCTGCAGTGGCAACCCATGGATTGTACTCCCTTATATCATCATTAGCCTGAAAAAGCATGTGATCTGTACTCCAATTTACCAGTAAGGATTGGATGGATGGCTCTGTTGATGGCAGGAATATCCTGGCAGCCTACTGCAGCAGCAGTGAAGGGTATCTTGTACTCGGGTCAGATCAGCAGATCTGCTCTCTGTGAAGGTTTGGGGTGCAAAAGAATACAGCAGATCCTACAGAAAAGCTAATTTGTTTGGATGGGGATAGGTTGAGAAGGACATATTAGGTGAATTGGACCTCACTGGACTGTGCTCAAATTACATGGACAAGTTTGTCCCTTTTAAGGGTCTCCAAAAGTCCCTCACCCACAGCTTTGGGTGGGCTTCTGTCCTACAGCTGTGCAGAACTGCTAGGTGCTGGTCTCAGAGCTGCCACGCCCCACTGCAGGGTCAGCTCCCTTGGGAGCCACTTCTGCAGCACTCTCAGGTCAGTGACATAAATCTCCATTTGTTTAAAAAGAAGGAAAGAACTTCATATGCAGTTCCAATAGTATTTTTCTGTGCCAGTAAATTGCTTGTCCCTGCTCTCCATCCCATGGGCCCCAGGGAGCTTTGAGGAAAGGTGCAGTGATTTGCCCTAATATAAATACTTACATAAAGTCCTGGTTTAGAATTGGTTTGTGATAACAGCTAAGCCAGACTGGTCATCCAGGTGAAAAGAGTGAAATTTTGTCCAAAATTAGGATACAGTTCTTACTCTTATACCTTTTATAATTTTTTTTTAATTTATTGTTTACTTATGTAATAAGACCTTTCTGAAGGAGCAGGTAGCCAGGAAATCCGCATGTAGGTGCACAAATGGTGGAACTACCGAACGTTAATTTTTCCAGTCTTCCTCCCAGTTTGGATTCTCTGCTGTCAAAGTAATGTACTTAATCTCAACTAACTAAGGCTTTTCCCTCAGTGGGAATCAAGCTTTCCCTCCTCTATCCACAGCCTTTTTTTTTATTAGATTTGTAGGAAATGAATACATTTGAGAGGGCTTATTCCAGAAAAGTAGGGAGTGAGAGGAGAAGAGAAAGAGAGAGAGAGGGAGAGGGACTTGGCTAGTCAGTTCAGCAGACTGATAAAAGGCAAGAATGGAAAATAGAGCTTATTCCAGAAAAGTAGGGAGTGAGAGGAGAAGAGAAAGAGAGAGAGAGGGAGAGGGACTTGGCTAGTCAGTTCAGCAGACTGATAAAAGGCAAGAATGGAAAATAGAGCTACAGTAAAAATGTTTAAGACTCATGTTCTCAGAAACCCAAGCTTAAGACAGAATCAAAAAGTATTGCGGTGATTTCAAAGATGTAGCTTCTTGACCTCTACACAATAATAATATTTACTCTCATTTTACTCACTTGTTTAAAAATGAAAAATATAGAAAGCAAATAGATTAAAAATATGAGTAAGAAAAATGGATGACAATTTAAAACAAAATAACTGGTTACACTGGTCAGCTGGTTAAGCTGCATACATTGGCAGCTCCTGAATCCTATTGCTGTAGTCTTCTGACTCCTATACACACACCTGTGTATTTATCGACTCCGTTTGTTATTGCACACACTGATCTTCTAGGTCTCGCACACTTTCTAAACACTTTTGAAGCTTTGAGCCTCATTTGCAACCGGTGCCAGCATTATACACAACCATGGCTCCTCCTTCCCTTGTCTGTGAAGCACTGGGAAGCAATGTCAGGAGTGCAGACACAGGGCAGCAGGAAAAGTCAAGGCATCACTAAAGCAAGGAGGGCTGAGTCCTGTCGGGGATGAAAATGTCTCCGTGTGCCTGAGATGGAAATCCAGCTCCTTTCAAGACAAGAAGAGCCTCTGGCCATACACAGTGAGTTCAAAGTGCCACACTCAGACCTGCCATGACAAACGGAGCTCGTCTTGTGGAGGGCAGCTTCATGCCCAGTTTCAGTGGGGTCACACGGGAGAGGGATTGGGCCTATAGGTGCGGCACCAAACTGGAAGCAAAAAGTACTGTTCTGAAGTAGCATGTGGAAAAATAAAAAAATTCTGTTCCTCTCTTCTCTCTATAAAACTCTTCAAGTAAAACACTGTTTTCCCTGTGCAGTGTAACAAAAATGACAGCAGCCTCAAAAGTTTTGTTTTGTCACTTTTTGTGACATCTCCTGTCTGCTCAATTATTCAGTGACCAAAGGGACCACACTTAGTTTGTTCTAGTTCAAAAGCTCATGATCTGCTCTGCTGACCTAGAGAAGAATCTTTTATTCACAGATAGCTGAATGGCAAAGTTTCTGTTAAAACAGAAGGCCTCTTAGGGCCATAAAAAGTGAGATATTCTGGAGAGATAAACATTTTAGTATCACATTTCACATCTTGTTATTATCCAAAATGGCCATAAAATCTAACCCTAGTTAGTTAAGCCCGCATGCACTTGATAAGCTAAAAATTTTACAAAAATGTCCGACTCTGCTCTTAAATCACTGGAACATGGGAAAATCAGGTTCAAAATCTTGGTTTCATCAAAAGTTTTCTGTAAAACCTGTAAATTATGTGAAGAAATTTAATGTGCATCATATCTTAGCCTGCACAGCCCTCTGGATCATTCTGGAACCCCGCCATGCAAGAACACTTGCAGTGCCTCAGCACGTTGAAATTTGAGTCCAAAGTGCAAAATCAGGAGACAAAAAACAAGAAGGAAAAATGAGACAATGCCAGAAAAGTATATTTTGTATAAAACATGCCCCTCCCCATGCTGCTGTAGATTTTGTCTACATATTTTAAAAAACACCCGAAACACCAGAATAGATGTTGTCTATTACTGAATGCTTAGAGAACTACAAGCACAGCAGATCACAACACCTAAGCAACACAAATAGTCTCAACTCTTGCCAATAAGACCTTTGAAAATATGTACCTGTTTCTAGATTCCGCAAATTTTGGAAAACACACAAAGCATTGCGCTTTGTAAGAACAAACATGCACCAGCCAGTCTTCTCTACTACACCACCCCTTACATGCTGAGAAAGGGAGAATCTCTCCTGTGTTGAACACCTAATTCTCGTGGTCTGCAGGTTCTACAGGGACCCTGAGTGCCTCATCTCAGTTCTGTCCCACGTCAGCCACGTTCCTGCAGCACACAGCGGTAAACCCTAAATATACACTTCAGTGTAAGAAAGGCTTTCTTCTTCAAGGGGAAACTAAGCTACTTAACAATTTGCCAGAGTGACCATATTGCTGGGTGGGGCAGAAGAGATGGAGGTCAAAAACTTGGTCAGTTTTTGGGACAGCTGATGTACTTGAGTGTCTGTAGTCAGCAGCAGAGTAGGCAGGGGTTACCACAATGTGCATCCACAAGGTAGACACAGAACTTCTAAATTCGTACATGTGTTTTTTATATGGTAAGTGACTTACCTAGAAAACTTTTCAACTCACTTGTTAGTTAAGCTATACTCTTGTAAGTATTTGACAGAACTGTACTCACAGTTCTTCTTAAAAGGCAGCATTTTGTTTTTCACCTATGGCTGGCTTTTTGATCCATGCCACTGCTATCAGAGGTGAGCAGCAAATTTCTAATCAACACATTTAATCACACTGTCTCTTCAGAGAGGCCACTGTAGTGATCATGTAATCTCCTTTGTCTGGGTTCCTGGAAATTACTTGGAAAAACAATGGTTGCAGCTGCAGAAGTGCTGCAGATTGAATAGGGAAAAGAGGTGCTCCAGCCTCTTTCTCAGCTCCAGCATTTCTCCCTCAATTTAGAAAATGCAGAGGATCCAATTAACAACACTGAGTGTGGTTTCCAGAGCTATTGATGGGGCTCTGCATGGAGCACTTCACCCAGCTAGACAAACAGCATATCTAACCAAAAATACAACCTGTACTACTAACCCTTTTATATTGTATTGGCTAACTGGTGTTGGAGAGACTGAAGTCGTCATTACTGTTGCTTAGGATTTGTCATGCTGCCATACCAAATGCACGTTGGAGATTTCAATGGGCAGAAGTGACAGCAACTTAAAGGGGCACCAACTGTTCAATTTATCTCATTAACTTCAAGCTCTTAAGTAACCTGTCCTTCAGAAACGCTTCAAGAGATTTCATTGACTGCAGAGTGAGCTGAAGGAGATTAGCTCCTAACTTGACACCTCAGCTGGAGCGAATCAGGGACCAGCAGTCAAAGACACAAGGCTGAATCACCAGTTCTCTCCACAGCTGTACAGCTGTACTGCTGGCTACTGGTGAACAAGCCTTCCTGTACCCCATTTCTCTGCCAGCCCTCTCCACTCCTTCCCCACACCAGAAAACTCCCAAAGGCAAAGGACATCTCTGCACATTCATGAGACACTTAACCCTGCAGGATTCTGCCTCTCACTGAGCCCAACAAGCAATTATTGATGCATAAGTTTACAATCTGAATTACTACATCACCAGCAGAACTCCTTTTGACAAGGCAACAGCTCACATTAAAAAAAAAAAAAACACCCTCTGAATTAGATGATTCTAATGGAAGTACAATCTTCCACATCTGAGTAGAATATTAATACAAAATTGGAAACAGCATCTTGGTATTAGGAGTCTAGTCCCCAAGTTCACTATGTATTGAACGAGCAGAGATTGGCATAGCCAGATGGCAATTCAGATCCTAGGTAGGCTGAACTGACCCCTGGAAGTGTCTGTGAATATTAACAGTTCCCTTTAATGATTTGGAAAGCACATCTTAATTTATACTGAAACCTCTAGTGTATTTCTTTCCTTTCCCACCCGCTTCACAAAATGTTGACATAAAAGACACCAAAGCAGAAAATCCCCCCAAAGAACTCTAAAAAATTACGCCTGCAATTTACTTTTATCTTCTTCTATTTGAAGCTGTCTATGCAACAGATTGTTTTCACCCACTAAGTAGCATCTTCTGAACAAAACCACCATTGCAAATTGAAATTTTATAATTCTAAATTTCAAGAAATAGATCAGAAACACTTAGGTGCCATACAGTATAACAAAAAGCATAAATTCTGCATCCATTGACACAAATGTCAAGGGTCTCATTCTTCTGCAGGTCTCAGCTTAAGTGGTACCTGCTACCACAGCAGTATTGTTGGAGCTACTGTAAATGATAAAGGAGATGAAAAAGAACATGAAATGAAGTTGCCCTTGCACTGATATATCATTTTTCCTTGTTTCCACAGAACATAACAGTTGAAGAGGGGAAAGCTAGACATAGGCCTACTCACATGAACAGCTGCTCCTGCTAATTACCTGTCGGTTTCTAAACTCCTCATCGGAAGATGAGGGAACAGCATTCCCACCACTGGAACTATTAAAAGATCATCTGTTTCTATCATCAGACCAGAAATGGAGACTCATCTCACCAGGATGCTAGTAGGAATATTTAGGAGGGAACTGTAGCAGACAAGGATTCATTTATCTTAAATTCTGCTACTGTGTGTCTGCCCAAGACTTCTATTCCCACCTGTGGTGGGAGATTCTGTTCTGAGGGCCACCATGACCAATCTCCCATTTAGGAACTGCACATTCACGGGTAGCATAGGAAAGTACTGAGACAGGAGTGTATGTGAATGGCCAGAGACACAAAAAATGAACTGCGAGTAACACTTTTTAAGGGAATAACACTGTCCTCCATTGGAAACTGACCCTGAGATATTTTTGCCTAGTCCCTTTGAGTGGGTTTTAAGTGGGAAGGAAAATCTCAGACTACTTGCTTTCATGGACCATTCACAGTGGTGCTAAGGATTCCTGCTAACATCAGTGAGGTTCGGATCAGGCTGGCAGCTGCTCACCAGTCATTTGCACCAATGACTGATTGAGACCCTACTTTAGGCTACAATTTAAAATCAGAGGGGTTTTAGGGAGATACTTCAGTCATGTTCTGGCTCAGACTTAAAAATATATCCAGTCTCTTTCAGTTTATGTAAAGACCAGACATCATGAAAAATGTAATCAGCTCTCTAAACTCAGAGTATTAGCCACTGTTAGATGCCCAGAATATTTTTGTTCATTATCAATATGGGATATGAAATCCAACAGAGGAGAGGGTTGGTGGATACTGTATACAGCATGGTTTTTTTGTGCTGCCAACCATTAAATTATCCCACAAATTAAACACCTTTCATATTATTTTATTAGGGAGATACCAACTTGCCATCAGTAAGGTCTTTTGGCAATGTAATTTATACTTTTTACCCATCTGTTAGCACTAAGGCTTTCCATTGTTTTGGTGGTGGGTTTTTTTGTTGGTGTTTTTTTTGGTTTTTTTTTTTTTTCTATATCCTTTTCCAACTCTCCTTGAAAACTGAAGGGGATTAGGTTAGGATTAGGTTAGTTTTTTAAATAAAAAGTCACAAAGATGGATGAAGATACCTTCAAAGAGATAATACACTGGGGATTCCTTGCTACCAAACATTCCCAGGTGAAAGGCTTTTTCCATATTTTTTTTTTAATCTCTATATAATAATTTTTTCCTTCTTCTGTCAAAATAAACTGGCAGAGGTATCACTTAGCTTCATTTCCTGAGACCTGACCAAGGGTCAGAGATTACCTTGAACTGACGTCTGACATTAGCGAATAAACAATCTCCTCTTGTTTCCCACTTGGTGAATCAGCAGTCCCCATGCTAATCATGTCGACAGGTTTTTGCTAAAGCAGAGGAAGGAGAATTCCGGGTTGACAAATAAGTCCCCCGAGAAATACACCTGTCAGTTACAGGAGAGCCTGCACGGCACTGCAGAGTCAAGAGCAACAGGACGGATCCGTGCCACTGAAAATGATATTCACAGGGTCACGGCAGGAGTGAGCTACACTGGTGCACACGGGATACCAGGGCAGCTCAAAAACTGTTGGTATTATCCACCACAGGCCCCAGAAACAAAAACCAAAGCAATGCATCATTTAAAAGCACAGCAGTGCAGACACAGGAGATGCTCTGGCCAACTGACCTTTTGCTTCTTGCCTTGTTTCTTGCTGTGTTGCTATCCAACACCTACATAGCATCGCATGTCACTACTTCCCTGCTATCCAAAAACTTTCTTTCACCCAGTTGTCCCAGAGAAAAAATGCTGAATCATCTGTAACTTTCTGCCCCTCTACAAGGTTCCTTTCAGAAATATTTCAGAAAAAGTGTCCTCTATTTTTTTCCCCCACACTTTCTCCAAATAGGGTCATTACTTCCCCTTCCACAGTGAACACAAATTGATTGTTAGGCCAGATTCTAAACCAGAACCAAGCATGTGAGGATTTAGTCATGCAAGAAGGAAATCTAGAACCACTGTATTATTCCATGTGGAAAGAAAAGGACAGACACAAAGACCACTTTTGTGACCTGCTGTGGAAAATGTGATTTTAAAAAGAGCTGGATGTAGGGACACACAGGCAACTGGGGATAGGAACATAGTAGCTGTGTCATGGTTTGGTGTCTCTCTTTGCCTCTTCTTCCCTACTCCCGGTAACCTCCTTTCTCTCTGTCACACCACAGCAAACTGGGGACCTGGCTGGAATCGGAGACAATTTCATCCCACACTGGGAGCTGCAATGCTGAAGCTGCAAGACACCTCTCTTTACTCAGAAATCTCCATTAACTCCCCACTCCTGTGGCAGCTCTGGTTACTGCAGCACTTTACCAGGGAAAATAAGTGCCACCCTGAGCTGGGGAGATCATCTGGCTGACATCTCCTCCTCCCCACAGAGCAGGAGACAAGTCTGAGCAGCCCTAAAACTGCAGCCTGGCAGAACAAGGCAGAGTGAAACACAAAATTAATAGCACCAATATTGCCATTATCATGTTAGCACAGGCTCCAAATCCTTCTGAATTACAAGACCATCCCGGGATCAACCTTCCAAAACAAGTCATGGAAAAGCAGGGAATAAACTTCCCCTAGCTGTCAAAGTGTGCTCTTCTCTCAAGAAAAATATAATTTTTGCTTTCGAAGAAGTGAAAAAGAAATTCCATGGGAACTAAGCCTTTCTGTTTTAATAATGAAATTTACATCAATCCAATTTTACTCATCAAGAACAGAGAGGCTTTGAGAGTGCCCTGAATTTCCAGTATTCAGGTGGCCACTGATGCTCAAATTAGCTCTGTTTCACAGCTGTTAGTAGTGTTTTGTGCCTGCTTCACAACTAACAAAACAGTTTTATATTAACACAGGGACCTAAATAGATTTGTCCATTAAACGCTAGTACATTAGACCCAAGGTGTCCCTTACAAGTATCCCAGTGGAGTTTTCTAAACAATCTTGGCTAGAGCAACCTTGGGAGGCAAGTTTACTGAGAAACATCACTATTAATAATAACCCTTCCAGGGCTGAATCCAGGGTCTAAGACAGAGCTGTTTTAGAAGTGTGACTAAAGCTACACCATCCTAGTGGAAAGAGGGTAAAATAAACTGTTAGAAGTAAGATAAAGAAAAATAAAATCTCAGCAGAGAATGATGTGATCAAATATTTAGATTCAAACTCCATTACATTACATAGAATCTTCTTCCCCTCCCCCTGTCCCTGCACTGACAATGATATTGCAAAGGCAACAAAAATATATTCCTGACAGATCTAAATAAGATTTTTATCTCTAGAGGGGAAGAGACTTGTTAATTTTTTGGTGGGCTGGGCAAAGCAATGAGATTCATATTGTTGTAATTATTAATTTCTTCAGCAAAGTGCTAAATCTCCAGGTACTTTACATATTGGCTACATTCTTTTTTTTGTATTTCCAGCAAAGCTATTAATTTAATACCATCTTCTCAAAAGGAAAGAAATCTGAATGGAATTAAGGATGCATGATCACAGCTAGAAAAATGAGCAGAGACAGGAAGAGGGACAGAGAGAAAAAATTAAAGCTCTGATAGTTTAGTCTGTTCAAGAACACCAGTGGAAAAGTGTTCTCTAGAATGTTAATTTGTCCTTATTTAGGTAGATTCTCTACCCTGATCAAAGCCATTTTTCGACGTTTGGTTGTGCCAATAAGTAGATATTGGCTGTATCAGACCAAAAATATTCTCTAGAAAGGGGTATACTTACAAGATGGTATTTATCTAGAAATATCATGCAAACATACCCAATCTGAGTACAAACATGCATGTATATAATTTGTGCCTACAATTCTTTCCTGGAAAGCTTTGATTCCTGCTAAGGCACACTAGGATTGAGGGCTCTCTGACTGCAGATCAGCCCCCAGCCAGGGACACAGTCTGGACAGAGAAAGGAAAGCTGGACAGAGCATCACTGGCAAGAAGTCACCATCACCATCTCTCCCTACACTGCACCCCAGGAAACAAGCCTGATCTAGGTCCCTTTTTCCCTGGCTCTGACATGCTGTGACCCCTTATGGAAAGATGGACCATCGTGGAAGGTCTGGGACCAGTAGAACCAGTGTGGAAGGTCTGCTGGACAAGGGAACCACTCTGCAACAATGCCTGGGCCCCACCATCTGCTGGACATGTGCAGGAGAAGGAAAATCAGGGAGGTAAATCCAGACTCATTCCATCCAAAGCAAGTGCCAGGCTAGAGAGGATAAACTTATCACATTAGGTGATGCACTAACAGCAATCTGACAGTTCTGGTAAATGTCTGAAAAAATCTTTAAATCCCAATTAAGGGATTTTCTCAGCCCCAAATTNTTTTGCTTTTAATCTTTTATTTTCCTGTTTCCTTTCTTCTTTTTTGCTTGCTCAGTGGTATTCATAAAGCATTACCACCTAGGGACAGGTTGCAGGGGTTCAAATGTGATGATAGTTTCCATATCACTACCTGAGACTAGGAGAGGCCAAGGGGGAACGTGCTTCCTACTGAGCTTAATATTTTCAAGGAACAATGCCTGTTACAAATCCACAGTGCCGCTGGGCCCCAAATTCTCCTTTTATTAAGAATCAGTCAATGCAGCTCCACCTTGGGAAAATTCAGTCTCCAAGCCTCAGCCACGAGTCTTTCCCAGAAAACGGGGTTCTTGCCATGCCTTTCTGGTTCCCTCCTTTGGCCTCACTGCAGCAGACCAGGATGTTAATTGGAAAAGCAAGGCTAATTAAAACCAGAAAGGCAAACGAAACTGTGGGGGGAGTGAAGGGAGGAGAGGGAAAAAAAGTTAAATTCAAGCACATAATAAAGAACATTTCTGCCCTGCTGTTCCTAGGAGGGATCTCATAACAGTGGTGCAACAGCCCAGAGGCTACAAGGAAAAAAATTAAGCTACTGTGTATAACAATGAAAACATCAAACCCTTTGTGTACCATCAAAATGGAAACCAAGAAATAAAGTTAAGATGCTAAACATGTGTTTGAAGAGCACTGAAGCATGCGGCATGTATTTGACTTCCACCTTCTGGGGAGTGCAGGGAGGCATGACTGAGATCTATTAAATCCAGTGATGGCCAAAAGCTCCGCAGGTGCATACGGCTCCTGTCAGGGCACAAACCCTGAACTACAGACACACAAATTTTAGAGAGTGGTGCCACCAGGCAAACAGGCTGCCTCGCTGGAGAGGAGGATCCGTCACCTCTTGGGAGATGGCGTCACCACCTTTTCCCACTGAGGATGCTCAGAGCATTTGCTCATCCTGCGACCCAACACTCGCCTCTCTCACTCTGGGACCAGCCTAGGACCCCTCCACCATGGCAGGGAGGTGCCTTTGCATGCAGGACAGTTTATAAGAAACCTCTCCTCACAAATGTGACATCCCACTTCCTCACAGCCACCAGGGCACTGGTGCACACAACAGCTTGCTGATGGAAAGTCGAATCAGCAAGGCCCAGAAAAGGTGAGCAACAGGTTTTAAAAGATCAGAGACACCTTTTCTCTCCTCTCTAATTAAAGACCTTCTTTATGCTTTATGTCTCCAAGAATGATAAGACCAAGCTAAATCTCAGATGATGCAGACACTTTCCTTTTTTGTCTGGCAAGTCAAAGGGGCTGCAGAAGGAAATGAGAGGGCTGAGACTGATGTCCTCATTTCCCTCCTTGCGATCCCCTCCTCCCTTTCCTTCAGAAGAGTTTCACATCTTTTGCAGAGTCCCCAAGTGCCCTCATAGTTGTTAACCCCTTTGCTGGCTCCACACAGAGCCTGTTTTCTGCAGGTCATTGGATGCTCCACATCCCAACCACCACAGCTGAAGGAAAAGCTTGTGGCAGCAAATATGGACAAGGTCATATTCCTGACCATTTTCTTTTCAGCAATCCAGAGGTGACTGCCTCCTTCAGAAGTACAACTTGAGACTCATTTTAAGGTCGTTCAGACACAAGGAAATTTAAACTTTCTCAAATCAAAAACCTGTAAGAATATAACCAAGTTTCTCAATAAACAGGTAGGAAAGGCTGATTTTTCTCTACAAGACCACTTTCGTTTCAGCTGAGAAAGAGACCCCAATATTTGAAACACACATAAAATACCAAAAGGAAAACACAGTGTACAATTCCCTTTTTTTTTCTTTCACTCTCAAGTTCACTTTTGTTATTAGCTTAAAGATTTACATCATTAATTGGCTGTGAGGAGGAGCACTTTTCACAAGACATTTAGCGACTGGGAGTAGGAAAAAAACCAAGAAAGATAAAACAATATATCTTGAGAGACTGAACACTACTTTGCATCACAAGAGGCTTTGTGGTGGGAGGGTACAATAATTTGAAGCATTTCTGTCCCCACACAGTGAAATCGCCCTTCCCCAACCTGCTTCATCAGCTTACAAAGAGTTCCTGTTTCTAAGGGGTTTTTGACCTCTCTCTCTTTGTTTCTTCACTGGGATCACAGTAAGTGCGATAGAACCTTAAGGACAAAGAGAGGAAAATAAATAAAAGAAGGCAAGGACAATTGCAGAGCGCCCAGTGTTAATGTCACCATATAAAGGGTCTGTCAGCATTTCCATTAGAAACTCCTATTTTGAAAGGTTTATAGCTTGGCCATAAAAATTCACTCTGAGCAGCAGCTGGAAACTTGGCAAACAAAATCTCACTCAGCTTCGATTGATTTTTCTTTTTCTTTCTTTCCCCCTGTTCCCCATCCACCTTCATCCTCTATCTCCTCCACTCCTCCCTTCTTTTATCCTCCTCCTAGACAGTAAGTTTGAGTTGATTTAATCAAAGGATGCAAGAACAGGCATCCTGTTACAAGTTGTCAGGTGCACTAACACAGCTCACTTTTTACCTTTTCTGGTCCCTGGTGCTTTGTTTATAAGGCCTGCAATCTTTTGGGGTGTTTGCTAAGCTTCCAGTTTTTTTTTTAATAAAACATTCTCCAAAATTTTCAAGACAGATCTCTACTTTGGGCTGACTGCAAGTACCGTGTATCAATATATCAACCTCCCCACAACTGCTCTGAGGAAAAATAATTAGTTAAGAAGAAGCTCGTCAGGAAAGTGTGGTTGCAGTCAGTCCTTTGTGGCATGTGAAATCTGGTCAGAAATGTCAGGATAGCTCAGCTAGAAACAGGAAATGCTGTGTCTCCTGGTTCGTGCTGGTTTTGACCCACCAAATCCCTTCTCCTGTCAGACAAAGGGCTCATCTGCATGGGATGTTTAAGTGAATATGACAGCAGCCATCTTGGCTGACACTTGAGAGCAAACTGGAGACTCTAAGCATGATGCTGTGCAACTTGAATTAAATTGCCAAGGCGGACGGACCAGGCACGGAGAGGGGATGCATAACATATGCTGAACAGCAGGAAGGCAGCTCTGTAGGTGTAAGGAGTGACTTGAATTAAATGCAGTTTGCCCTGGTACAAGTCACTCCCCCAACAGCAGCTCTGAGTATTCACAGATGAAGAGAGTGAGAAGGGAAAGGAAATAGGAGGAGTGAGGAGGAAATGGAAAGAGGGGCATTGCTGTGGTTGGATAGGGAGATTTCAAAAGAAGTCCCGCTGAAGGTAGGTTTTAATGTGATGCCAAGTAAACAAACTTTGTGAAAGCAGAGCAAGGAGACTGGAAAGTGAAAGGCTGAGGGTTCAGGCTCAGAAAGCAAGGAGACTGGAAAGTGAAAGGCTGAGGGTTCAGGCTCAGAAACATCCCTGCGTTTGAGATCCTTCTCTGAACTGCCTGAGTCAGCAAAAGGGAGAAGATGATGGGGAGGCACTGGCCTCTGCCATGAGATTTTCCATCCCAGTTTTCACTGGCAAGAGCAAAAACTCATATACAAAATCAAAAATAAAAGAGAGATTAAATGGGAGGAAAAAAAGACAAAATATTAATGGTCTGAATTTTGGGATATCTAATATCTGGGGGGGGGGAGGGGGGTGGGAATTACATTCACGCCTGCACATTGGGTGTTGAATTCCCCCGAGCAGTGGTTTTCTTTTTTTTTTCTACCATGTGTCACAGTATAATTCAAGCTGGACAAAGTGAGATGACAAGACCAAAATAGCCATAGAATGATTTATGGATCACCTGAAATATTCAGTGCACTCCTTCTATTTTTACATTAATCTAAGAAAAATAAACAATTATATTATAAGCCCATAAGGAAATTACATCAGTGCGGAAATAGCCTCTTTATACCATGATCTCATTTTTCAGACTCTGCACAAAGAATTATCTTTAGAGTGAGGCATCTCCCTGTGCTTTGTTTTGCACATACTAGACTGCCTAAGAAAAAATTTAGGGCAGTGTCTCTGTCTTCCTCCAAGTATTTTGTAATTCTGCATCAGTTAAACATGAGAAGTGAGTTTAAATGTGAACAGTTCAAAATCCAAGCTCTGTCAAAATTAATGTTCAGGGTGCTTTATCTAAATTCCATACAATCATGTTTTGTCAACATCCTAAGATATCAACCTACTTGCTCAGTGGCTTAGAATTTATCCAATAGAACATACGAGCTCATCTAATTCAAACTTGTGTGTCTTGAATACCCCACGTGCAACTGAGATAACAATACTTATCTATCCTTTGGAAGAAATGCTGCAAAAATTGGTGCTTTAAAGAAAATTTTAAAAGTCAGCTTCAAATTGAAGAAGAAGAAAAATTTAGTTAAAAATCATATGCTTACATTTCTGCCTGAGTATGTAAGCTTGGCAAATGCTTGTTTTCCCCTATTAGAGTAGTGGTGTCCCCTAGCAGCAAAAGAAAGGGCAAGCAAATAAAATGCCAGAACAGAATTGGGGCTTGCAAGAAAGCTCACAGAGAAAAGAAGGAACACAGTAATTAGGGGAAGGACTTAGGGAAACAGTTGCATCATCCCGTGGAGTAAGAGATCAAGTGGAAAGCAGAGGAACCAGGAGAGACTTTGTTTTTGATGTTTTTAATTGATGCAATGCATGGCTGATGCCTGAAGATTTGCTACCAGTTTTGTTATTCTAATTAGCGAAGTGTACAGACAGGCAAACCAACATCAAAACCCCGATCCATTGCCACAGACCTCAGGCAGCTTCGGCAGCAGCTGAGGAGATGCGTAAAGCACCGTGACACCAAACACCTACACACTGAAAAAAAAGGGATTTATGGGCTAGTATGCAAGACTGGCAGGGAGACTGTCCCTTTTTGTGGGATGGAGGCACCTCTGGTGAGCTACAGCTTCAGCAGTAGCAAAGCCAGACCTAGCACAGGCACACCTCTGCTGGCTTAATCCTGCACTTGAGGGGGAAGGAGGTGTTTGCTTTTATATTTTTCCTCCTTCTTTTTTTTTTTTTTTCTTCTTTTTTTTTTTTTTTCTTCTTTTTTTTTTTTTTTCTTCTTTTTTTTTTTTTTTGGACAGAGTTTCATGAGTATGTTTGATATGTAGATGTAGATTTATATCAGTTAGGGTAGGCTAAGTAAAGTTACTGGATAAGAGAGGCTAAGGAGGTGTGTGGTTAGGGATTAGAGTGTGGTGATAAATGGTAATATGCTTTTGTAATTAAAGCAAATCTCATGTTAAAAAGGACTGGAGTCTGTTTGACAGATAGATAGAGGTTTGGGTCTATTTACAGTCCAAAGGCACATTTAAACTGCTGAATCTCCCAGTTCCAAGTAGATCCTTTGACTTTGTGATAAGCATGTTTTTCATTTTCTTACTGACTCCTCCTTATTCAGGGCACATCCTGGTTTCTGAAGGAATGAGTTTTTTCTTTGTGATTGCTATCCAGAAGTTGAGCTTGGAAAATGTGACCTAGTTCCGTAAATATTTGACCTCTCTATCCCTTGCACATCCCATCCTTACCTTCCTCCATCTCCCCATACAAACTGCCGGCGAAACACTTTCCTCATGGTGTCATCTCTCGTGGGGTAGGAGAAGGTCAGCACAAACCCAAAACTGGCACACAAAAAGTAGTGATGCTGACGTTTTCCTCTGAGGTATTCACTTCATACTTCACAAAATGGCTAAACATCAGTGGGGACTTTAAGTATATCATAACTATATATATATACATATATCAAGACAAAATAATTTTGGATATAACTAGGGATATCACAGTCCCAAGAAAATGACTTGAGGCATTATAGCTATGTAGGAAGCTAATCTTGGTATCATATTATTCCAATTACCAGTTTATTATTTCTTCCACTTCCATTCAGAGACGGATTTTTTCAGTCTGATAAAGCACATGCCAACTTGAAATTAGGAGCTGGAGCTATTCACATGTAAGAGTTGGACCTGAAAATCATTCTTTGACATCCCGAGTTTGGAATTATTTCAGGAAAAATGAACAGTCTTCATAATCAGTTTCTCTTTGGTTTGGTGGAAGTTTTTTGGGGAAAGGGACTGGATGCGGGTGGAGGAAGAATATATTCTGATCATTCACAGAATTCTTCAAATCAGAACCAATACAAATTCCTCTATCAAAAAGCTCCCTACTCTGCAAAGGTCTCCTACTCCCTGTCACCCCAATCTTCCCACTAGTCCAACTTTTTTCCCCCTTTAAATGTATTCATGAAATTCCATTTATTTTGTTAAAAACTTCATCTCACCCCTCTCCCTGAATAGCTCTTCCCTCACATAAATACCACAAAATGCTGAATGTATTTTTTCTCTAAGGAATCATTTATACCACTGCTAAAGGTACAGCATGGCATTCAAGTTGTTCTAATTTCTCTGGATTCAGGCTAACTCGTAGCACACCACTCATACTTTATCTTGCAGCTGTAGCAAAACTCTTACCAGTGCCCAGTGCGGGGCACCTGTACCTAGGATGTGGCCTTATTATATCCAAGCCTGAGCATATTCCAAGTTACACGTCTGTGGGCATACGCACACATATACAACACATTCTCAGTGGATTTTTAGGCATCTTTTAATGCAAATACCTAACTTATTCTATTAAATCACCTCCTATAGAAAAAAAAAAAATGAAGTGTCCTGACACACTCTCTTGCAGTGGAAACAGGAACACTATGACCAAGGAGACCAGAAGAGAGTGTGGGATTGAGACAGAGAATTTCAGGCAAAGTGATGCCAGATGACTCGCCTTTCTGCAGCCAAGCACTCAAAAACAGAACTGCAAAGACTTATCTGACCTCTGAGAACTGTGCCTTAGACACAGGACCTTATGGACATCGTCACACACTGCTGGCTTCTCTGCCTGCAGCCTCCCTCTGCCGTGTCCCCCAGGCAAAAAGCATGCACGGACATAACCCCGTTCACTTACTCAGGGGAAATTCTGCATTCCCAAAATGCAGATTGCAATGAGATTTCTTCCCAAAACAGAAAGTTCACAGGATCCCTTGGCACCTATAATTTCACACACACAAAGGGAAAGAGCAGGAGAATGCAGCTGCATTCATCAGCTCAGATTATTATACTTAAAGAAAAAAACAAACCAAAACAAAACCCAAAGGCCAACAGACTCTGGACATCCACATTTGTATGGTTTATAGCAGGTGCAAACCTAGGGGACATTAAAAAAAATACCCAACAGCAACAAAACATCTAGGTCTTAGAAGATCTGTCCGGGGCTTATTGTCTTTTGAGTAAAATTGTTGTCTTCATTACACTGCATTTACTTTGTGAATCATCTTTCCCAAAAGCAGTTCTTCATTTTTTTACTTCCTCATCTTTCTTTTTTTTTCACACAAATGACCATCAGTTCCCACTGAAACTGGTGTCGTCTGTGGTGATTTATGCAGATATTGGAAAAGAACTTTATTAATTACAAAGTTTCCCATGCCTTACTGTATCCCTGTGGGCTCCATGAAGAGTTAAACTCCTCTTCTGGAAAGATGTGTATCTAAATTTGTGTGGGAGTCTAATATATTCACAGCCTCAGACAAGTTACGTGTGGCATCTCACAAAACCCCACATTCTTTAAAAGCCACACTCGCAGCAAACACATTTACCCTCAGCACAACCAACTGAACCACTGTTTATGAGGTGACAGTTCTGTAACCCACTGGGACACAGGGAAAGGTCTCCACATCATCGAAGTAGGCCCAGTTGCACAGGCAGGGAAAGCCAGTGAGCTCAGGAGGGTGGTCTCTCCGGTGACAGTGAACATACATGAAGAAGATAGCTCTCAAAAGGATTTTGTTCCTGTTGGCTACTGAGGGACGTCAGTCTGGCCTCTATTTTTGAGTGGTCTGAGTATCCAATCCTGCTGCTCCCATTCTCTCTCCAGTGACAGTGACGCTTTAGGTTTTAACTTTTCTATTTTTCAAATCCTGTACTGCATAGTGTGTAACTCTGGAACTTCATACAGCCTGTTAGCTACTGTTCTCTCATGCTGGTTAGACGTAACAAACCCTCTCTGGGCCTGAACTCAAGGACACCTTGTTGTCCCAGGCCTCAAAATAGGTAAACTAAAGCCTCTGACAGGAGGAGCAAACTTGGGGTAAATACATCACTACCTGAATTTATAATTGGAGAATTAACCCTGATATGCAAACAGACCAAACTTATAGAAGTGTGAAGAACCTATGACCCAGTGTCCATCGTGGGTGAGCCCCTTGGAGGCTTTTGACTGCCCAGGGTGTACTTTTGAAGGCCCTTCAAATAAATACCTGCTTTTATTCTCTTAATCATGTCTAGCCTCTGTTTTCAGATAGCCCCTTCAAGGTACTCAGAGGACTACCTGCAGCAACTCCTGACCTTTGCTGTCCACTACCCCCAGGACCCAGGCAGAGCCGCGCAGTGCATCCCCCTGTGCTCTGGGAGGCAGAGGCTCCGCAGCCAGCCTGGAGGCACGGCCCTCTGAGGAGCACAGAGGGGAGGCACCGCGCAGCACACATGTACCATTCTGAGTGCAGGAGCAACGCACGTGAGCATGGCTTCCTGCAGAAAGGCAGGAAGAGTTACCTAAAGGTTAAGTGACTTATTTCAGAACTTGATGCATTTTCCAGAGACATTTAATGCTAGGAAACAGCTCCTATTTCCTCCTTAATAGGAATAAAAATTACAGTCTCTATTACCAACCTGAAAAGATGCTGGAAAGTCTAACCCTGGAGCAGGCATCCTTTTTCTTGGCTATGAATTTTTTTTTCCCCACACTTCATTAAAGATGGGTGGTTGTAAAAGGAAAGGCAATAGAGAAGCTCTGGTGCTTCAGCATCCTTAAGAAAAGCAAGATCTTTGCAAATTTCTTATTCAGTTCAATTAATATGGAAGTGCACAGGGGCAGCAAATTAGGTGTGGGTTTATGTACAGCTAGATAGATGCAGATATCCTCACAGTACACTTGCACGTAGATATATATTTATCTATGTGTGTGTGTGTGTATGTATATATATATATAAAAAATCTTCAAGACAGATAAAATGCACACAGCTGTTAGCAGCTGAAACGGGCCTTAATTACACTCAGGTTGTCATGGTAACATCTGACAAGCTTTGCCTTCCTGGATGGGAACGTTTGCCCTCTTGGAGTTTCAACGTACCAAGAGAGAGGTTCTAAGGAAAATTAGAATAAATCACACAACTTTCCCTGGCCTTTGTGTCTTCCTGCCAAGGCAAGAGGACTAGGAAAGAATATTGCTCCACAGGCTTGACACATCAGAACGAGGCAAAAAGCAAAACAGTACAGGAATTTAAAGGATAATGTCACTTAAAATATTTTGTTTTGTTGAGAACTACCATCCAGCTAAGATTTCAAAGCATTATCATCCCTATTTTTTAACATTTGTAAGGCCTCATTAATGTTAATAAGTTTGGTACATTAAATCTTTGGTGGTAACATCTGAGCTTTTATTTCTTTTATTCAGGTAAAATGACTAATGGAGAAGGATGTCACCCATTTCACCCATCATCTTGTATCAAACCAGTGACACAGTCAGGAAGGAAACCTAGGGCAGTTCTAACTACGAGTCTATACTCTACTTAAGGGCAGCTGGCTTAATATGTATTCATTGATGTCTCATTGTCTCTTGCCTTTCTCTTTGTGGGAATCAAATAATTCTTTGTTTTCCCCTCAAATGCCTTACAAAAGTAATTATTCCTGTGAGTAGGGTGTTCAACCTATTCCAGCTTCCCCCTCTTCACCCTTTCCATGTCTTGAAAACTAAAAAACCCAAGGCAAACAGGCAAAGGCATGCTAAAATCACCACACATCAAGGCTACTTTAAGCCATCTGGCCCACAGGCACATTTTCCTGAATAGCTGGCAAAATAGCAGTCCTGTGGTGCACAACTTCAACAGAAAGCATCCATCTGGTGAGAGGGGTTCCAGCAAGTTCAGGAATCACAGAGTGGGATTCAGTGATCTGAACTCCAAGTTCGAGTTATTCATCCTAGACTTCTTTTATGGGCAATGCAGACCAACAGGCAAAGGTCAATGTGTCTCTGAAGGTTCCTGTCCCTTTCCCGGCGATAAAACGGGTCTAAGACAGCCCAGTCATGCATGGACACTTGACTTTCAAGCACTGTAACCTGGGCAAGGCGAATCTGCTTTAGCAGCTCTGCAGAAGCCGAGACACAACAAGTGGCAGCTCTGCTTAAATCACGCAGATGTGGCTCAACAGCTCTTGCACAAAGGGATGTTAGCAATGCAGAATTCATGTGTTTGTACAGCAGGCCTCCAAACACCGCTGTAATACATCTAAGAAAGAAGAACTGAAAATCCTAATGAAAGCAAATTTGCATACAAATGAAAGTTATTTTTGCACGCACTATTCCCCCACCTCCAGTTTCATTCTTTTCTCAGAACCTCAAGGATGCATAAGACACGAGGAATTACTGCTGGACAGAAACCTTGTTTCCATTTCCCACAAAGAGAAGAAACTGCAGAATTTCTCACAAAATGTGCTTGGCTATTTCTATGCGCTGATGCGTTTAAGGAAAAAGAAGAGGGGGACACAAAGACTTATCTTTTTTTTGTAACTTAAAAAGGTGGAAGAATAGCATTTTGAAGTGGAAAGTCAAAATGCTGCAGTTCAGAAAACTGAAGCAGAAATGAGAAAAGGGATAAACCCTCTGGGCCTCCCCCAAAATTTCAGAGGGCACAATGCTCTGAAAGGTTTTATTGCAAAATGGAATTTTTGCACTAAAACTTATCTTTAAAGCCAAAAAATATTTTAATAAAAAAATTATTATCCTTTTTTTTTACTGAGCACTGCATGTGTGTTATTTTGTCTCTGAAGGATTCTCACATATTAACTTAGAGCTTCTTGCATCATCCTTTCCTAGGAACCTATGTTTCTAACTTTCACTCCTCTCTCTCTCCTCCTCCCCCACTTTAATTTTATTATTATTTTTTTCTTTCATTTCATAAGCTCTTAGCTTTTTAATATGAGAGCCTTTTATTTCTATAAAACTGCAGCTGCTTTCATTTAGTTTTATGGATTTAATGTATTTAGAGGTTCCAAGAGAAGCTTGGAGCTGGCGGTATTATCCAGACATTTGCTGCTTAGTGCCTTTTCTAATGACAAGACTTATCTGATTCAGAACATTTCATATCTGTAGAAAAATTAATTCTCTCTCCCTTTGTCTTTAGGCCTCAAGATTTAATTTGTTCAGGGGATTCTTTCAAGCACTCTTTTTTTTTTCCCTTTGCAGATACCCTGATGACTTACTTCCAGTGCTGAAGTTGTTCTTCCTGCTGGCATTTTAGTCTGAACCATTTGTAGCTTGGTGCTTGTGTGCCTTCTCATCACCACAGCATCTGAGCTGCTCACAGTATTTAATGTATTTTGTCCTCCTGCTCTGTGAGGTAGAGGTTGCCACTCACGATTTTACATGCATGGAAATGAAGCAAAGAGAGAACCAGAGCTTGTATCTCCATATTGATTTCAATATGAGTCACTTATCCCAAATACTCTTTCTAGTGTAACCCAAGGTGGTTTAGTCTAGGCTGAACACAAAATTTTCTGAAGGAGTGGAAGTGAACATGGGCACAGTATTAAGGTCACCATCCTTTCTACGGGTACCCCACACCAATCTGTGGTATGATGCCCCTGGAAACATTGTTTATGTCAAGCCAAAGAAACATATCTATCAGAGAGAATCAGTCAATGAATGTTTGAAACTTTTTTAGACATCAATTTTCATACTGAGAAACACAGTACTGCAAATTGTGCCATTTAAGACAGTTCCAGAGACAAAACTAAGTGAGCTACAGCTGTCCTATGCTGGTTGCAAGTGAACAGCATGTGAGGCAGCCTATCAGCATTCAGAAAACCCCATGTTCTTTTTGTGGCTTGGATCATTAGACAAGTATATTCATTTAAGACTACTTTGTCCTCTCATCAGAGTAACCCAAGGACAGCAGCAGGATGCTAAGGCATGGACCAAGACTTTGCAATTACTGAAACACCAATTTAGTTATCACTTGCTATTACTCTGTCACCTCTGTTGCACAGGAGAAAACTGCACCTGTTCAGAAGCACAGTTATTATCCATATCTATTTTCTCTATTTCATCTCTCTGCTTTTTGTCCTCTGCAATAACTCCTGAGGACCTTTAGAAGGCCTCATACTAGCCTTCTTCTTCACCCCATCTATTAACCTGATCAGCAATGAAAAAGTTCATTGCAATATTCATCCATCATTTTTAGGCTTTATGGTTAATATCCTCTAATACATTTATGGGAAATTTACGCCTTACAGAAGCACCATTTCTAATCACTTAGGACAGTTCACTGTCTTTCTTAGAGTTAAACTCATCCTGCACTTTTCTTGCAATATTAAGAACTAGACCACTGATCCCTTATGTACCATTTTCACATATTTATTTTGTTCACCTTAATAAAAAAAAAAAACAACAGCTAAACAACAACAAAACAAAAAAACCACCACACATATATTTAAACATTATTGGTTTTGAAATATAGGCCTGAAAATGTGTATATTAAAAATTGACAATCAAATCAGTGGTAATTAGATTTGAATTTAAAATTCTGAAGTTGTGAAATGATTGCAGGAACAATATTGAAGAAATAAGAAACAAACCTTAGGATCAGACTACAAACTTTTCTCCAAAGTCATCAAAACTTTTATGTGTATCTTTCAAGTCCTTTTCATAAAAATAGGAACCATACAGAGATCTGAATTTGATGTGACTAGGAATGGGATGGGGTCTAGAGATCAGAACACAGAAAACAACAGCAACAGTAAAATAAGTCAGAGTCTCCCCCACCCCCAGTTAAGACTTCTCAAAAGTTAAAATTTGAAATATTGAGAACATGAGACCGATTGAGAAGGAAATACATTCTCATGTTTTTGCTTCCATTTCTTCAAAGATCTGGGGGGAAAAAATCTAAACTTCCTGTATGTCAAAAACCTGCCATCCCTATCCCTTTAAAAGCTCATGTTTATGAGGCATTTCAGTAAAATGAAGAGGAAAAGATTTGCTGCTTTGCTAAAGAACAAAGCCACAAAAAATACCTTCATGTTTACATGCCATAAGGCAGCTAAAGGTCACCCCTCAAACCCTACTAAATGCGTTCCCATGTATCTACTTTCAAGACTTTTGATGAGAAAGCTCATAAAAAGCTTGTGTTGTATCAGTTGGTGGGGCAGGTTAAGTGTAACTGCATGTGGCACCATCCCTGAAGCAGGGGAAAAGACAAGGGGTAGGTATGAGACTGGCTCTGTATTTCCCATGTGAGTCCCACAAGACTATTAAATATTAAATATGTGTGTTAGATGCCTCACTGACCACTGAAGAAAGATTGTGCTAGGCACTGCACAGGGGCAGACAGCATCTTGAAGAGCTTACAACCCAAAAAGGTGAGACAGCGAATGGAGGTGACAGCAAAAGGAAGGTGACAGCAAGCTGCTTTTCAAGGATCACTGCAAAAGATTAAGCAAAAGATGAAGCAGAAGCAAAACCCTAGTTTTCAGCCCAAAGTTGAGTAAGGTGTATAGAGAGAAGGTGCCCCTCTAGCTGCTACCTCTACATACAGGCAGCTTCCCTGCATACACAGATTTGGGGAGAACTTGTGGAGGGAAGTGCTTCTCCAAGGATTCTGGAGAGATGGGTGGCACAGGACAGCGCGGGATGAGACACACAGGAGTCCTCCCTGGGAACCCACACCACGAACTGAACCATGTCTCTTCAGGCCGGTGCTTCACTGTTCCCATGTCGAGTTCAGAGGATGGGGAGTTTGTTGTCTCAGGGAGGAGGCATCACAGCTGGGTTGGGGAGGTCACAGCAGTGGGTGTTTGAACACATCACAGACCCCCAGCTCTTCTAGAAACACATTCTCCCTGGTTTAACTCTCCAGCAGAACCACAGACAGAGCTGAACTCCATACGCTCCATTTCATATCCCTTCCCTTATAAACCTTTATTAAGGCTTTATGTTACACAACTATCACCGATACAAAACTATTGCATTTAGGCTTCCAGGAGACCGAGTGCATTAAAACTCCTTGCGTGGAATGGCAGGAACCAATTCCTCATTTTTACTGGCTGGGAACTGAACCTTAATAGGCCACAGAGCACAAAACTCATAAACCATTGGAGTAAGGGGAGGAGGAGAGAGGGGGAATAAGGAGGGAGGAGGGGGAGAAGTTTGTTGCTGAGGTTATGAAATTATAACAGAACAAAACAAAAGACGTGAAGCAGGGCACAGCGAGGAATTCTTTCCACCCATGGCAGAGTTAACGTTGCCACCAATGCCCAGCAGCTGGAGGGGAAACTAATAAAGCAGGACCATGCTCTTAACAAAAGAAAGTGTTGTTCCTTGGCACTGGAATAGCAGCAACCTTCATCTCCAGCTCTGGTGCTCCTCGGGAGAGGTTGGGGATTGCTGGCTCAGGCAGGAGTTGCCTTTGCCTAGCAACCAGCACAAAGTCCGTCTGTCAGCCTGGTCTACAGTCGCTTCATCCTGCCTCCCCCTGCTCCAAGCACAGAGCAGTGTCTCCAAGCTCATTTGTCAGACTTCAGCTCCATCCACCTCTAAGCCCATCTAAAGTGAGTGTTCTCCTGTACCAACTACAGGTAGCAAGATGATTTGGACCTCTGTGTATTTCATCCTGTTCCCCTTCCTGTTATTCTGCTGTTGCAGCCCCTCATTGGGAAGCTTTCAGAGGAGGGACCACCTGCTCGGAGATAGTTAACCCAACATATTCACCTAGGGGGAAGGATTAGGCAGTTCTGCAGCCACACATCTCTCTCTGTGCCTGGCTCTGATGTTAAAATATCTGTTTCTGTGGATGGGAACATTCTGGGTGCAAGGATGATTTTAAAGCAGGATGTGGGGCAAAGCAAAATAAAACCCATAAAAAAAAANAAAAAAAAAAAAAAAACAGAACACCAAACCTGACCAAAACCCCACAACAGCTGGAATTTGATTTCTAAGGGGTGCTTTCCCTAGCATATCTCAGGTTGTTTAAATGCAGAAACAATTCTGCAGGTTGGAGAGCAAAAGTGAAATCTACAACTCAGAACACTTCTCAGCTGAGTTAAATTCTGCAGCCATTTATTTTGCTGCAGAAAGTTACTGATGGGATCCCCCCATGCTGTGTCACTGTGATCTGAGCCACCTAAGCCGGGGATGATTCGACTTCCTGGAAGAGTGAGAAGTCATTTCACTCCCCTGCCCAAGAAGAGGAACTTATTAGGAAATTAAACAACCTGAAATGTGCAAGACAAGCCCGGTAAATGCAATTGTGCTCAAATCAGAGTCAGAAAAAGTGGCTGCCCTCCAAAAGTTGGAGCAAGTTAGTCCCTGCATCAGGGTTTCTTCAAGTTAGAACAGAAGATAATCACCCATTCTGGGCACGAGAGGGATATTTACTTAATGTGTTCTGACTTTGGAAATGGAAAATGATGAGATACATGGCAACAGTTACCTTCCAGAACTTAAAGTTATCATAATGTCATTCTTCTAATTACAAATCAGACTCTTGATACCAAGGGCCAAAAGGAGCCTGATTTCAGCGGTAAGAGCAGTATCAACTAAGATTACTTTGGAAGCTGCCTGGTATCAAGTCACAGCCCACCACCAAAAATCTCCCCTCACCAATGGGCACCTCTTTTAGTGTATAAAGTATTTTTAAAACTTATAGGAAATAAGTTTCCACTACAAAATCTCTGTGAACGGGGGAAGAACACCTGAAATCAAGGAGGGATTCCCCCCCCCACCACCACCTCTTTTCTAGAAATATTTTGCATTTGAAAATAAAATACTTTTTCTTCTGGGAAGGAAAATTGAACAGTACAGGGAGGCTGCACCACAAGTCAGTACTTGGGATGTACCAGGTCCTGGGAAATTGCAGCCACAACCCAGTCTAAGCACAGTGCTACAAGATGCTGGATTCAGTCATGATAATCCTAGACCAGCATTAGCAAGGCTGAGACAGATGGTTGGTTATTCTCACTCTGCTGGGTTGCTAGGGCAGCACCAAAGTTTCTCATTGAAAAGCTTTTCTCTAAAAAAAGGTGGAAGAGACAATAGTTTTTTTAACATTTTTAATGATATCAAATTCAATTGAAACGAGCTACTTTGTCATCACGGCTTGTTATCGATCGCAAGCTGAACATACTCGGCAAAACTGGGACAAGCAAGAGTAAATCTTACATAAAAAGCACAGTCCTATTGATCACAGCAGCCGCCACTGGCCCTTCACTGAAGCAACAGCCAGCTACTTTAATAAAAATGTAATTCTCCAGTAGAGAGGAACCCATCTGCTTTCCAATCCACTCTGCATCATACTCTTCCAAATGCTCTTGAGAGAGAAAGCAGACCAGTTCATCCCCCTGATAAAACACTATTACTATGCAGTGACACCATCACACTTGATTTAAGTACATCTGGCATTTTCAGGTGTAATGCCTGAAGCAATAATACTAAAAAACCAGAACAACTCTAGTTACACCCTCGGGGAGTTGCACGTGTGTGAACTAAGTAACTTATAGAGTTCCTATTTCCATAGTATCAATCCCTTTACATTCTGAAATGTATTTATCCTCCTACTACTCAGGGGAAGGAGAGATCATTGCTGTTCCTTTTGCTTTCCCAATGCTTTCTCAGATCTTCATTTCCTATGGCACGGGAGTTGGAGACCTGAATCTTGGTGTGGGCTTGAGGCTTGGCCGTGGTCATGCAGGACGACAGTGTTGTGTCAGAAATCTGGCTTTGACACCAGTCACAGGTCAGACCCCAGGCTCTGCTGGAAGCCATGTGGTCAAACTGACTGTGATAATCACAGCAGGTGTCCCTGAGGATGTACCAGGACTTCTATCTCCATTTATACCAGCAGGAAATCATGTCCGGCTCCGAAGAGACTGTTGTATGTATTTCCCTTACCACCACACACAGTGCCACATCAACATACACTTTTAGGCTAAGCACAGGGGAAAGGAAGCCCAGAGCCCCCTATTCTTTTACTGAGTCCCACGAGAAGTCCCTCCCCTCTGTCAGAAGCTGGATCCTCGCACAATAAAGGACACGTAGCTCCTGTGTGGCCATGTGATTCTGGGGACTACAGGGCCTCTGCTCAGCAAGCTGAGGAGCTAATAGACGCAAAACAAATCCCCCTTATTTGCCTCAGGGTTAAGGGTCAGTGTAAGTAAATCATTAATTAACTGGCTGGCACCTCAGTGCTATTGACAGGGTTTTGTGTACACAGTGGGACTGTGGCACCCCCTGCAATTAAGCAGGCAGTGAACTTTCCTCCTCCTGCTGCCTCCCACTCAGCTTGGAGCAGGCTCACTCTCCCCTGTCCTCAACAGAGGATTCTCTTTATTTTTCCTCTCAGCACAGGTTACCAGCTGTCCCCATGCTTATGCTTTCCTCCTGCCCAGCCCACCTGCCTTCAGAAACCAAGTCCCCTTATTTTGTTGCTTTCCAACTTCATGCAACACCTGCTCCTTTAAAAAAAACTCACTGGCTATGCATCCATCAACTTAGGCATTTATTTCAGCCCCCTCCTCAGGTAAAATGCACCTACAGGCTCAAAAGTGTTCACATGTATGTGGTGATAACTCTTCAGCCTTAAGACACTACAGTGCCTCAGAAGGAAAATTAAAATATAATAATAATTAAAATATTCTTCACCTCCCAGCCTCTAGATTTAAATAAAAATTTGGGATCCTAATGCCTTACTAATGACACCTGGATTTCTTCTTTTTTTTTTATCCTTCTAATCAAAACAGGTCTGTTGACAGCTTGATTTCTATACCAGATGGGAAATTGCCATATAAAGAGCAGTCATTTCAGAGACTCCACTGTCACAGATCCTCTTAACAATCAGGCCTACAGTGTCAGAGGCACTCCTAAGAAATTTGTTATACCATTTTCTTTGCAGAGGAGTCTGCTTTCTTTTGGTTGCTTTGGGTTTCAGAAAGGTCTTGGCCTGCAGTGTGAAGGTCTGAGGCTGATAATAAAGACCAGCTGCCTCAGAGCTACATCATGCTGAGATCAACACTGGCTTTGGAGCGGAGCTTAGGGTACCAGGGAACTTCAGCTGGAAACCCAAGATCCAGGTTCATAATTTCCAAACTCAAAATTAAGCATCCCATCAGTGTGACGGGGTGGGACAGCCTGCAGTTCCCAAACTACAAATCAGAGACTGTCCTGGCAGAAACTTAATGTATATTTATGTGGCTCATAATCAAAACCAGTTACAGATGCTCTGATCTACTCAAACTTTTGAAGTAGAAGCATCTGAACAGCCAACTTTCTTCACTTCTGAAGCATTGTATTAGTTCAATGTTGGCTTAAGATCTTTGGCATAATATTTCACTTCAGATAGAAATGACATGAAAAACATGATTGTAACACAGCAGGAACTCAGACCATCCCCCTCCCCAAACACCTACAAACTGCTGTCATATTAATGTGATTCCCACAATGGCTTGCCTCCCCCACCTTTTTTTTTTTTTTTTTTTTTTTTTTTTTTACATTTATGAAATTCTGTAAGTGCCCTGTCATTGCTTCATTATACCGTTGAGAAGCTGCTTTCGGAACACAGTGCACTAAAGGTCCTGTGGTACAAAGTTGATTAGCTTTCCACAGCACTTTCTAGAGGCAGAACAAAAAGTCCACTTTTCTTTCTTTCAGTTGCAGGCACTGGAAGAGCTGATGAAAACTAGAAGGGTGAAAAATAGGGTTGAACATTTCCAGAAATTGTGCAAGAGCTTTGCTTAAATTTTGAGACACCTTTAGCTGTGACAGACTAGAATGTCCTCAAGAATTTAGATAACTCACAAGTTTGTCTTACTTCAAAACTTGAATGCCAAGATATTACTGAGTTTAAAGGTGCCTCCAATGCAGTAGGGACAACTGGAATTTCAAGTATGCTGATGGGACTAGCCTGTACCAACTTAGGGCTCCCTGCCCTGCCCTTGTAACCTAAATTCTTTCTCTTTGCACTTGAACACAGTTATGAAAAATGCTAATGTTCCTTGTACACTCTATCTACCTGAAAAGAGTACATACACTCTGGCAAAAATTTGTCTGTGCAGTGTACTTGTGGATCATGCATCCTAGTATTTCTGGACACCTGGACAAAGGAATCAGCGCTTTCCTCCTCTTTCTGAGTGCTCCACGAGTATATTCTGCCTTTGTCTTTCAGCATCCAGTTCACAGCCCTTGCACCAGTTATATGCAAATACCACCCTGTATGGTTCCCAAATCAAATGGATGTTAAAAGCAGAAAGCTGCTAGCAGCCAAATTAACAGCACATAATTAGTCTCAAGCATAAACCACTTTAAAAAGTACAGGGCACTTGGTGTCAAGATTAGACAATTAACTTTGTCAGAGCACAGGAGAATGCGCTGAAACGCTTACATTTGCACCGATGTATAAAGTCTGAAATCTCACTGGGACTCGTGTGAGTAAATATTGTAGGTCAAAGCCTTGACAGCCTTATTTAGATTTTGCTCACTTAGTGCAGGCTCTGCTCAAGTAAAGACCACATATAATCCGAGGAAAGACTTCAGTTTGGCTCTGTGTTTTGACAGCCTCTAAAAGACCGGCTGGAGCATAAGCAGGATCAGCAAAAGACCTTCTTCATACACAACTCTGTCTGAAACCAGTGCTGTTTTACAAGCTAGCCAAAACATGAGTGTTCACTGCAGCACATTCTGCAGTGCCCCAGTCAGCCAAGATTTAAAAACATTCGAAATCGAGAAAGGGCTTCAGCCAATTCTCTTTATGGTGGGATGTGGCATCAATAGAGTGATCCATCAGCAATTCATGTCTATGACCAAATGGGCTCTTTCCCTGGGGAGTGGCAGGCCCAGGGAGATTAGCACCTGTCTCTCTTCTGTTTATCACTGGCAGGTGCTTAACTGAAGCAAGATATCGGCTCTGCTATAGTGAACAAAGCTCCCGAAAGATAAGATGGATATGCTGGGCCACTAAGCTAATGCTTGGTCAGGAAAGAGAGCAAATGAGTCTGTTTATCAAAGGTGGCTTTGTGAGCTGATAGGAGGAACATGGTAATTCATTAATATGGGGAGTATTCAGAGTCGATGAACAGTTACTAGGAGAAAGCCTTCTGCAGCACAAACAAAAGAAATCCACTGGTCCTGCAAAACCTGGGGACCTTGGTGACTGTGCAACATAAGGAGCAGGCTGGCACAAGCTGGCTCTATTCAAGGTAATCCCTGGGCTGAAAGACTAGAGGATGCCAGGGCAGAGCCCCCTCTGGACTGGAGGCAGTCTGGCCACATTCATGCAGCACCTCTGCTGACAAGCCACCCCAGATGGCACTGTTTGTAGCTTAACTCCATCAACTAGACACAGCAAATAGTAAATCAGCATTTGCAAGTAGAATATCTAGGTTTCAGCTGGCCATGTGGCTAGAAGAGGATATGGCTATGAGCATAAGGAATGCAAGAGGAAAAAATATTCCCGTCCTTTCAGTTTTGCTGAAATGTTATCTAGACATCTGTAGGAGCATGTTTCTTCTCTTTAAATTACTAAGCATATAGGTTGCACTCATTCAGCCTGAAGCAGAAGTTTAGAACTGTGGTGCTGCTTCCTGCACCACTGAAGCCTCCAAATCTTCAGGATTCAAAGACTTTGCAAAACATTAACTCACAAACATTGAAAAACTTGCCTGATAAGAGAATGGAAATATCTGTCAAAAGGCCTCACCCAAAATACTGATGTCTAATATCTTTGTAGAAAATGTATAATCCTTTAATGAAGTAAAAGAAGTAGGTGCCATTTGTTCTTCCTAGTTAAGGAAAAAAATAATTCCTTGTGAATTTGTTTAATGTAAATAAGCCCTCTATTTGTCTTTAATAAATTCATACATTATTAGAAAATCCTTTATACAAGAAGACCCACTGAGCTATATCATCTCATTTTAAAAGATTTCCTGTTGGTGGAAAACAAAGCAGCCACCTGCAAGGGCCTAGTGCTCAAAAGGATTTAAATAAACACACACAGATAATTAGATCAGTTAACCTTGCAAATTAAAACAAGCACATTGCATTATCTCCAGTTTATCCTAAAAGAAAATATGAAGTTACCTCAGATAAATAGTTTAATAAAGACAGTGAAGAGCTTATAACAAGCTGCATAATGCTAAATCTTCTAAGCACGTGGGTTAATAGGATGAAAACCTACTTTCTGACTAGCTTCATTTTGGAGACCTGGCTACTAATTTGCCTGGGACCAGGGGATTAATTCACCAACCATGCTGTCAGAGCAGTTTCATCTAACATCACTCAGGCAGCCTTAGCCTTTGGGTCACTCGCCATTAATGGAAAAGAAAAGATGGGACGCCTGGCCACACTCAACTACTACTCTGCCGTGGCTGCAAGAAGAAAACCAAATATTTTACCTTCATGAGGCTGAAGTTAAGAAGGACAAAATATAGGAAATATAAGGATCACAAAGTACCACCAGGGTTGGCCAGAAAAACGTTATTCCATTTAAGGTAAACTTCAAGGCTATAGAGCTTATTTCTCTCTTGTGAAGAGAGAATTTAATATTTTAAGAGGAGAAATATCACTGCATATTATCCAGTGATTAGATTCAGTTTTAGAGGAGAATTTTCTACTAGTTTCAGAGCAGGTTTACTTTCTGGTTTGTATGCCCAGGTGTCATCAAAACAGGGTAAAGGGAACTTGTTGGTCAAACTACTGTTCTGAATCTGAGATACCATTCCAGTAAGAAATATGCTGAAAGCACTATTGTTCCAAAAAACATTTCAGTGCTTTCCAGGAGAAAAACTTTTGTCTGCTAATTTTTCCATCATCTTTGCTCATTAAATTTGGCAGTGTCTTGTGTTTTAAACAAGCAAGGATGCAGTGTATATTTTAACAGTGAACTTGACTGCACTTCAGATTCTGCACACCTCCTCATCACAGGCCAGTTGCTCCTCACTGATGGAAGATGATAGGTGTTGGTTTTGCAGCCAGGAGCTGCTGTTTTTCTGGCAGTTCCATCACTGCTGTGGATGGCACCTGTTTTCATGACTAAAACTGCTAACTTCTCAAAAATGTTTGGTGAAAACCTGCTCTCATTGACAGTTTTAAGGCTTTTCTGGTTTTGGTTTTTGTTTATACACACACACACACACACATACACACACACACACATATGTGTGTGTATATATATATATATGTATATTTAAAGAGTTACAGTGAATGCCATTCAAGCGCCAGGGACAAATAGGTCTGTTGGCTACAACAGTGCCAAGTTTTTTGCCTCAGTATTCACACCAAATCAGGATTGTTAAAGATTCAGAAACAAGACCCTAGGTGAGGATAGTTCAGAGATCTAGAGAGATACAAGGTGGCGCCCCAAACAAAATAAAGAAGTTTAGAGTGAGCACTTGCTTCTGTATCACCTAATCTGATGTGCTGTGTCATCATGTGGGTCACAGAGGTTTTTTAAAGATATTGCAAGCCCTAACAGAAATTGTTACCTACACAAGTAGACTTTACAGAAGTAAACTGAGAAATGAATGGACATGGGACTAAACTGTTTTTTTTTTTGTTTGTTTGTTTTTTTTTCACGGTGCATTTGGGTTGCACACCAAGAATAAGCCAGACTCTCAGGTTTTTCTTCAGTCTCGTTTCTGTACACATAATGAAATTTGTAACTCAAGGCTTGATTACCCACTGCCCTTGGTTACCAAATTGTTCTGGTTAGCCTAGAAAACAAGCCCACATTTGCATCTGCTACTCTGCAGATAAATCCCCTGGGCTAGCACAGGAGAAGGTCATGGCAGTGGGAGTGCATCCCTTAATGCCACGGGCTGTACTATGCAGCCCTGTAAATAAACCCTGTAAGTACACACAAGGTTTCGTTAGCAAGGCTATCCCTTTTGCACTTTGCACCCTAACTTGAACATTAAGAAGAACAGAGAACAAACCAAAAACCAAGAAAACTCAACATCAAAATAAAACAAAAAAAATAAAAACAAAAAAAAAAAAAAAACAAAAAAAAAAAAAAAAAAAAAAAAAAAAAAAAAAAAAAAAAAAAAAAAAAAAAAAAACCAAAAAAAAAAAACAAAACAAACAAAAAAAAAAACAAACCCCAACCCAAACCAAACAAGCCAGAAAATAATCTGGCTGCTCAATGCTACAGAACAGCTCTTCCTTCATCTGTTTTACACCCCCGGCTTTGTGCTGCAGATCCAGCACACTCCAGTTTCATTTCAGAAAGTGAAGCTGCTAAGCAGCTACCAAATGACCTCTGGCTCTCGGATGAGTATTTATGGCAAGCAACACATACATCAACAACAACAAAAAGTTTCCCCAGTAACGAAAATGTTTCTGCCAGCAATGAATCTTTTACAAGCTTGCAAGATGTATCAGGAGTCTAATAATCAGATTAAAATCACATCAAACTATGTTGGGAAGTCAAGGTGAAGGCCTTTGGATTGTTCTCATGAATAGCCCTATCCAGACCTACCAGGTGATGATAAATTCAGGTTTTTGCTTGCTTGGTGTTTTTCAAATTTATTTTAAGGGCTTACAGTTTTTAAAAGCCAAGAGGTGGGAAAACAGTTGGTATTTTAGCAGTTCTTGCCAACATCTGACAATAGTGAAATGGTTAAGGAAAAAAAAAGAGATTTCTCCTGAGCAGGGGGAGCAGGTGACTGGGCAATAAATATGTGATCTTTCTACGCCACTTTTCAAAAGAGTTCAAAAGCTTTATCTTCCCTTTTATGGGTGAAAACCCAAGTCTCAGAGAGGCAAAGTGATTTGCCCAATATAATCTCTATTTCTAATAGTTAACCGGGGAGCAAATTTGAAACCTCAAGTCCCAGGCTGTGGTTGGCATTTCCTCCCAAGATCACTGGGAACCAAATTAGTGGATGGGTTTTCTGTTTCTATTTACTTCAGGACAAGAATGGTCAGCTTTATACTGCCAAGCCCAAGAAGAAATGCTGAAGTCCCAGTGCTTTATATCCATCTCCCATGGAGTGCTTTCCTGAAAGGCTGGCTTGAATCTTTCCTTTCCAGATATACAGCATCCTGTTTATAGGTGCTTGAAACAAATACTATATCCATGTTCTCCCTGCTTTTCCCTCCCCACAGAAAGCCACCTTGGAAATACAGACAAGCACTGACAAAAGAAACAATGCCGTCTGTCAAGGTGAGCTGTTAGGTTTGGGAACTGGAGTTCAAAGTGTTAGTGACTGCTCTGGAGATGTAAAGAACGGTGAAAGCCTATCCAGGTATATGTGGTACCTAAGGTGAGCTGCTTCTAGCCAGACTGGCTACAGATGAGTTTATCTGAGCTGGAAAGCCCTACCCAGCTCATGAGAGCAGTGCCACAGTCACCTGGGCATCTCTCTGCGCTACAGGGAGGCAGTAATCTTGCTTTCAGGCTCAGGTTAATCAGGTTTGTACAAATCAGCAATTCAAATAACTTCAACCACCCAGCTGATTGTGCACAGACAGGTTGGGAATATTCAGGTGAGACTGCAAATGGGTGATAATCTCCTTCACCCTGTCCATTCCATTTTCCTGGAGGACAACTGCCCGCACCATGTGGGACTGTGCATCAGGTCTTTCTACATTATAAACAGGTCAATGAACCATGGGAAAAAGACTGTAAGAATACACTTAGGAAACTGTAGGATGGCCTTGGACGTCTATAAGGATGCCTACAGCTAACCTAAAATACCAAATCCCAGGGAGAGGGTTTTTGAGGTAGGGAAGGGTTAATATCTGGATAAAGAGGCTGAGATCAGTGAGCTCACACAAAAACACTGCAATACCAGAATATTGCTCCCACTTTAGCTTAATCTGAAAGTCAAATCACATGACTGCATTTTCCAGTTTAACTTGCACGTCTGCCACTACCAAGCCAGCCTCTGAGAATTGTATTCACCTACTCACCGCACAACTCCCACCAGCTTCCCAGTAAAAGAAAAACAACATCCTTGGAAATCAAAGAGCTCTACCATCAGCTTACTAAGCCCTGTTCCGCCTCCTCCCACACATACTGGGAATGGACATAATGGATAGCTCACATGAAAAGAGGGGTTTATCATGTCCTTGACTTAGCTCTCCTTTCTGGGAATCCAGATGAAGATTTTTCACTGGTTGCAACTGAGAGCAGAACAAAACAGATACTGAACACATATATAAGAAAAGTCTACCCACATACTGACAGAAAATCCAATCGACTTCATCCCTTCCCCCAGTACTAACTTGGGTTCTCTGCACTGAAATGAGTCATTTGTAATTGACTAATTCGCAGAGAGAGATCAAAACCAGCAACAGACAAAGCCTGAAGAGCCTCCTCATTGTCTTCCCTTTGGAATAGTAAAACTGTGCTTTAATTCCAACTTCAGAAAGCCTCTAGTTTTTCCATGCAGCTGCATAAAACTGCGGACTCCCAAGATGACATCAAATAACCACCAGTGGGGCTTCACCACACGGAGAGGCAACCTCTCGCAGACACGTGAGCGCGGGTTGCGGAGGCACCGGTGAGTCAGCCGCGAGCAGAAATGCAACGTGCACACACGGGCCATATGCTGCTGGATGTCTCATCCTGCCATAGTAGATCCCGCAGGCTCCAGCATGTTCCTGCTGCTCCCCGCCTACCCCAGAGAGAAGTGGTCCCTCAGATCACCGTGTTCGTACCCAAAGTGGGCATAGAGATTGTAGCCCTGGATCACCTGAAGGCCTGGCTGAGTGCCCAAAGAGCCAAGCATTACGGAGTAGTTCGCCCAGCCCAGCACCCTGAGCTTCAGCAAGGAAACTGGCAACTCATGAGAGAGATGCCTCAGCAGCCTCAGTTGTGCTGAGCAGCTTTAGGTCTGGAAAGATTTGCCTGTGGTAATAAATAAGGGTGTAGAGAAAAGTTGTCAAGTCCTCCTACCTTTGAGGACTGTGCTGAGCTGGTCCACACAGTGAGTCATAACCTAGAGAGCTTAATGTAATAGGGTTTTACCAGTCTCTTCCTGTTAATGTCTTCCCCTCCCTCACTGAGAGTTGTTTCCACCCCTCTTGATATTTTCCAGTTTAGCAAGGGTCCTCCTTTTCTTTTAAATCACTTTACAATCATTCTTTTGGCTATTTTTCATAAATTTAAATCTTAATGAGAATTACATCAGTATTTTCTTTTAAATGAAGTTGTTTTCATTACATGAAATCGCTTCAGTGTACTTTTGAAGGAGGTTTCTGTAGTGTTCATTTTCACAGAGAATCTGAAAAACTATGAAGCATTCCTTTCAAAAAAAGTAAAATTTTAAATCCATTTAACCATACCATATTCCCCATAAAATTGTTTTCCTAGGTTTCCTTTTGAATTTATTTCTTTGAGGGTAGGCGAGGAGATGAAATTATGATCCAGAGGTGGAGAGTCACACTTGGAATGGATTTGAAAATTTTTTAGATTTTCAATGAACTTGTTGGAGTCCACATCAAATTTCTCTATGCTTCCCACATATTACTCACATTTCCTCGTATTAAAGTGCATATGTACACACTATGATTTGTCTTGTGTAACCATTTCATGCCTTGTGGAGGTTTGAACTTTCACTCCAATTTGTGAATTCATAATTGTTTTGCTGATTGTTTTTTTTATTCTGTGATGCTGCACATGCATCTGAGTTACCACATCAGTTATCTGTAATGACCCGCAGGGATATTTCTTGGGAAAGAAACTTGGACATTACTTTACTTTGCGAGGAAAGAATTTGAAGGAATTAACGGTGGGAGAGAACACTACATCTCACTTGAGTATGTGATGATTAGAGGACTTTCTCTCCTGATTGTCTCATCCAAACCAATAAACAAACTCCTCAGGGGGAAACCGGCACCTCCTCTCTTCAGACAAGACAGAAAATGCGCTCTATGTAGCAAGGAAATTAACAGCTATTTACCCTGCGTGCACTCCAGAAGAGAGGCCATTGAGGCGAGCCAGCGAGTGTGTGATCCCATAATGGGTAATCACTGATGGCTGATGTGGGTTCGTGTTCTTGCTTCCTGACAGTTTTTCAGAGCATATCATCTACATTTTTCACATCTTCTGAGGACCTGTGAGCCAGCTACTTGTACCCTAAGAAGAGTGGATGTTCAAAATTAGAGAAGAAATATCAGCTAGGAATGAAACTAAGATCTCCCGGCAAATAAACAGACCCTGATGAAGTGGGCATCAAGGGAGGATTTCTAATTTTCTTCTTGAAAGCAATATGTTTCATCTTGCCACTTATAAGTAAGTGGTTTTTTTCCATCTCTGTGATTCAGGATGAACCAGAACAGTTCCAAACCCAGTAACACTATGAGTAAACAGTAACATTCCTGAACTTAATTATTAAAATGAGCCTTCTACTGATTGATTTTTTAATAATGGAATGTGAATTATGGAGTATGGGGATTATTTGTTCAGAAATATTAATCAGCAATTATTTTCCCTAGCAAAAATATAGATTTTTCTTCCATTAATGTGGAGAGGGGTATTACTTATTGTTTACATTCCTTACTTTTCCATTTTTCTGACTGTATAGAAAGTGGCAAAGAAAATACGTTGTTGGGATTTTCTTCCAAGGTCCAAGCAGAAATGTCTTTTGAAAATAATTTAAAAGGTATTTTTATCGAATGGCCTGAAAAATAAAACACAACAAAAAGCTAAGCTGTGCAGCAAAGAGTGTTCTCAGAGTACTGGAAACTAAAGAGAACCTCTGCAAGTGGGATTTGCAAAATTAGTATTTGCATTCAATTTACAGCATCGACGTCACTTTAATTCTCAGAAAGCTTTTCAGAAGCCCCAAGAGATAGAATACAAAAGATACAAGCTAGTCAGAAAACTGTACATTAATACTTTTATTTTCACTTCATCTCCTTTGGAGGTTTTCTTGAAGCTGTACAAAGACAAGACTCACAGGAAATAGTTGCCCATAGTAACTAGTATCCTGTATTGAAAGCCATTTATCCAACTCTCAAAACATACTCTGGAACCACCTGTCACTTCAAACATCAAAGGTTGTATTGAAGGGATATTTGAACAGGAAGAAACTTATTTGGAAGTGAGGACCACAAGATATTAAAAAATAACATTAGAATGATGTAAGAAACACTGAGGCAAGTGTCTCAGTCCTCTCTCTTTCTTGCCTTTTACATTAGATACATTCATCCTTTGTTAAAGGTCTCTGTCTGCTACTTGATACAACAAATAAAACATACAGCATGGGAATAGTAAATCTCTCTCCAAAATTTCAAGAAAGCCTTTTCTTCCAGGCAAACTGAGTGGGGTTTTTCTCCCCTCCCCCTCTGTCTGAAGAACAGGGGGGAAGGGCAGGAGATATTTCCTTGTGAAATCAAAAGCTACCCTTGAATCAAGTCTGATAGGCTGCTGAAAATTCAGCACAGAAACGTGTTTCTGTCAGTGAAAGACCTTGTTTGTAACCGTAAGGATTGTATGCAGCACGTTGTTTGATCCTGAGAGGACTTTGATCTATGCTAGCACCTAAAATATAGCAGAAGATGTCACTAGGCTTTGGAAAAAGAAGGGAAAGGAGAGACAGAAAGGGAGGGAAAGTGCAGGTGTGCAGTGTCAAAGCAGGTGACACTGAATTATTGAGGTATTGGTCAAGTAAAAGTGTGTTTGTACAGAGGAGAGCCAGGTGTTGCACTTCTGGGGAGAGCTAGATTTCACTGTTTACCCCAGAAAACACTATTCAGGAACAGGAAAGGTCCAGCCAAAGCACATCAGAGCAACTTTGGGCCTTAAATTCAGAACAAATAATTCTTTTACCTACATGACCGGTCTTCTAAGCCTTTTATGAGGTATGAGAGAAATGCTATCAGTCTCCCCTCATCCTTGTTTCCCATTGTCTCTCCAGAAGTGGAAGAGGTTTGACTGAGGCTCAGTGTTGAAAGTATTCTTGACCACTACAAATGTGCTGATAAGCAAAAAGCTGGTTATACAAAGGTACCCCTGAGCCACCACACTGCTGTGGGTGCTGATCTAGAACTATTAGGGCAAGATGTATGAGGCAGTTAAGGCCAAGGGCCATCTCTGGATGTCAACAGGTCAAAGGTGGGTGCAGGTCTGTGATAGCACATGAATTTTTCTGGTGTTGCTGGACAGTGTAGAGATGTAGCAAGAAATCCCATTGCTAAGACAAAGTAGGTAGAACATTTTTTACACAGGTGTCTGAAGTTCGTGCACATGTGAACAGCATGGGAGACCTTAAGCAAAAAACACTGAAAGGAAGTTGCCTAGGACCATCTCTTCTCTAAGGTGATTTTCTCATCTGTCCCCACGACATTATTTATTCACCAAAAAAAACCAAAAAACAAAAAAACCCAAAAAAACAAACAAACAAACAAAAAAAAAAAAAACAAAAACAACAACAAAAAAAAAAACCACAACAAAAACCAAACCAAAAAAACACAACGTAGACCTCCTGCTTAAGAATAACAAGAAGAACCTGAAATTCCCCTTGACAAAAGTGCTTTTTCCATGCAATTCTCACCCACAAAAGTGAGGAGGAGACATATGATTAAGCAGGACAGTAGATGCTCCACTTTTCCCTGTGCTCATTGATGTTGGAGCAACTTGGAGGAGTTTTGCTCCCTGCTAGCCATCTCCCCTTTCCATGCCCTTTGGTGAGGTGTGCTGGAACACGATAGGCATCTTGTATTATGTCTTGGAGAGAAGCAGAGAGGAGAGAAGTGAGGAATACTTAATACGATGCAGAGGTTTGCTGCAGTGACAATAGTCTCTATTATTCTTGACATGACCCTAATGCAAGCACAGAGCTGTTTGTAGGATGCCTCTTTTTATCGACAACTGTTTCTGACCCAAATTTTATTGCAGATGTCAAATACAGTATGGACAAGTACAGCATGAGTCTAAGGGAAATCCTCCTTTCTTAAAAATAAATAAATAAAGCAATAGCAAGAATGTCACTCCTTCCTTATTTATTTTCAGGTCAATCATGAGAAGGAGAAGAGAAAGAGAAGGGCAACCTCCTTCTGAAAGGCAAGAATCATCCTGAGCCATTAACTTATATTGGAGGAAAGCTTTTCCCTCCCAACAGTTATCATCCTTTGCCAGCATCACAGGAGTGTCTAGGACACTGTAGTCAAAAGCAGGAGTTGTCACTGCTAAGCACTCTACACAAACACAGATGCATATGAAAGGAAAAACCCTTCTTTGGAGGACTCTAACTGTCTACTAATCAAAGAGATAACACTGGGGGAAGTTTAATTAGCTCCATTTTGTATGTAGGATATCTAGGCAAAGGAGGCCTCACTGACTTCTGTTATGTAGGCAAGTATTGAATCTAGAGTTTGAAAATCCAGGTTCTGGTTCAGCCCTCAAAACTTCTGTTTATCTTAGGTGTTTTCTCTCTTCACTTTCTTACAGCCTCACTTTCCTACCTCATGGAAGACAAAGGAGACCAGAGACAACTGAGGAGCTGCTGACATCTTAATGAAATCTGAGGTCATGTGCATCAAACCCCATCTGCGTGCCTGGTCCCCTCCCATCACTGCATGTCAAAAACCTATATATTCATCTTAAAATCAGCCAGGTCTGGTATTGTGCCTCAACGACCCACACCAAAATATTCATCCACTCAAAAATGTCCTTAATATTTCTAGAAAATTACTTAGCAATTTCTGTAAAAATAAAGAGTGAAGAGGAGACAATAAAGGAAGCACAAATGCAAATATCTTCAAATAGCCAAGGATCAGGTGAGTAGGAAATTTAACTGGGGAGGGCAGAGAAAAGCCAGTGTCTGTTCACTTCTTAGTTTGAATTAGGTAATGCTGGGATTTGTATCAGGGAAGCTACGTATGTCAAGCAAATGTCATGCCTGCCTATTTGGGTTAATTTCTGCTTTTCTGGCCTTTTCATTTAAGCAAGAATTTTCTATCAGATCCAAAACTCAGTCTCACATAAATGCATGACCAAATCCACTATGATCCCTCCAATGAAAAGGTCTCGAATTGACATTTTCTAGAGAAAATACTTTCATTAAAAAAAAAAAAAAATCCACTCCACAAACAAATACATCTT
>VYXC01013158.1:332311-369946 GCA_013397175.1 Platysteira castanea
CCCCAAAACCTTCTAGACCTTCTCGAGCCAGTGTGGCCAGTATGAAGTATATGTAACAGAAAGTGCACAAAGCAAGGAAGAAATTGTTTCCCTGTAGTCTAGAATGAGTCAATGCAGCCTTTGAAAGAAGTCTTGATCCTAAAGCAAAAGCTGGTTGAATTTTGCCACTGTTCAAGAAAACAGCTTTGACTTTAAGAGTTTTGTGATTTGAAGTCTCTAAAACAGAGACTGAGTTTCAGAATGGTGGACATGGAAAGAGCTTGGAAAAAAAAATCCTAAATCATCACTTGCCCTTCCTCTCCAACTCTGAATCCTAAATCTCACTGACCCGCTGTCTTCTTGAAGATAATACTATCATACAATTTCAGGATGAGATTTTAACCTCATAGAGAAGATAGAATTCAATGTGCAAGTGAATGGTCTGGCTCCTAATTAGAAGAACAAACAGTCTTAGTGGAAAATCTGGAATTTCAATTAGTCTTTTTTAAATATTGAACATCATATTCATCACATCTCTAGTTTTCATAAATAGATATTTTATTTCTAGCATATTTCAGAAAATTTCAGTAAAGATGTTACCTGAAACATCCTTATTCAACATATTGTCATTTTTTTTACATCCAGTTTTATCATTCAGGAAAGAGAGAAGCAAAAAGAAAACACTGGAAGAGGGAGGGGGAATCAAATCTTAAACCCCCCACAAGACTGAAGTTACTTTCAATCTGGTGCTAAGGAGTTTCTAGAAAAAAAAAATTCAGAGGGAGTTGTCAGCTGACAGAAGTATTTTTAGGGAATGAAGTATGTATATATTTGCATAAGGTATGGCCTTTTAAGCAAAGATAGATGTAGATGAGCAAGTGCGTGGGCATCTCCATGCTGGCAAGGTGGCTTAGAGATAGGTAAATAGACCCAGGATGATGGAAACAAGCAGAGAAGAATCAACTCTTTCCTCAGAACACAGAGTAAGGGATGTGTCTTAGATCTGGTGGAACAGTAGGTTAAGCAACACAGGAATCAATCACTCAACACCAGCTAATAAAGACAGACTTTTGGATAGATTTCCTCTCAGTTTTGATGCAACCTGGAACCCTCAAAAGCCCACTCTTAGTTACGTGATCGCTGACTCCTGGTCATTCTGAAACCAGCCCCATTCCAGCTACAGGAGCACTTGGCTGCTCCCAGTCCTCGTACTCTGGCTGAATCTAAATAGTCTCTCTCCCTCCTCTGGGTAACTGCTTAACTAGAAACCCATCCCAGCAGGGCAGGTCTTCCCCACATAATGCTGATTCTATTTTTAGTTCTGCTTGTGTTGTCTGAACCTTAGATCTTGCTCATGTGAATAATTTTCCTCATTATCTCGCGTGCGTCTTTCCTCTCTCTCTTTTCTCCTTGTCTCACCGCCTTTCCAATCTGCTACAGCTGCTTGAATACTAAAGTAACTGAGTCAAACCACTTTGTCGTCAGGAATATGTTTTCTTTCTGTGATAACTCAATAATGTGATCTGTTGCTTGATTTCTTGCTGCCAAACCTTGCTTCAGAGAAGAAAAATAGTGAGAGGAAGCACCTGGTGAGGACTTCTAACATTTCATTGTAGTGGTCAAAATCCTAAAGCCCATCCTCAGCTGAATAAGACTGGTAGAATCCAGTCCATAACCAGCTGATTACTGTTTTCCTGACTTCCAATAAGGGCAAAAAGCTTTTAGTTTTGTGCGTGGAAACCGTTTGGGTGGGTTGGTGGTATCTTGATTTTATTAGCACAATGCAAATAGTGAATCATCCAAACAAACGGAGACTTTATGCTTCCAAATCTGAGATGAGAACACCATATGTAACCCATTTTAGATTTAAAAAAAAAAAAGAAAAGTTATCAGTCTGGACTCACCCCCGGCAGTGTCTTCTGTTCATGCAGTGCGCTCTGGGCCTTTAAAGCAGACTCCCTTTCGCAGTATGTTAGGAAGGCACAGCCTGCAAAGGGAAAGAAAAACCTCCAGTAACAGCAATATTTCAGAGAAGATCCTCCTTAAAATTGAGACATAGAACAAACCACTTTCCTGTCATTATCCCGTTCCCAGTAAATCAATCATAAAATTCTCTCCTTAGTATGTCAGTAGTAAAGAGTCAAGAAATGAAGCTACCATAGCTTCCTCTGAGCCCTGGTGGGAAGTGAACAACAGTGTACCTGTGAGTGCTTATTTTTCCTTCAACTCATGCTTAAGTGTCAGATACAGAAGGCTGCGCAGGATTAAGAATCTCGGAGGTTCCACATGATGGCATGAGATCCCACTCCTGCTCCAGCAGCAGCACTGGGAGCAAATGCTGCCATATGCTGAAAGGTCTCATGCCTTTCTTTTGTACCAAGCACTTTAAGAAAAGGACATGCAAGGACTTGGAACTTCCTACTGCAGAGGAATATTTCTATTGCTTAGCCTGACCTGCACCAAAAACTCATTGCTCTTTTTGCATCACACCAGAAAGTCACTACTCTTCACTGGCTGCTGCAAGGACTCACTGGCTTCCAGTCATACATCGTGCCACTCAACCATGCCAAAGCCCAAACAGTCACTCCAAAGCATCCCTGACCCACAGATCACTTGAACTTCAGGGATACACCAATGGGTTTTATCTTTGATTCTTCCAAAACGTTGTCTTATCAACTACAATGGCTAAAGCCCTGTCAAAGTAGAGCCCTGCTTTTCCTTCTTTCCCCACCTCCATGCTTCCCTTCTGGTAAAACTGGTTGATGCTGCAATATCTTACTCCAGTTGTGTGTTTGATGTGATCAAATTATTTCTTCTTACTGCAATATACTGAAAACCTGCCAGTTCCTGCAGCAAAAAAAAAAAAAAGTGCTTGTTATGCAGAAGACATTTTCTCTGAAATTACTACAGAATGTCTCCAGCTCCTTAAAATGGAGGTATCATAGCTTTCAAGGTTCAGGCAGCATGTGCCTCAAACTGAGACTGTCTTCCAAGAGCAGCACAAGTACAGAGAAACTACCAAAGAAACAAACATATCCCGTAACTTCATCTTGTCCTACTCACCCTCTCCCCGAGCATATATAAAGTAGGTAACAGGTGAGTAAACAGTAGACTGTAAACTTTTTTTCAGCTTTGATTTCCACTGTGAGCATTTTGTCTGTACAATGTTCACTGTTTTTCCAAATTGTTTCCTTAGATAATATTACTGAAGAAACATACACTTTTACATGCTTTTAATAGATTAATTTATACAAGAAAAAAGATTTATTTTCTATAAATATACATTATTTTTCTCAAAGATTGTCTTGTGAAATTCACCTTATTCCTCTCATAATGAAACTATGATGTGGCATGAAAAAGAAAAAAAAGGCCAATTTTTTTCACTTTTTCTTATCCTGTATTACTTTCTGGAGGTCTTGTTACTTTCAGTTTATTCAAGCTAATTTATTATGTCTTAATAATTGAGACTCAGAAGCAGAAGGTGACAATCAAAAAAGGAGACTGAACATCATCAAAAGTTTGCATACTTGGAATTATTTTGATTTGTTTCCCTCTAACTTTAAATGGATGAGTTTTCGGTTAGTCTGTATCCACCAAAGAAGAGGAAGAAATCGTGGCAGAGAGTTTACAGCTAGCAGAAGCAATGGATTGAAAAGGATCCTTAAAAGTCACCCATAGCCTGATAATCAAATGGGAAACTATGCTTAAATTTAATTTCAGTGCTAAATCACAGTCTGAGAACTCTCTGTTTACTAGACACAATAAGAAAGTCTCCCTTTAGTAGCAGACGTGGAGCAGCTGATACAGTCTAATTAGGCACATCATAGCACGCTGTTATGGAGATAAACTATGCAGTGTAAAGCTCTCATAATGATAGCTATATTTTTCTCCTCATTGTGATTGCCATGATGACAGTTCAGGGTAACAATGTCCTGCAGCTCCTACTGTACCACGACTGTAATTCAGACCGAGCAAGCAGAAGACGACTCTTCTCTGAAGGTGCAAATTTTCCGTCCAAGTTCCACACTGAGTGTGTGTGTGTGGAGGCAAGTTCTCACCAGGGAGAAACCTCCAAGTCCTCTCCAAACTTGTTGTCAAAAGTGATAGAAGTGCCAAACTCCCCAAGACAGTACTTAGAATGCATCCAGTTATCACTGATATGCCAAACACAGTTTTATGGACAAAAAGACTTTGAAATGGAAAATAAAACTACTCTCTCATACGATCAGACAAAAAAACCCCTCCTGTTTTCCAGGGACAAAAAAAAAAAAACAAGCTTTGTGGAAGTGTTTCTTTTTCCTTTTTCATTCATATATCATGCACACGAATTACAATCTAGCCCACATGTGTTGGGGAAAAAAGTAATATCCTTATGAAAAATAATACCTCATTTATTTTAAGTAAGACTTGGTTGCTTAGAGACACTAAGAGGTGGCCAAATGAAATAAAGTAGAAATTAATGCTCATAGCAGGCCTCAAACCTGAGCTTGAAAAGGACAGTTCTCGGGGTTCTTTGTCTTCTCTTTCCTTACCACAAGATTGCTCTGTAAGGCACCTATGCAGCATTAGCTATCAGCTAAAATAGTATTTTTAAAAAACATGTGGCCTCTTATAAAACAGTATGTATCTATTATTCTATCCTGCCAGAATTTCTATATTTCATCTCCTTGTGCATTAGGATAAAAGGCAGCACTCTTTCTTGCACCACACTGCCTGCCTCCCTGAAACATCAAAATTGATCTCTACTTTGTACTGTGCTGTAATGGATGACAACTGTAAAACCTCTTCCAGGTGTTATTTTTCCTAGGCTACCTCTTTCAGTGTACCTCCATATGACCCCTCCAAAGGGCTCTTCCTTCCTTGAGAACGTTGCTTGGAGAACACGACATTGAACACTCAGGTTAACACTGTGGAATACAGCACCCTAAACCGCTGAATCTTGAAATAATGTCATATGGACCAGCTATGTTGGNGATGTTTTGCAGAGAAAAGAAAATGGCAAAAAAAAAAAAGTGGTTTGGTTTGGATTTTCTGTTGTGTTTTTTTGTTGTTGTTTTTTTTTTGTTTGTTTGTTTGTTTGTTTTTGTTTGTTTTTTGTTTGTTTGTTTGGTTGGTTGGTTATTTTGTTTTTTGTTTGTTTTGTTTTTTGTCTTTGTTTTTGTTTTTTGTTGTTGTTGTTTTGTTTTTGATTTTTTTGTTTTTTGGTTTTTTGGGGTTTTTTAAATTTTGATTTCCCAGATGGAACACAATTTTGGAACAATTAGTTTTCCCTGCTGAACCTTATGATTGTGTACAGAACCCCTTATTTCACTGGAAAAAAAACAAAAGTTTTTTCATAGTAAACATCTGAGTAGCTCCACTTAAATGCTCACTTGCCATCAGCTGTTTGGTCCAGGTGTGAAACAGGATGTCTGGGTGAAAGGCTTCATATTCCATTACAAATCATTTGCACCATCCGTCCTCTTTGAACTGCCTATGATTAACAATATAATGAACATTTCTCAACACACCTCTTAAGTAAAGATAATGTGAGGGCAATGCATTATTTCTGTCCTCCACTTCTATGGGTGGTAATGACTGAGTCGGTACAGTGCTTGTGAATTATATCTGAATTTGAACAAAAAATTCTAATTGACTAATTATTGATAGCGAAGGACTCGCTCCAAACTGTTCCTAACTTCAATTCCATTTCTCTCAAACATCCCATGCATTCCAGACAGCCACCAATCAGCTAAAAGATGCTTTGTTTGGACTGTGTCTTTCCAGCTGTTCATTTAGTACCAGTGGACAGCTTTTTGGGCAAGCACGTAAACATCTGGAAATTTCCACCTGCCAATTAACTCTAACCTATTGAACTACAGTCTGTTGGAAGCACGAGGACATATCAAGTTGTCTCCTGGGAAACAGGATTGTTAAAGAGATGGTGGGAAACAAAGGAAAATCTCAAGACAGAAAAAAAAATTACAAAAAAGTCTATTTTAATTTTAGCTCCAGAGGATTCAATAGTGTAAATAATAATTGTATGAGATGCAGATGGATAATGATTGTGGTTACAGCAACTTCAACTTCACAGTAAGTCTCCAGAAGGTTTTGCAAAGGCCTAGGAGGCAAAACTATCAGGAGACACACTGTGAATGGAACAGAATAATTCTGAAAACTGAAAGCCAGTCACACAGCCTGAACTGAAGAAGGCAAAGGCAGGGACTGGCAGAATGGAAAACAACCCACTTTAGCAGAAGATCAGGTTTGAGACCATCTAAGGAACCTGAAGATGCATGGAACCTGATGGGATGAACTCCTGGGTCCAGAGGGAATGGGCAGGTGAAGTGGTTAAGCCACCGTCCATCATATTTGGGGTTGACAGACCAGTGAGGTACCCACTGACTGGAAAAGAGGAAAAAATCCCTATTTTAAAAACAAAAAGCCACAGGGAACTGCAGGCCATGATGGGAAAGATTGTGGAGCAGACCCTCCTGGACAACATGCTGCATGGAAAATCAGGATGTGCTTGGTGACAGTCAACATGGCTTCACAAATGGCAAATGGTGCCTGACAAACTTGTGGCCTTCTACAACAGGGTTGCAGCACTGTTGGGAAAAGGAAAAGCAACTGACATCATCTACCTGGATTTGTGCAAGGCATTTGACACTGTTTCACACAACATCCTTTTCTCTAAAATGGATTTCAGGCGTGGGCCAGTGGGACTGGCTGGATGGTCACACTCAAAGGGTTGCTGCCAATGGCTCGATGTCCAAGCGGAGAACAATAAGTGGTGTTCCTGTTCCTCAGATCATGATATTTGTACTGTTGCTGTTAAACATCTTTGCTGGCAACATGCATACTGGGTTTGAGTGCACCTTCAACAGGTTTACTGACAAGAAACTTGGTTTGTGGTGTGGTCAACACTCTGGAGGGAGGGGATAACATCCAGAGGGCTCTTGACAGGCTGAGAGGTGGTCCTGTGCACAACTTGTGAAGTCCAACCAGACCAAGTGCAAAGTCTTTTATTCATGTTGGGACAAACCCAAGCAGAAATACAGACTGGGCAGAGAATGTACTGAGAGAAGCCCTGCTGAGAAGGACTTAGGAATGTTGGCTGATGTCAGCAATGCACACTGACAGCCCAGAAAGCCAACCATGTCCCGGGCTGCAGCAAAAGGACCGTGGCCAGCAGGTTGAGGGAGCTGATTTTCCCCACTAGTCCACTCTTGTGAGAGCCCACTTGGAGTACTGCTTTCATCTCTGGAGTCATGAACCTAAGAAGGATAGGGAGCTGTTGGAGAGAGTCCAGAGGAGACCATAAAGATGATGGGAAGGCCTGGGGCACCTCTCTTGTGGAGACAAGTTGAGAGAGTTGAGCTTGTTCAGCTTGGAGAAAAGATAGCTCTGGAGACATCTAACCTAAGGATCTGCAAGAGAGTTGGAGACAGACTTTTTACAAGGCTGTGAAATTATAGAACAAAGTGGGACATGGCTTAAAACTTGAAGAGGGTAGATTTGGATCAGACATTAGGAAGAAATTTTTTACTGTGAAGGTGGTGAGGCACTGTAACAGGTTGCCCAAAGAAGTTGTTGATGCCTCATCTTTGGAAATGTTCAAGGCCGGTTTGAATGAGACTTGGTGCCTTGGTCTAGCAGAAGGTGTCCCTGTCCATGGCAGGGGGGTCGGAACTAAGTTGTGAAATTACATTTATGATTTGAACCACAGTCCACTGCCTCTCTTGGAGGAAACAATGCTCACCTCAGCCAGGATAATCCAGAACAGTTGGGATAACCCTAGGCATTGAGAAGGCTGGCTCGAGTGATCTAAGCCAATTATTGATTCACAACGTTTTGTGACTATAGCGTATGCACCCAACGAGTTGTCACAGCTCAGCTGACAGGTGATAACTTCTGAAACTACAGCCCTTCCAATACTTGTGAGTGTAACTAAAATCAGAATCATTGCCCAAAAAAAGATAAAACTTTCACAAGGCTGTCAGGTTTTTCTTCTTTGAGTCAAATACTTTCTTGCTTTCAGTTACAAATATATTAGCTAACAGTAAGGATTTCCTTAACTGGCCTTGCTGTGTTGTTTTATATTAGAATTCTGTACAGCAAATAAACTAGTGAACAAGATAGTCTTCTGTAACAGAAGAAAGAACATAGATCAGCTCATGTGGGACCTTTTCCCTACCATCTTTATTGTACCTCCCATCCTAAAACCCCAAAGCAGAGAAACCAACGGCTTTGCTCCAGCAGAGCACTATGGACTTTCAGCAGGCAAACTGCAATCCAAGCACAGCTCTACAAGACCTTCATGCTGTATACTGAAAATGGAGGAGGCTCTAGTAATGCTGCATACCTTGGGTCACAGATTAGTGGTCATGCTCCAACTTAAGAAGAGCCACAGTCTTCTAGAGGAGCTGGTTTGAGAGCAAATAGTTCACATCACTAGGAAAAAAATAGGAACTCTCAAATGGTCACAGGTCTGAGCATCTCATTTAGTTATGCCTCAGTTTCTCTGTGCCCTGATTACCTTTGAAAAAATTAGACCAAGATATATGAGTAATTTGTGGTGGACCAGAGATCTGTTCCCATTTTCCAGACCCTAGGTTTTTGTTTTAAGAGAGCTCCTTCTCTGAAAATAAAAAAGTTGATTGCTTTAAAATTCAGAGATCTGTTATATAGAGAAAGATCATGGTACTTAAGAAAACTCTTGCCTTAAAATCAACATCTCAGGTTACGTCTCCCAGCTAGGATTTCAAAGTGAAAAAGAAATCCTTTTTCGCTTTAACTATCCCAGCTCTACATGTCTGGTTTTGAAACAATTCTCATTTGCTCTGTCTACAGAGGACTGCCCAAGGTTTAATCACTTGAGGGTTTCAGAGATTGAGCTGAATTTTCTTGAGGGAGACACAATCAATAAAGACTTTTGGAGCTGGAAATGTTTTATCCAATTTCTTCATCTGTTTCTCTCTCAGTGATTAACTACCTTCTGACAAAAGTTAACATCTTTGCTGGTAAAGAACATTCACTTGGCTAGAACTTTCTTTTTCTCCATCTCCCCTGCTGCACAACAACTGAACACTAACTGTTTAGAGAAAAAAGATAGGAATAAAAATCTTCCCAGATATCAGCTTCCCTGTCAATTATATTGCAAGGCAGATTAACATCCGAAATGCCCTGCTGTGTGGAATGCTAATTTTCTTTTTCCTCTTATGCTATTTTCCATTAACTATTATGATGCTGTAATATTCCTGCTATAGATAACTTGATAGAGTTCTGTGTGTTAAAAGCATACAGAAGACCCACTCATATAAACCCATGAACCAATACTAAAAAACAAATTAAGAGGCCAAATATGCAAATGCAGAAGTTAACCATATTTACAGAATATTAGCTCACTTAAAATGCATTTATGATAGTTCAAAATGAGACATTGATATGCACAGTCCAAATCAGAGTCAGACCTCAGCCTAAGCAGTGTTTAATTATATTTAGCAGTGTCCAGGCAGGCAGCAGAGACTTGAGCATCTGTTGGTATATGTAAACATTTCAACAACATGGACAATGGTTTAATCCTGATTTTTGATAACAAGTAGTTTTTCAATGAGGGCACCAGTTTTTAAAAGTCAGAATTTCTCACAGAAATTTTTAACGAAATAGTTCACCAAGTTTTTCAGCCCCATGACACCATTTCTGACAAGAGCCTACAGCAAGAGTCATTTATTCCAGGACAGCCAGTAGTCTGGGCTCTAATCTGGATCAGACAAACAGGGTCTAGAGTGCAGAGCTTTGACACAGGCGAGCACATTGTCACTGGCAGACCCCCAAGGCTTCATGTCTATTTTTTAAGTAACACCACAGTTACCTTGCTCTGCACCACTGCAAAACTGGAAAGCTTTTGATCTGTCAAGCTTTCTTCCCCAGAATGGGGGAACAGTTTCTGGCTCTGATTCACACACAAATGTTTTTTTCCTGGGGTGCTGAAAATTCCTTTCGAAGTTGCTTTGAACAATCTGTTGCTGACTGGTACACTCAAAATAAGGTGCAGAATGAACCATTGATTCGACATATCCTGTACCAGATCTTATTCTCTCACCCCTGTCAGTGTTTCAGCTTTAAATTTCATCCTGAAACTTCTGAGATAATTTTGATCATCCCAGTTCAAGTCAACAGAGGACTCACTGCTCAAGTTTCTGCAATTCTAACTATCCAGAGCATTTTCTCCTCAGAACAGGTGTCTAATTTCCATACACACAAGAAGTGGCCAACGAATAGACTCCCCATTAAAGAAATCAGAATTTAGATTACTGTTTAAGATAGTTGTCTACCACAGAGAGTGCTGGTGTGCCTAATAAGGCCTGCAAATATTTAATGCTTTGAGTTACGGTAAAAAACTTACTTTAAACAGACCAGACTCCCTTCAATTTCTCATTTGTTGCCTAATACCTGTGAACTTCATGTTGTAAGGAGAGGTGTATGCCTTCAGGCGCTATTCATCAAACAATTAGGGCACGCTTTTTGATTTTAAAATAGAAAAAAGCAAACATTAAAGTGAAAACAATAATCAAGTGGTTTTCTGGACCAAGCAACAGTGTTCTCAGTGTTTCAGAACTCTGTCACTGTTGAGAAAATCATGAACAAACTCTAGAGATCACTCAAGTGTGATTGAGAATAAGCAGGTTCCAGCTTCTACTGCATAAGGACACATCAAATTTGAGTTAAAATCATGATCATCTCTAAGCTTGACTCACTTCAACCTACCTATTACTTCAAAGAAAAATCCAACATAATTATGTTACCCATTTTACATTGCAGCCTCAGTAATAGAAAAAAAATAGCTTGAAATCTTCAAGATTTCTTGTTTGCAAGCAAAACAAGTGGTGATGAAGAAAAAAATATAGAAGCTGGGGGTTTTTTGTGTCTTGTGATTCACTAGTGAAAGTCAGGTATATAGCTGGAAACAATCCTGCTGTTGAAACAGTACCACTTACATTCAGAACGTTATGGGTTAAACCTCCTTAGAGTACATGCATTAATTAGACCCTGTACCTGCTGTTCTGGGTCCTGCCTTTTGAGTTCTTTCTATTGTTAGCAGCATGTGAATAACTCAGTGGATTTTCTAAAACATTCCCTGTTTCAGAAACTTTTCCTCTTTTTCATTTTGTTTTGATTTTTGGATTCACTTCTTTTGGGGAGACTTCTTCAAGGATACTCAACTAGTCTCCAGAGGTTATGCAACTGTTGAACAACAATCACTTTGAATAGCTTGAGTCTTAGCAAAATAAAGCTAAAGCAAAACCATCTCTAAACTAATTAAGCTGCTCTGCTACTTACAGCTTTGTCCAAGCCTTTCTTTTCTGCATCTATATAGAATGGGTTTGGGTTGTTTTCCTCTTTTTTTTTTTTTTTCTTTTACTGCTCATTATATTTCACAAGGGCGATGAACAGACATTTCTTGGAAAATAACATCAAGTCTATGTGTGGGAAATTTGCTTGTACTTTTGCATAAGAAAAGTTGGTATTTTCACCCTTAAAAAATGTCAGGGTCATGCAGAAAACATCTTGTTGATAGCATCATCAAATGATTAGTTATTTATGCTTTTGTCTCAGAAACATGTAAGTAGCTTGTTCTAAATACAGACTCGTATGCTCTCTAAACAACCTCATATTCTTTATTCTCTCTGACAGGGCACAAGTGTCAATATAGATTTCTGACATTTCCAGCTCAAGGTTGAAAGCAAAAGGCACTAAAACAAGTGCAGAAAAGAGCTATTATTAGACAACTCCTAGCCCATTCAGAAACAAACTGTTGTAATTATCTCTCTAGAGTTATTGCTCTTACCAAGTTTGCCAGCCCACATTTTTCTGATTCAGGAAATTCAGATTCAAAATGGAACCTTAGAACACCTCTCAAAAGCAACCTTACTACTCACAGTTACTGAATTTTTCTCCATACCACATATGCAAGAACTGTAAACAGGACAACATTAGAACCTCCTTGCTAAGTTCCACAAGGTTTTGTTAAGTTGGAATTCAGGGAAGTGCATCCAAAGCCACCTTAGGTTTTTTATGTTACAAAAGCAAATCCAAACCCACAAAGAATGTATTTCCTCATTTCAGCTGATATAGAAATGAAAATCTTCAAGCAGCAGCTGCTCCTACAAGATGATCACCCTGAGACTAGAAGTCTCCAGAAACTTGTAAGAGTCACAATATGAGCCAGAGAAAACTCTAAAATACCAGCTGGCTTCATGAGATTTCTGGAGACAAATTTCAGCTGTCAGAACAATTAACATCCAAGCTCCCATAACCAGATGCTGTTTTCCATATGTTTTGACTTTGAATAGCTTCTTCTATCCTCTAAGAGATGTTGGGAGCAAATAAGTATTGTCTCTTATCACCTACTTCTTTCTCCTTATCCTTCTTTATCAATTTGGCTTGTTCTTTAAGTATAGGTAGCAGAATGGTATGAAGTAGGATCAAATTCTTCTGCAATATGACAGGGATGAAATAATCTTCTTAATCAACAGACCTCTATCTGCTTAGGGCTGAGAACCACAAGGCATACTCTGTGTGTGTGCATGAGAGAGAAAGGAAGGTGAAACGAGGTGCTCTGGGAGCATGGCAGGAGAAAGATGGAAAGGGCTTCTCAAAGGCCCTATCAATCAGTTATAACACAAAGGAAGAGAGGTTTGTCCTAAGGGCAAGTGCTTCCATTGCCTCTCTGGCCAAAAGCTCTAAGTTGAGCTTAGATGGTGTAATCTTCCTTTAAGAGCCTGGCTTATGCATAAGGTACTTAGGAAACAGACAAGGCAAGCAGAGGCTGAAAGAAGATTTAACCACCTGTTCGAAGCCACACAAAGAGTTTGTAGTAAAGGTCAAACTTGAACCAAAAATCTCCCAAGACTCTACCCAGAGCTATGAACACCTATCAGTCTGTTTTCTTGAACATGGATACATTCCTGTGCAGACTCACAAATATATTACACCCCCAGTAGATTATCTTAAAATAGCAAACTGGGAAAACACTATTGTCCCTTGCATCCGAGTGCATCTTCCCATTCACTACTGTGGGACTAAGTTCTTGGGTAACAAGTTTAAAACAAACTGTGAATTTAAGCCTAAAACTTCAGATTTTTACAAAAGGTATAAGGATGTAATCTTTGAAGTGAAAAAGGAACAGTGAATTCAATTAAAACAAGTTCTGTGCAATTTACAAAGCTTCGGTGCACTGGGTTTTAAAAGGGCTCTTGTCAGGCTGAAGTAAAGGAGGTACAATTTCCTGACATGTAGAGAACAGACAGAAAAGTGTGTAGTAATCAACTACCAGAGACATATTTTGATCACATTTTTTGTTGATCAACTTAAAAATTAGTGAACGCTGAGTATACAGTAAATTGTTTCCGTCAAACATTTGAAACAGCTTATAGCAGAATTTTTTTTGCTTTGAGAACTGAACGCCTATTAGATGATGAACAGTGTAAACCACAAAACACTGAGGGCTGGCGGAAGGAACTTGCATGATAAATGTCAGTTGTAGAAGAACTATCTAGCAAAGCAGAAGTTCTGATATTAAATTTAAACAGTACAGCAAAGATTTCACACATCAAGAAGAATGGAGAATAAGTTGCAGCAGATCCTAGAGGGTGCTGAGCCCCTTAATAACGTGGTCGGTCACCTGAATCCCTGCTGGGGAGGATTAGCCATGCCTAGAACCTTGCATGGTTCAGCTCTGGAAATGCAGGTAAAGAATAGCCACAGAGGCAAGTGCTTTACAGGACAAACGAAGCTGAAAAGCAGTAATGTCAAAAGACATTTTCAGATGACAGTGGACAATATCACATACAATAATGTGTATGTCTCCCCCAGATCAAAAACACCTCCTTCCTTTGGTGTCAACAGAAAACCCACATCTAAAATGATCCTGTCAGCTCTAATCACCTAAAAGTGTTCAGAAACACATGGAAGGAAAAAAAAAGACGGAAAAGAGAAGATGAATTTCAGAGATGAGTAATAGAAATTCATAATGGACTGGGAGGACTGACTTACGAGAGAAGATTAACTAAATGTGTATAACTTGGGTAAATGATGACTCAGGGGGATAGGTGATAACTGGCTGCAAGTCTTGAAGGTATAAGAACAAAGACTGGAGAAAAGTTGTTCGTGGATCTGATCCCAGGGAGCAATAACTGGTAGTAACAACAGGAAATTCAACATCAGAACATTTAGCCTGAGCTTTAGGAATGCTTCCTAACTGTTCAGAACATTGGTGTTTGTTCCTCCCGCTCAGCCTCAAGGTGGCTTTTTCGCATAAACAATTTGTTAGTCGGGAATATATTTAATTTAATTTTTATTGGCATGAGTTTAGTACGTGACCACATAACCTAGGGTTTTCCAGATCATACAAGTTCAAGGGTAATCTCTTAAACATGATTGAAAGGTGTCTGTGTCTGTGTGTGTTGGAGGCAGGGATGGAGAAAAGGCAGGGAGGCAAAGAGCAGAAGAGTTAAATAAACATGGAAGGGCAGAGAGTGCTTCTCAGTGCAAACTTTTAACTTAATAATTTTCCAACACCTTTCTTTGTCACTGTTCCATCTGACTGTTCTGTAAGGTTTTTGTCTCCTTAATCTGCTAGGAGGCGTAAGGAGAGAGAAACACTTGCATGCCTGGAACAGAATCACGACCACAGATTCTTATGCCATTTAGGACAATTGCAAGCTATAAGATGGAAGTTTATGACCCTACAGAAGGTAAAAGTAAACATTACTAACTGTCTCCCAGCCATTAGAGCAAATCAGTCCTTCATGGAACTTTTATTACTTAAGTGACTTGAAACCATAAACAAAAGCTAATACTGATCCAAGAGCAAATGCATTCAGAGAGCCTCCATTTTCCCCTTTCTCCCTCCTTCTAACTTTAATGATTCTATCCAGAAGTTTAGCACATTTTCCAACCCAAGGAAAAAGCCCATTTTTTAAGAAAACAGTTTCAATAGCCTTTCTTGGTAAAAAGAAAGCAGAATGTCAACTGACTGTGATAAAATTTGCATTAAAACACCATTCCATCCATGGTCGGCTGGGCAATTTCCAGTAATTTTCAAGGGGCTGGACAGAGCTGAGTAGCCATCCAGTCACCAAGTTTTTCTGAGTGGTATATATTTTTTTTTATTTTGTGAAGATTAATTTCAGGGAAAAAACTGAGAATCAATCTCTTTCGTTCTCTCTCACACACATGCACACACAAAAGCTGCTATAATTTTACTGCCTTTTTTTTTTAAATAAAAGTTTAATATGACATCTTTCTTGGTATTTATTTTGCCACCGATTTAACATAGATTGAGAATTTCTAAGCCAGAAATGAACAGAAAGGTATATCTGTACCAACACAGTACCAGCAAATAGTTCCTGGTGGGGAAGTATTCAGACTGCAGAGCAGTCTCCTCAAAAGAGACTGTTGGAAGCCATTTTCACCAAGACATTAAAAGACGGATGAAAGAAACTTTCTAGGCTACCTCATGAATACAGTGACCTACCAAAACTTTCCCTGTTACCAGGCAATGAATCAGTGGATAGCGCCTGAAAGCAGACACACATCAAAGACGTGGTTACATTCTTCTATTTTTTTTTTTTTATCAGAAAAGCTAAAAATAGCGAGCCAGCTGCTGAGCATCTCTGGGAGGCTGAAACTCACTGGAGAATCCCTGCTGATGTCAGAAAGCAGGAGAGTAGAGTTTAATGAGTTTAAAAATCCCAAACAACAACTACTTTTGCCTTCAAAAGTAGCGGACTAGAACATTATGTAAGGATGATGATACTAGATCAGACAAAGTCCACCTCATTCAATATCCTCTCTCCAATAGTGGCCAGGAGCAGATACTCTGAAAAGATTATAGGCAGAGGATGTGCATCATGCCTCCTCTGTGTATTCTTCTCAGATTTCAGCCTTGTGGCTCAGGGACTTCTGGTCCAAATGTGATCTCTGCATATTCAGTAATCACTTGATGAAACCGAATCTCTCATTTTCCACAGCCATTTGCTACTTTTTAATATTTCCATTTGTGTTTTTTTTCCCTGTAAACAGATTTAAGGGTGTTTTTTTGTTTGTTTGTTTGGGGTTTTTTTTTGCTGGTTTTTGTATAATTTATAATGCGCAAGTTTTCCAGGAAAAGTAGTAGACCCCTGCCTAGTAAACTTCAATCTTAAAAACATTCATTATAAGAGCCTCCTTCCAGAACTACCAATAATCTAACTTTTTTGGGCAGTCCAAAAGGTAAATCAAGAGGTTACAGGTTTAGAAGTCTCCTACAGGGCTCCTGGTCTCTTTCCAAGCCATTTACAGACCCAAATATTCAAGATCCAAGTCAAGATCAGCTGGCAGAAACTTTGAGTTGAAGTCTTTCTCAAATATTTTGGTTCCTGTAAAGCAACATTGCTCAATAGGGAACTAATTTATTACAGAATTTCTTCTCTAATCTACCTCTGCTGATAAACCAAATGTCCCATGACAATACGTTCTGCATGATTATGGGATAATACCCACAGGAATGCTATTCGAATTTCTCCACCCCCAGAAGAAGAGAAAGTTCCTTTCACCCTTCCCCACTCTCCCTTGGCCAAGGACTATAAAATCTCTGCAAGGTCCTTACATTTTCAAGAGTAAAAATACAAGATTTTGGGGTAATTTTTTCAAAATAGAAATTAGAAGCCAGGAAACAGTAGAATTTAAATTGTGTCTATAACAAAACTATATTAATATATGTGTGCTTTATAGAAGATGTCAGTTATATGATTGCACACTACTTTTCCTTTCCTTATACTTCAGCTTCTCTCACTGGACTGTCTTTGTTCCACTCTTGTACAGATCCCAGCAGATCAGCATCCTCATCAAAATAAATCCATGCAGCCACTTTCTGCAGTATAACTGGAGTAATTCTCCATCTGAATTGAAACATATGATACTATCACCATATGATTTAATTGCAACAGATTAGTTTTATCAGGATATGCAGAATGTTATGTTATAGCTAAGGCAGCAGGAATTCTTACCTTGGGAAAGGGACAAAAGACACAAAACCAGAAACTTTTTATCCAGCTGTTATTAGGTAACCCAGGTGCCGGATCAGGTCTCTGATATGCCCACACCTTCCTCCCGACCCCTGACATGCACACAACCCTTCCTCACACCAATCAGACTCTAATCGTTCAGTACTTTTTTCCCCTCTCCTCTCTCTAAGGAAAGGTTTCAGAATTGCTTCTCACCAGGATGCATGCTCTAAGATTTCCGTGCCCAAAGATGATGAGTACATGTTTCGTAGATGCATACTGCAGCTTGAAGTTACCTTACTAAGCTTAACAGCTAAACAGATAAAATTTAGCATCAACAGCTTGCGCGATTTAGCGTCGCAGCGTGTTAACATGACATTTGATGACTCATGGTCAGGTCTGTCCATCTGCTGAAAAACCCTCCTCAGTGACAACCTGCTGACACACTGGACTAGCTAATGGCTGTGTTACTCTACCTCTCGTCTTTGCTGTCCGTGGAGTACAGCCAGGTATCCACAAAGTCTTTCATCCACTCTGCATTTCCATGTCTAAGACTTTCACAGCTTTTGAGCGGATGCCCTGCAGCCATATCACTGCCCCTTTGGCTATGATTCCTGCAAACTCATGGAACTTTGTGTCCCCAGAAGAACTCCAGTTGTGAAGGCTTTACTTGCAGCTCACATCCCATGCCAGGAAGGACTACATCACACTGGTCTTTCGCCTTATGCATGGTTTTGTACCGTGTATCACTTTGTGGATTGAAGGGCAAAGACAGTGCTGCTTGCAGCACTGTTTGTCCTGGTTTTGGCCAGCATTCAAGATTCATGTGTAGGTCTTTGCAAATTTGGAGACCACTTGGAAAGGTTGTGGTCGTCTAGCAAGCCTCGTATGACAGAACATGTTGTGACACTGAAATGCACATCCAGGGGTGTCCCTGTTCCAAACTGTTTGCTTAAGGTATGATTACGTCCCTTTCTTCAGGTGCGAAAAGGAAAGGACAGTGTCTTAACCTTGGTGTGTTGCTCTAATGCTGTTTCCAGTAGTAAAAAACAAAGCATGCGTCAAGGATGTTCAAAAATCAGGGAAAAGGGCACCATTGTCATTAACAAGGCTGTTGAGAAGGCTCAACATGAAGAGGGGGTACCATTCGCTACACCTGTATTCCAAGAGGTGGAATAGAAAACCTGGAGCCAGAGAGATATTACCAAATTCCTGTATTATGCAAGAAATAAGAGCTTGCTCTGTCTGGCTGGTGAAATGGAAAAAAAAGCCTCCACATAGATAGGATTGCTAGCTACATCCCCACAGTAAATATCAAGGAGAAAAGAAGCATTTAAAATAAAGGACAATGTTGCACAAGGACAAATAAGTATAAATTGACCATGAATAAATTTGATTTGGGAATTAGAAAAAGGTTTCTAACCATCAGAGGAGCGATGCTCTGGAACTGCTTTCCAACAAGGATAGTGAGAGCAAACGACCTAATTAGTTTAAAGATGAGGCTCGATAAACTTATGAAAGGGATTATGTGATGCTGTTGTCTGCAGTAGTAGGGAACGGATCCTGATGAGCCACGATTTCCCCCCAGTCTTGTGTTCCAGCCTGCGTCCTGTCAACCTAAATCCTCCTCTGCAGTACAGTGATTTACCAGGCATCTCAGAGACCACCCGATTCTAAAACAGGACTGGCTTCTTTTTTCCAAAGATCATACATTTCAACTTACATTAAAAGGGAATATCTACTACTGAAAATGCAAGTAAAAAAGAGGAGAGACAAAAAGAAGAAGAAAAAAGCCCCTAGAAATCTTTATAGATGGTGGGAAATGAGGAACTTAGACATTTGTCATTGAAATAAAGGTGGGGGGAAGAAAGGAAAGATTATTTCTGTTGGAAACTTGGGCAAAGTACTCCATTATTTTGATAAATAAACACATACACAGGAAACCATTTTGATATTTAATAAAAATCAGTTCATGCATTTGTAAGTTTTGTTGGAAAAGGTAACACATCTAGATAAGCATATTACTCATGCAAACCATATTTTCTGTTCAACTCTGAAAACTGAGAGCAGTACTCTTGGCTACCTAGCAGTTTCAGGTGAATCATAGAACTGTCAATTCACACCAGTTACTATGAAATGGAGCCTGCGAGGTCAGCTCATCCAACTAGCTACCAAAATGCACGACATACCTATAGCATTTAACATTTTTTGTCCAATCCTTTCCTAGAAACCTCCAGAAAAAAAGGTAATCTACATTTCGGAATCATAGCGCACTATAAATTGCCTCAGTCTGAATCCTATTAAATATTAGGGTGGCAGGTGAAGAAGATTTAGAATATAACCACTCCCCCTTTTTCAATAAAAAAACTTTATGCTACACTTCTACAAAGTTAAAGCTGTCCCAGGATTACCCCAACAGCAGTCTTGATATTAGCCATTATTTTTTCCTTACAATAACTGATAAAGTTCCCAGGAAAGATCAGTCTTGATATGCAAAGCAGTTTCACATTGCAAAGGAAATTATTTTCTGATAAGAATATAGAGAAAGTACCTCTGGGGTCTTGAGCGATCTTAAGGTTGTCATAGACTCACCACACAATTCACGGTGAGTTTATGGCTGATCATTCCAACAATGTTTCCCATCCGTGTTTCTCAAATTAGATCACTTCAATCATGGCTATTAGAGCCATAAGGACAAACCTCCCCATGTCTATCACTTCCGAAAGAAAAACAAGGCAGCACAGACACAGTCCAGGGTGTCAGGTCTCATCTCAGCCTTCACCTGATGCAACTTCCCTCTACACAGAAACACAATAGCTGATGAGTAGAGTGTATTACACTTCCTAAGACATAAGGTTTTCTAGCCCTGTTGCATGATTCGTCTTCTTCACCAGTGCCACTGAAAAGAGACAAATTGCTATCCCTATTTCACAGATGTTGGAAGGATGTCTGGAAGAAAGGCGAAGAACTCTGACTACCTTTCTCATCTATGCATACAGAGTACTTAGTAGGTCAGGACTGTTTATCCTAGGTACCCAAGTTAAACCCAGTACTTTGCCTCTTTCAGCTTTTCCCAACTTATCCATAGTGCATTTTACCTTCTCTCAACTGAGTCCATAAAGAGATTTGGGATCTTTTCTGAAATGGAAGATGTTCTACAGCTACAAGCTGTTATAGCAACCAGCCTGCCTACTGCTCTCCTGGGCACCTGCATTATGCAGTGCTTGGTGTTCTCACTCTTCGCTTCAGGATTTGGTGTGACACTTCTGAAACACAGCAAACTAGAGATAGGATATTTAAAAGAGATAAAAATCCTTAAGATTAGCTTCAAAAACTTAACTTTTCCAAAGTTGCCAGGAAGAGAAGATTTGAGACCTAAAGAGATACGGGTATCTTGGAGAGAAGTTCAGAGAGTAGGATGGATGTAAAGGAGTCAGAATGATTCTGTGGCAAACATTAGTGTCTGCACACCTTGTCCCTCTTGCTTTGGTTTTACATGTTAAGAAACAGAAATGGGTTCTTCTGTGAAACCTGCCCTCCAGCTCACTTTCAGTATGCACAACCAGCTCTCAGTCAACAGATTAACCATATCTCCCTGATTTTGGTCTGTAAAACAGGACTGATATTTCCAAATGCCTAAACAGTTCTTGAACCTTTGAACTCCTCCATAAAGAGCAAACAGCTCCTTCCTTCCCTCCCACTACAATGTCAAATTCTTTTCCTAACTCCCTCTTACTTCTGCCACATGACATTCCCGAGTTTTACTTTAAAGATGAGCCTGTTCTGGAATCACACACACACCCTCCCCATTCTTGCGGGAACAGAATAACATATATTCTGAAGCACACTTAAAGATGCCTAAATGTATGTGTAATGGCTCATCATTCTGTATCTTTATGAGACAAAAAATGAATGTCAGAATCTTCTTTAAATTCTCCAAACTCACTTAGGAATCGCTTTCTCAAATCACTCTGGAAACTTCACCCAGTGTTTTATGCCTTTACTTATGCCCTTTTAAAAGCTGCCAAGCTGCTTCTTTAAAGCTTGGGCTTTATTCCACCAATTTTGTGAACACAAGCCATTTGTGACTCAATTCCCTTAGGCATGCAAGAGTCCAAGAATAAAAACATACACTAACCCAGATGATTTCCAGGAGGTTACTTGGGAATAGAGAAAGAGAGGGAAGAAGGTGCAAGGCCAAAACAAAGACATTATTCCTAAAAGAAAAGCCACAAATTTGATGTTTGTAAGGAGCTTTGTTCTGAATCAAAAGACTGTGATGATCTTTCTGTCCAAGAAAGGAGGCAAAGGGACCAAGAAAACTCAAAACAAAGCTTCATTTTTGTGCAAGTTGTTTCTCCGTCTGTGTCAGTAACCTACTGCTGCATCCGTAAGTCCACATTGTGGACAAAGAGTAATTTCCATTCTCACCTCTGAACTTAATTTGCTCTGAAATCTTAGTGTTATATTTTGAGCAGCTGAAGAACCATTCTAGGAAATCTCTGGAAAAGGAATAAATGGTGTCCCATCCACCCCCAATCTTGCAATTTTATGTCAGTGACACTAAACACCAAGTAAAGACTTCCAAAATACTGAAGTCACTGCAAAGTGGCATTCTATTTAGCTCAATACTATTTCTGAGAAATGAGTTCATGCACTTAAGTTCAGGCACTTCAGACTAACTGTTGCTGAAATCAGAGAAGATACAAGGGTGCTCTGTCACCAAAAGCAAGTATTTGCCTTTATAATGCTTAGGTCAGCAATAAGGTTGATGGCCAATTCCTTTCCTGCCCACTCTCTACCCTTCCATATTCTGGCTTGAGGCTTTGATTCCTGATGTCAACTGACAGAGAGTTGATTTAGGACAGGTTGCTTACAGATCCCATCTGCTTTGCAGCAGCAGATGTCGGGCTCTTTCAGGAAGGATTTGGCAGCATCTTCTCCACTATTTGGTGTGGATCAACCACCATGGCTGCAGGAAATATTAAATAACAGAAAGAGAGGCTGAACACGGCAGACTGGTCCCTTCATGACACAGATAAATTTACACTTTGAGCATAAAGCCTTTATTCCCTCTTTTTTTCCCTCTGTCTCTTAGATCAAGCACACCGTGGGCTTGCTCATGCTTTGCATTGATGGCCAGCAGGTTGGAACTGGAATGCAGGCTTAGATCCAGGTTCCTTACACAGTGCAGAGGTACCCTGAGGCATTTGGGGAAAAGCTGCAGTAAGATAAATCCGCTTGTTTTCAGCATGGAATATAGACAAAGCAACAGATTATCTGGATGGGGAGCAGTTGGCCTTGTTATAGAGTGTGGGGAGTGAGAACAAAACTAGGCTCCAGGCCTGACCAAAGTTTGGCTCTAGTCCTCCGTGGCTTTATTCCTGTTGCAGCTACAAATGTGTGAGTCTACAATTTAGTAATAATATACTTCTTGACTGACCTTTTCTGGCAAGTTAATGACAGGAGGGAGTAATAAGGACATGCTTTTTAATCTAACGTCAGTCAATAATAGTATACAACTAATAGACTTAGACATCATACATTCAATAATTGTTTTTACTTAAAGCCCTTACAGTTTGCCCACTGAGACACAGCATGTCAGCAGCAGTCGCTGCCTATTGATAGGCTTTGGTGAGACATTTATTCATACCTCTCTGGCTACTTTATCTTCTCCCAAAGCATCCATCACTCGAGGATCTAAGCACTGAGATATATATTCATTTATATACACACATATTTTGGCTCAGATGCCTCAGAAGCTGGGATCATTATACGTTTCTCAATAGAAAGCTAGCTCCCCTACAAGTACACCCATTTATTTCACTTCATTTCAAGAGGAGATTATTTATACTTTCTAATACCTAGAAATCTCAAGCAGAATCAGTACTTCCTTCGTGTTACGAGGCACATGCATACCTGGGACCACATTCAGATAGGTTGAACGCAAAGCTTTTCCTTAAATCAATGTGTCTTAATTGCTTTTCAGAGGACTAAATAAAATACTGAAGGGGGAGAGAGTGAATAAGAAGCACTCAGAACTCCAGGAGGGTTGAATCAAGCAGGATATGACCTCAGTCAATGGCCAAAGAGTTGAGGGATCCCTGCACCAAGTCCCATAATGCTGTGACAGAAACATTTCCTCACCCAAAATCAACCATCTGGGAGCAGGATCAGAATTTTTTGTCACCCAGAACTGATCCAGAGTACCTGTCAGATATAATTGCCACTCAAGCATCAGTAATTTTAGAGAACAAAGAACATATTACCAGGGGTTCAGTTAGAGTTGAGATATCTAGAAGTACTACAATTAACTATTTTTAATTTTCATATAAGCATTATTGTTTTTATTCTTTTTGATAGGGGGCAGGAGAGGCACATTAATAGTTAGTTATTTAGATAGTAGGTGCCCTGGGGTTAAACTGCTAAAAACACTCGTCTTGCTTGTTATCCTTATTTTGTTGGAAAGATTAGGTTCATCTCATTTTACATGGGAAAGATGAATGACCCAGTTCACCAGCAAGGTCTAAATTGAAGCCTTTTGCATGCTGAAGTCTTCCACCACTTACTCTTGTCACAAACAGCACCCTGAAATCCATTTAGTTTCATTTACAGCAGATTAATTTCTCTCTGACCTTTGTCTCTGGTGCAAAACAGGCCTGAGACAGACAAGAGCTTTGGAACAGCAAGTGCATTTGATGATGTCAATCACTGGACCTCTGGGATATTCTTAACTTCTTGTGTGCCATAACACCACACAGAAAACTTTTTTTCCTTCTGCCTCTGGATGTCATTTACCACACCAACCATGTTGTTGCCAAACAAGCCCTACACAGCCCCCATAACTGCCCATAAATGAAGATGGAATGCAAATATTTTACTTATTTTAAACTGATTTTCAACTTACGTTCAAATCTCACTCCACACCTCCTCTGACAATTATGTTTATTTTATTTAGGTTTAATTTTGTAGGCAAATTCCTTACTACAAGGGTCATACTATTCAAATTGCTACTCCAGTAATTTTATTGTCTTATTGCCATTTGCCTGCCATTACCCAGTGGGCCTTGAAGCATCGTTAGTTTGCTTTCCAGACTCCATCTCTCAGAAAAAGAACAAGTTATAGTCACTCCTCATAAGGAAAAGAACAGTCAAATTCCACAACTGCCTGTCATATTCCACACTAGAAAAGTCTCTCTTCCATTCACTTACACCAAGAGTGAAATCATGTGAATTGGTTTCACGCTGAATGAACGGAATTCAATTCACGCTAAGTTCACACTGAATGAACTGAACTGAATCCAGAACAGAGATTTTGCCCAGAAGAGAAGCAAGATGGTTTTCTTTCCCAGGACGAAGACTGTGTGTGGTTGGAGGGCAGGAACTACTTTTGTACGTATTCCTCTCAAAGGGAGCAGAAGCTATTCACACCCACTGCCAGAGTTCTACTCATGGCTGGACTTCCCCAGGACTCAAAGCAAAGTTAAAAGAGAGGGAGGGCAGGTAAATTGGAAGGTGTGGTTGGGTTTGTCTGCAGTACTTCGCTCCCAGCTCAACAGTGCTCAAAAGCATGACGGGAATTGGACTCCTTGCTATTTCCAGGGCACCACCTGGCAGAGCCACAGGACTTCTCATGTCACCTAGCCTCAGTGCCAGCCTCTTCCTGCAGCACTACGCAAGTCCTTCAGCTTTTTTTCTCTCCTCCATGAATTTTTCATGGGGACTTCAAGGTTTACTGCAGCAAGTTAGACATTTCCATTAAAAGAGAACACCCTGAGTAGAATCAGAAGCGTCTTTTCAGTCTCTGTTCAGGAAATTCTTTTGCAGAGTTGGCAATTGCTTGTGGAAAATTATTTTCCAGAGCACATTCAGACCCTCTTCCTCTAGCCATATGCTGAGAAATCACGCTTCATAGTCTAAAAGGCCCAGAACGATTTGAAGGTCTGTCATTTCTCCTTTCTCACAGCTGTAAAAATTCTTAAAATAAGACCTCAATTACCAAAAGAACATACATTTATAAAAAAACCCCAAATAACAAGAAAATAAAGAGAAATGTTCACAACTGAGTCATTTCTTTCAGCATATCTCTTGAAATTAAGAGATATTAATTAAATCTTGGATCTCTCCCTCCTCCAGAAGATCCAATTCCTCTTCTTGGAAAAAAAATACATTCATGTAGATAATTCTCACCTTCATTTTTGACTGCTGCTTGTTACAGTCAGGACTAAACACTAACATGCAGCAATGGGAGCAGTTTCTGCTATTTATCTGTTTCAGGAAGCACTCCCACATCACTTTACACTTTGAGCAATGTTTCTGACTAGTTCTTCCCCATATCTTCCATTTACCAATATTTCAGAACTCATTTTTGTTTAGTAACAAGTACAATAGGTCCACTGATTTCAGGTGGTGCACCACTACTTCAAAATGATAGGTTAATATGTTAATGAAATCTGAACATAAAAGTGCATTTTCTCAAATGCTCCCCTATATTTTGTTGTGTAGAGAACACTTGATTGCAGTGAGTTTCAAGAAACATTATTAGCCTTCACTGGAGATGATTTCTTTAACTTAAAAGAATCCTTGCCAGGGATAGAATAGAGTTGTTTTAAACTCTGTCAACACTTTTCTAACTTCCTGTATCAGATTTTTAAGCCTATGAAAGAAGCTGTAAGTGTATTGTTCTCCTTTACAAAAGGCCCTGGGCAAATCTGCATAAATATTATTAACAGTACCCTGTAATATTGCATGCCTGCGAATTTATAAGCAACACATTCCAGGCATAGAAATTCACGGAGAAACACGGACACACAATGTTACACCAAAACACTAATATTTAGCACTAAAGTAGTGCCTTTTAATAAAAAAAAAATTGAAAAACTCCACAGCTGATGGAAGATTCAGATCATAATTACGACGGAAAGAGGAGCCAGAAGTTCCATGACCAGCTGAGTATGACCAACTGCTAGGTCATACTCAGCCATCTGGTGGGGTATGGTTGTGTTGACCCCACCTTCTCCTCTAACCAGGAGTTTGTGTTTGCCATGAGCTCGTGTGAAGAAGAGATCAGACAAGGCCGCGTTTGTTTAGAGTTCACCTAATACCTTCCCATTTCATACTCTTCTGACTAACTGCTCCGGGAAAGTTGTTTTATTTTAAAGTGCCTAGAGACATTGAAGGGTAAAATCTTGCCTGCACCACCAACACATGCCTGCCTCTCGCTTTCATCTGGGGGTTTCCACAGCCTAGTTCATAGAAACACTTCAGTTTTCTCATGTGAGTTGGAGTTTCATTGGTTTCCCCTTGGTGGCTGCTCTCCAGATATGGACAGTCCCTCATGGTGCAGAGCCTACAGAGCAATCATAGAAGTAGAACTGAGAAATGAAAAAAAAATTAAAGTGTTTTGATAGAAAAGAGTTTAGTGCTTTCTCAGTCTGATGGCTTGAAAAGTTGTCCCTCTTCTCTGCCCATCTCCAGCTGAAGAAAGATGTCACAGACCTACTACACATGTCAAAGTTACAAAAACTGTCTATCACATGTTAGACACAGTACATATCCACAACAAGAGAAGACTTCCAAGTTTCTCCACCATTACCATCTACAAGTAAGAACTGGACATTTATCAGGAAGTTCTACTTTTCCCCAGAACAAGTAACCTAGAAACCAATGCCAGGTCTCTTGATTCCCTTCCCACCCCAAAAAAGTCCAACATACAAGGGTAGAAACAAGTATCTTGTTTCCACCTTGGAGCTGCATGATTCACTTCTAAGCTTTGAGGTGGCCAAGGACAGCTGACTTGCAGGAGACAGCTGACACGCAGGAGATTTGCAGAGAGCAAGGTAAGGATGAATCTTTCATTTCTCATGGGGAAATCTGAAATCTCACTGCCGTCTGTAAAAACTGTTTCCTGAAGCCTCTGTGCTCACCATTGCTTTCATAGGTATACTCTGTGCCACAATAAAACTATTTCAGGCCCAGAAAAACACTGATCTCTCAGCATCACTGCATTGCTACAGCTGTTCAGGAGACTGTGCTTCAAGTCCTAAGTAATGGTACCCCATCTTGCTCCTAGATCTCTTCTGACTTATTTTCAAAGGACAGATCTTGGTTTCTGAACAGTGGCCGATTCTGTAATTATCTATGTTTAAATATGAAGGGGGGAATCAAGAGCAATTTTAAGGGCATGTGGATTTGGTCTTCTGCCAAAGTGCTTTATTCTATAATGAACTCTTCCTTTTAAGCCACTTTGCAGACACTTTGGTCTGAACCCAATATCAATAATATAGGTTAAATTTCACATGCTTAACAATATTTAACCCTGGGGCCTCTTCTTGGGCTGTTAAACACCAGACACTACACCAGCCTGGGGTACTGGGACAGCAGGTGGGGAAGCCAAGAAGGTAGGCCACCAATGGGTAACTAAAAAGAGAAAGGAACACCTTTACCTGTGCTGTATGAATTCAGCATTACATGTGGTAAAGCAGACCTTCTCTTTCAGACTGTTTGTAGTCACATTTAAATAGTCAATAATTCATCCCTTACAGTGAGAATGTTAAATGCAGAAAGCAGTAGAATGTAAATTGAAATGGCTAATCCTTTTCAGCCTGATCCATTAACACCAAAATATTAAAGGTGAATGAGAAGAGACTTCATAGGCGAGTGCATTGGCCTTTTGCCTCTGAGGAAAGGTCTGTACTCAAAGCTTCATTAGGTTACACGCATAAGTGGGTCACACTGGTCTAGTAGACATTTGTCCATATCACAAAACCAGTGACAGTCTGCAAGTACAGCCTAGAGCCTCCTACAAAGCCAAGGTTACAAGATGACCCTCTTCAAATTTGTGCATCCCCCAAGCTGTGTGTGGATCTGAGCACACAGCTTTGTTTCTTTAGCTCTGCCTCCCATTTGCAAGGGGATAGTAACTGCTGTGCATCTCCATAGTGCTGGAAGGTTTAGAAAGTTAAACCAAGCGCTTAGGGATTGTCATCATAGGGGAAGGGAGAGGATATTAAAAGTGGAAATGACACTATCAGAATAATGATGTCACTCTATATGAAAACTGGGATGTAGCAGCTGAGCTGGAGAGTAAAGCACCAGGAGAGGATGGAGCTTAGGATCCAGTTTTATACTTTTACTGTGTTTTTGTTTAAAGTACTACAGAAAGGATTAAAACCCTAACAGAATAGTGTGAAGTCAGTGACAAAGCAGCTTAACAAGTACTCCCTGTTGATTTGGCATGACAGTCTCCAAACCCTGAAAGCAAATCAAAAGATCAACTGTCCCATTTTTACCAGGATGCTGAAAGACTAAAGGACCAGCTCTGAATGTAGGTGTTAGAAAGTTTCAGAGCTTGAGCTTAACCTATTCAAATTGAACACTGACATCACCTCAGATGTTCTCTGCACAGCCAGGGGTTTGGTGCCAGAATAATGTTTTCAATTGTTTGTTGAGATATTAGGGTTCTAAAGAAACAGAAAATCTTACAAGACTAGTATTTCAGAATGGAGCCCAAGGGGGCTTTTTTTGGGCTTTGGGTGGTGTACTCATCTGTGCTCATTCATCTTCTCTCCAAGACAACTTATTTAGTCCAAGATTTTTCTGGGTGTTCATGATTCGGGAACCTCCCACCGCACCTCCACTTTTGCTTGTGAAATCTGTGCTCTGAAGCCATTTCTTTCTAGGCAGTGCTCCAGAACATAGCATTTCTACTGGGAAATGACGACTGCAAACAAACATAGCATCTACTTAGCAACAGAGAGAAAAAGAAAGAGAAGTGGGTTTTCTTTTACTTTTTATAAAAGGCGCAATAATCTCTTGCCTGAAGAGTAGCATAAGTGCTTCTCATAAAACATCATAAAACAATACAGTCCTGTAAAACCAAACAACATGTCAAAGCCCTATTTATTCCTTTCATTAACCTGATCTAATCCCAAGAAGTTTCTAATGGAACATACATTGAATTGATGAGTCTTCCTCTAGATCCCCAACTTACCCAAAAGAGATGGAACAAATATAAATATATCTACACTTTACACTCAGTCTTAATTTGTTCAAAGCTTGGAAGAGCTTAAAAACCCACTAGTGCCTCATGGAAAACTAACAAATATTCCATTTAGAGAGGTTTTGGCTGCTTATGCCCTTGTTTTTCCTGTGGCATTCCCTTCCCCCATAGCAAGGACTCATTCACATTGAGGATATGAGAATTTTAGTGATATTTGCAGTGGAAGGGCCCTGTCACTCAGCCCAGACCACCCCCTGCTAATGGACGACTTGTCCACAGCCTTCAGTTGTAGAATAAATTATCAGGTAAACTACATATCCCATTTTCAAGATCTCCTCACTCACCACACAAAAAGAAAAAAACCAAACCAAACCAACAAACAAAGAAAACCCCAACAACAAATAAACAAAAACCATCTAATAGCAACAAAAAATCCCCAACCAACAAACTGCCATGCTTTTTTTTTTCCCCAAGAGAAACATATTTATCAGATTTAATTAATATCTTCTCCCTGACCTCTATAATGTTCCCCACAGTGTTTCCTGCTGTTTAGTTTCATCCCCAGCTCTTCAGAAGCCCCATTTCAGAACCCACTCCAATTTAATTACATTTTTTCAAAGGTCCTGCTGCATGAGGTTAGGCTGGAGGAAGGCAGGATGTGATCACTGGAAGGGAAGAGTCCATTGAGGAAAGAATCCCTCAAATTTTAAGCAGGGAACTTTATGCTGGAAAATAAATGGATGTGTTTGCTCTAGTTCAACCTGGGAAGAACAGGCAAGCATGCCTCATCTCTACCAGAAAGCAAACGTTAGCAGGGGTGTTGCTCTGTGGAAGGCAGCAAAAGTATATAAGCAGATGGTGTTTGAGCATTTAACCACCGCAATCCAAGCATGACTTGGCAATGAGCATATTCAAGGCCCTGTTTACCCTAGAGCTTTGGACAGCGCAGCTGCTACTCAAGTTCTGGTTGAAATTTTCAAGCACAGGTATGCTTGGTGAGGGACATGGATCACTATCCTGGATGGGCAAGAGGCACTGTCTCCAAGTCAGCAGCACAATCTGTGCAGTCTCTCCAGGCTCTCTCCGTTGCTGGTCTGCATTCGAATCCTAACCGAGATAGCTGTTTAATTGACATTTGAGAAATAAGTGATATTTGGCCTGTTCACACTCGGACAACTAGTATTTAAGGAGCTGGCTGCTTTCTCAGCAATCAGAAATGTAAATGTGTTTTAACTGCCCAGCTGTAAACTTCATTCTACTCATATCCTTCTCACACATTTCTTCTGCACTATCTGCATGAGACTGAGAAGACAATCTTCAACAGAATACTGTCTTCTGCCTGTGATGTAAATAGTTATGGATGTTTGGAGATGCTACTTACACGTATCTAAAGATGGGAAGAAAGAAGGATTGTCTATAAAGGAATAGAAATCAGGGAAATAACCAATAACTCCACATGTTCAGGCAAGACCATTATTCTCTGAATGAATTGACAGTGATTTAGTCTAAACCTATTTCAGCAACCATTCCACTTGGGCATAGAGGACAACCTAGTAGACCTCTTTTTCTCTACTGGAAAGTCCCACCGTCACCTCCAATGTCAGATCCCAAGTACACCCTATTTCTTAAGCAGCCAAATATAAACAAGTACAAAAACAATTCCAAATTACCTTAACGTCACATTGCCTGCAGTGCAATGGTGAGGTGATCCCTCGCCTCCCATTACCCACCCCAATAATTCTTTTATATGGAGTGTGAAATAATTAGGAACAGCAAAAATAATTTAGGAAACAAGAAGAAACTAATTGTATAAGCTTGTTTTGGGAAAACACAAAGGACAAAAGTAAACCTGGTAGAGATGCTGACAGATACAGTACCAGTGTATTAAAGCCCACACATGTATTAATAATAAGCTAACTAATGGTCCCTTGCACAATACACAATGAATTTACTACACAGCAGCCTGCTGCTGTGCTGCACTGGGGCTACACACCACAGAGAAGATCACGGTTTGTGAAGCAGGAAAGTTTAATATTGCGTCCAGTCCAATGACTTTACACTGTGGTTTGGGAGACACCAAGGTTTCAGAGTGCAGCTCTGGGAACCCAAAAGTCTCCAAGCCAGAAATGCTGCTGATTACATCCTCTGGATCTGGACAAGTTTCAAGCTGCCTCAATGCCCACCGCCCCAAAGTGTTATAATCACGTACCTAGAAGCAACATTACTCCACAGCAGGACTGCTCAGGTCTTTTAACTAATGCTGTGGCTAAAACCCCAGGGGTTAAATTCATCTTCCCGCCTTCTCAACTGAACTAAAGGATGCCCTCCATCACAAATACAAGTCAATGGAAACGTATCTAAGGTCCTTTTCCTTTCCTCAGAACACGCTGGTGAAAGAGGAGATTACTTTCGCTTGCTAAATGGGGAAACTGAGGCATGGTGGTAACTGGAAAACTCATTGCAAATCACACAAGTGGTTGAGGTTGTGGGCATGCGAATCAATAGTTACTGCACCCATGTCCTACCTTGACAGATCAAAGGTCTTCAAGAACCAGGGAGAAAGACAGAGAGCTTGAGGTCAGCCTTTGTCCCTGACTGCTAGGCATGACAGCTACTTGACTGGACCAGCAAACTCTGACCTTAGGCAACAAAACTTAATATCAGGTTACCAGTAAGCCAGACCACATTATCACTTTAAGACAGACATTTGCATTCTCTTTCACATTGTTTTGCACCGTATCTACTTGGACTGGAACAAATAGATACAACGTGTGGATTTGCAGATGTGGACAGGGGTCTGAACTGCTCACAGCTGTTCTGAAAGCCAAGTTTACCTGTTCCATGGTAAACAAAATGAGGACGCTGAAAGAGACTGCAAATTTGGCACTTATCTCACTGAAAAAACCAGTCTACTTAAACAGATATCCTTTTGGGGTCCAGTCCTGTACATTTTATACTCAACCAATGCTAAAGTTGCTGTCTATACAGTCCAGCTTTGATCTGCTTGCAGGATGTTGTTTTCTTCATCAGCTTAACTTCACTGGCTGAGCTTAGCCTGTATCCTGAGTTTTAGCTGTTAAAAAAGCCCTCTGTTTTTTGAGTCCCTCTCTCAAAGAAAATTGCCAAGTACACTTGATCCTCCAGAATTACTTTCCCCGATTGCAAACTTCCTAGCTCAACACATTGGTTTAGAAACAATGCACTAACATACTTTGAAAGCTCCTTTCATTTCTTTTTCTGAGCTAATGGCATTCACTGAGTCCTGTTCTCAGTCTCACCCAAGCTGCCTACCCAAAACTCCTAAACCACTTCAGTGCATTACTGCTTCTTTCTCCAGCACCCACTGCAGCTGCAGCTGCTGTTTGTTTACTCACCTGCTGCAAATCACCCCAGCAGTGGCTGAATGTAAGTGCTAAGGCTAAAGGTCTCCTCTGTGCAAATGCAGAGTTTTGTAAAGCACTTCAGGATCAAAGGTGTCAGTGAAACACAAGGGTATTATAAAAGCCCAGAGTTACCTCACAGCCAGCTTGTCAACTAATTACAGTTGTGTGCTTTGCTGAGAAGCTCAGAAAGGTATCAAGAGCAAAACCCCATGGCATCCTCTGACACTGACAATGCTGTAGCTGGGAGTGCTGCCATATTTTATGCTTTCAGGACTGTCTTTGAACTGAACGTGAACTTGCATAGATATGTGCCTGATGCACAAGTCAAGTGCACCAGTGCAGTGATCCACCACACTTTCCATCACTTTACACTTAACTGCATGCCAAGCCTCCATAAATTACGTGTGCTGCTTTCCAGTCTGCCTCTGACAAGAGCACAGTTGACCTCTGTGTCACTCGTGCCAGCGGCGCAGAGCACAGGCACAGCTTGGATGGAGGACTTCTCAGCAGAGCTATTCCTTCTGGAGGAACTCTCACAAACACAGTTCTTCCTGCCTTGGCCTCTCTGGAAAGCTGCAAGTGATCTGCAGCATGGATGGACTGACAGTGAAGATCTTGTCAGGGAAATTGTCTGGGGTTACTTAGGAAGGCTTCAGGACAAAGACAGAAGCAGAACTCGGTCACATGAATCTCAGTGCAGCACCTGAAACTGCAACACTGTCCCTCTCTTCAGAGAGGACTGATGTATCAGCACCATCATTTCATTGATCCTGTCTAGTCTGACACACATGGATAACACCTCCAAGCAGATGACTGCATGGGTTAATTGGGGAAAAGAAACCAAGAGAGCCACATCTTCCTGCTTCTTAGTCTAAGTTCTCTAACAACACATCTCCATTTCTTTGCCCTCTATGCAAGAAACATCAGGGGATGAGGGTTTTTTCCCTCCCCCACCTCCCTCACAGTCACTTAAAAAGGGATTATTCTGGCTTTTAACAGGTAGTTTATGAAAGGAATTAAATTATGTGGTTGCCTGCTGCAATAGCAGGGGGGCAGACTCAGTGACCCAGGGGATCCTTTCTAGGACTGTGTCAGCCTATGACTAACGTCAATAAAAATGATTTCATCCCAGCTTTTACGTGTAGGCAGGAGAGCAAATAACAAATTAATGAGAACAAGAAGCTCAAAAAAGCTGAAGGAGGGGGATGGAAGGGAATGGCAAAGCACATGTGCAATATTAGGTAAGGAAAAATACAGCATTCAACTTGGACTAAAATATGACTTATGAGGCTGTTGATTTCCACCCATACTCCCATGTACCTGATGGGAATAGAATTTAAGTGTCCCAGCTCTGGCTTTGTAAGTGATTTGACAAACTGTTTTCTGTGCTGCCGCCACAGTCACCCAAAATAGGTAAAATATTTCATTTTGGAAAGGAAAACATTTACATGAGGACTTGACCTTTAACTCAATGTCAGAAGCTCCCCAGGTGGGAGGCGAGACTGATGGGAGCTTCAGTAGAGTCTAGAAAGCTCCTGAAGTAATCACTGTCTCCATGGCAACAAAACACTGACATGGGAAGTGAGGGAAGAAGAAGGAGGGGGTTATGAACCTAAAAGCCGCATGAGTTCCCATCTCCATACAACTTCCAGCCATTAAAGAAGCCTGTTCACTCCTCTGGAGTGGAAAGGGCTTAGACAGCCTGGTTGGGCTTCCCTCTTGGTTGAAAGAAGGATCTGGCATGGATGCACCTTCCAAGTGCCTTCCAAGTGCCACCTTTCAAAGCAGGGTCCCAGGACAGAAACAGCTTCCACCCTTGCTCATATCTCAGCTTTCTGCTGAGACCCTCAAATAAACGTTGAGGAACGACAAATTCAGAGAAGATTCTACCAGCTCTAGAAACCTCAGTTCACCCAGGAGTGGAGGTACAAAGCAACTAAAAAGCCTGGAGACAAATAAACACAAGTTTTTAATCAGAAGAACTGGAAAGCATTCAATTTAGAGGAAAAAAAAAAAAAAAAATCAAACCAACCAACCAAAACCAACAGAAAACCAAAACCAAGCAGAAGAAAAAGAGGAAAACATCCTTTTCAGAGTACTTTGGGCCTGTTCTCATCATTGCTTAACAAGCCAAGTGGACTAACTGATTTTTAAATGCTTTACCATGAAATTAGAGTTTCTGGCAGGGAATTTCCACAGGCCAAGTCACCAGGACAGAAATCAAAACTACACCCTCTTAAAACCAAGGAAGTGTGCACGTTGATGACCATCTTGAGTTATAGAATTGCTGATACTGGCAGGGGATTCTGGAGATTGTGTTGTCCAAGATGACCAAGATCTTCCCTCTCCTTGGATTGTATAAACTCACTCAAAACATGGAGAGGTGATGTAGGGTCTGTTCTGACTCCAAAGATATTCTCTATTTAGGAAAATGCCATCTGCCACAGAAGCAATGCTATGTCCAGGTCCTGTGTGACCCTGTGTGCTCAAGTCTCTCAACCCATATTCCTTGCTAGTGGCTGGAAGTTCTTTAAGGGAGAAAGGAAAATGGAGGGGGAGGAATAAGAATTTTGCTTCCTGATTTTTGTAGAGAGAAGATATTTTTCATCTTGGTGCTAAGCAACAAATGTTTTCTCTTCTTCCATTCAAGGTTTGTGTTTTAAGCCATTTTGTTCTTTTTACTCTTTTCTCTTCCTCCCCCTCTTTCCATTTACTTACAAAAGCTGTTCCATTCAGTCTAATTGGAACAGATGGAAATATAGAAAGTTCCTTTTAAAAATATAAATAAATTATATACACATGCACTGCTTATATTATGATCTGGAGAGGGGAAAAAAACATCAAAATTTGAGAGCAAAGAATACGAAGAGCTAGTACTCATTGTTCTGATGCTGAACTCTAATTTTAGATGTGTTTACAAATGTGTGCCTCAAAAAAAATTTACAGAAAGTGCTGCTCCATAATGTATGGTTTTGCTTCTCCTGCAGCTAACGCTTTTTTTTTGCTAGAAACTAGCAGCTGGAACCTTCACACAATGCGATTCCATCCTTCAGAAGATGTGGTCTACGAAGTTCACCAAACACTTCCCCCCACACAGGAACCTTCCCTCTCCACATAAACAACTTACCTCATTTTCCCACCACCCCCTTCTTTTGACCCTGGTACATTTAACTTTGTCTGTAATTATACATTTTGCATCTGAATTTAGTGCTTCTGACAAGTGACAGCTACTGGATTGACAGCCTGAGAGAATTGCATCCTATTTACCCAGAAAAGGATACAGCTCTCAACCTACCATGTTAATCCCACCATGGTCTTAGAAATTATCTTACCTGAGTAGGTCTTAAAGCATATAAGGTCAGTGTCCTTATTCCATTTGCTAATGAGAAGACAGGTACTTGGAGAAATATGAAGTGACTTGGCCAAACTCAACCAAGAGAGGGGTAACAAAGCTGTGTATGGAATCCATGTTCCTGAGGGTCAGCTCCCTGTCCAGCTGGCCCCCTCAACCCCTCCTTTGCAGAAGGCAACACATTACCTTCATCTCTTGCCCCAGCCAAAGTGCATTTTGAGGTCAGATAAACACACCATGGACAACACGAACCACAGAAACCACTGGAGCTGTCAAAGGCTTCTTCATGGTGTCCCTCCATTCACCATAAATAGCAAGATACATACTCCCACTCATTTCCTGCAGGCTATTAAGGTAGCAGTTAATGGTATTACTGCCATCATGAATAACCCTGATTTTATATATTACCTCTTTTTCAGGCGCAGGGAGGATCAAATGTGCAGGCAAAATAGAAGTCTGAAAAGTCTACTTGCATATTTCCTCCCAGCATCACTGAAGACCTCTGAGTAAGAACATATCATCTGGGAGATGTTACCAGCCTGCTGAGGGACAGAAGGCTGTATTTCTCTCACTTTCATTTTTTGGGAAGCAACTTTTCCTTGTTTGCCTTCCAACTGTTTGCTGAAGGATAAAACTCAGTTTGGAGTATGATTTTATGAGAAATTGTGGTTTTTAATGCAAAGGCTAAATATTGTCTTTTTTGGGAAGTTCAGATGTGAAGAATTTATTTCACTGTTTAATTCAATGGTAAGAGCTTTACAATTAGCCGTGTCCTCTATTTATGAGTTCTGTTGACTACCAAAGCTCTTTGTTCCTATCACAACCACAGCTAAAACCTTACTATACAGTCCCAAAGGCAGAAATATGAGAAATTAACGGGGTGAGAGAGGGGCAATTAAGTCTAAATCTAGTCTTATTTGATCTGTGTTGTTCACCTGAAGTCACTTGGTGTCTTTCTATCTGCACTGTACTTCAAAAGAAAGTTAGATTTCCCAGGATCTGCAGCTATGAGTCAGAAGTTGCTAGGGGTACACACTTAATACAGGTGTATTAAAAAGGCTGAACTTTCTCTTCTTACTAGCACTCTTTCAGCAAACATTTTTCCAACTACAAATCTCCAAAAGGGACAGAAAACCTGAGGTCTAAGCTAGCAAGGAGACATTCCACCAGCCGAGGCTGGTAAGACTCATGTGCTGATCCTTGAGTCTTCTGCAGAAGACCCAGAGAGTGTCCAGATGGATCTCTGACTCACACTGGAATCTGGTATTGAGACAAACACAGGAGACCAAGACTTATGCTAGAATTTTGTTGAAGAAGGATCAGAAGTGATCTGGATGAGAAATGAAGCAGAGGTACTTGGATCTTCTGAGAGTTGAAGTGGGAGAAAGAAAGAGTGCACAAGTACACGTTATATGCAGACAGGAAGAAAGATCAGACTCCATTGTTCCACCACATATGAACCCCTGACTCAGAAAAAAAGCACTTTCTCCCCCTGCCTCTCAAGCAGGGTGTTTCAACCACCACTATGGAAAACAGCATAAACAAGAGAAAATACTCACAATGGGACTGATGCTCACTACCCTTCCTGTTCTTTGTATAAAATTTTGAAATAGTTGTACCATTCCCATACATTTCCCTTGGACTTTCTCTCACTTTCTGCAAGCTGGCACCATTAGGCAGTTTCCTGGGTCAGGGAGATGGGAGAAATAAATGTGAATTTGCATCCCCTTGCGTCATAGGTTATAGTGTAAGATAGGCCCCAAAAAGTATTCTTTTACCATTTTCATGAGCTGCTGAGACCAGGTGGGGTGGTGCTCCCTGCCTCCTCCCTCTGGACTATTTTCTGTTAATGGGCCCATCAATGCCTTCCTGCATTACTCACAGGTAACTG
>VYXC01013158.1:370029-408304 GCA_013397175.1 Platysteira castanea
TCCAAGGGAGGCTGCTGCCCTCCTTAAGCAGACACCCGTCTTTCAAACCGGGACACCTTGATACCACCCTAAATTAACCCTCTTCCTCTTTGAAGTTATGCCAATCATTCATGTCATCAACGCCAGGTGCCTGCTGATGTGAAAGGTGTGGGTTCAATTCCCATCTTCACCAAAATCTTCCCGGGTTGCAGGTGGGTTTTCCTCTCCCCTTTGTAATACAGGCATTTCATTTCACTGCCCCGCTGGGCACTCAAGAGGATAGAACCCCAATGATGCTTCAGTAGCTCCAATTCAAGCTGGTGGAAATATTCTATTAAAAATATTTTGGAACTGGGTGATGGGAGCTATTTACCTGCCATGTTAGTGAAAAAAATCTCCATGAGCTCATTTCTAAGTTTTCTGTAAAAATGAATAAGAAACTCCAGCAAAAGTTGCAGGCAAAGAAATTTTGCCTATGCATGTCCCCAGGGCCAATTTATTCAACAAAAATACCTAGAGCCATTTGAAGAGATACATGCCAATTTTTTTAAATAAAATTTTTGTCCCTTTTTAGAAAACCAGTGCATTCTGGTCATTCCCTAAAACAGGTAAGAGCCTTGCTCTCTTTAAAGTATGTCAAGACAAGCATTCTTTTTCCTCCATGCTGACAAACAGCACTTTGGAACTAATGGGTGAAGACCAGAGAACTGTTCCTCTAAGCATACAGAACCCAAAAAATCAGGAGTTACAAGGTACCAGTTGAATACCTAGACGAGACAGAAAGGAATGCAATTTCATGCAGAGACAGATAATTTTAATCAGACAGACAATTTAAAGATGCATTTTGTCTTTTCTTCTTAATTGGGGATGAACATAAATCACAAAGGTAACAAAATCCTCAGTGGTCCCTCTCCCCCTCAATTACCTACCCATGAGCTTAAGAGAAGAGAAAGCATGAAAGAAATGTTGGCATGTTTTATTTTGGACCATCAGGCAGCAGTTTGTACTGATAGATGTATTTTTGAGAGCATACAGCTGCCTTATTCACTAATTAAGGCTTCTGAGAGTGTAATGAAAAACTGTGTGATTTCACTGCATGGCAAACAGCCAGCACAATTTGTTTCAGATACACAGAAGATATTTGAGTTGCAGATTATCTGGGCTCTGGTTGGGTAAGTTTCATGCAGGTGTGCAGCAAAGGCAAGGGAAAGGGGACAGGCCCTATATTCCCAGCACATTTGCAAATCCTGCCATTGGAATTTCTTCCAGAAAAAAAAAAAAAACCACAAAGCACTAGGTTCCAATGAAACAGCCTTTATCTGAGCAGTCGCTGTATGTCCCTGATGACATTACAGGGAACGTGTAGAAGAGGAGGAGGAGGAAGAACAGTTATGGCAAATTTGCAAGCTAGCGTAACTTTTAGAATATGTAAAAAAAAATATTCAAGAAAAGGACAGTATTATGGCTTTTCAGACTTTATTGTGGCCTTTCAGTACTTGAAGGGGACCTATAAGAAAGATGGGGATAAACTGCTTAGTGGAGTCTATTGCGGTAGGACAAGGGATCATGATTTTGAACTAAAAGAAGGAAGATTTAGATGATGCATAAGGAAAAGTTTTTTTAAATGTTTTTTTAAAACATTAGAATAGGTTGTCTAAAAGTTGGTGGGTGCCTCCTCCCTGCAAACATACAAGACAGGGTTGGACACGGCTCTGAGCAAACCGATCCAGTTGAAGATGTCGCTGCTCATTGCAGAGCTATTAGAATAAATGAACTTTAAATGTTCCTCCCAACTCAAAATATTCTGTAATTCTATGATTCCTTCTTTTGCTCTGTGTCTGAAAGTGAATGAAATACTGGCACTTTCGGTATGAAAGTGCCGAAATATTAAACATTTTTAGTTCTTCCAACCAAACCGAGGAGAAAAGCCTCTTTCATAGTGTGAGAAGAGAAACCTGTAAAACAATTCAGGCTTGCTCAAAATTAAGCAGCCCTCAAACAACACAGTTCTGACAAAACAGTCTTCAGATAATGGCTGATGTATGCACACATCTCTGAAAAAAGTTAATATTTTTACAGTAAAAAAGATGTAACTTAGGCAAGATGCCAAGACCAGGAACCCCAAGAATTGCTGACAAACCAGAAAAGAACTAATTCCATAATAGCATGTATCCCAGAAAATCATGGCTGTCTGTCACCCTGACCACCCTGGCGACAGCCGTGAGCTAGCAGAGAGTGTGAAAGATGCACACTATCAAATTTACATACATCAAGGAGACAACAATATGACCAAAATTAAAAAGCTACTAATACATAGCAATCTGCCAAATTGAAATTCTGGACTTTTTGGATATCCAACTCCATGTCTGTATCTATTACATTATGAACATAATCTCTATGATTATCAGCAGCTGGAATATAATAGGTTTGCTTTCCTTGGTATTTGGAAGACAGGCTCACTCTTTATCCCCGTGCTCCATAAACAGCACTTTTCCCACCATATTCTCTTACTATAATTGAGATTATATCCCAAACCTTCAGTCAGAAGCTTTTAGATATTAAGGAGACCACTGATCCATGGAGAGAAAACATGCCAGAGAACCAGATTCCTCTCACTGAAGGAGATGAACATATTTTTGGAGATAAACCTCAGCTTTGGACACAGTTTTGACAAGCTGATCAGTACAAGGAAAAGTTGTTACTAAAAACCATTCAGGATCCTTGAGGGAAGGCATTCCTAGAAAGAAAGGGAATAGGCAACTTCTTGCAGGTTCATTTAAGTTTAGGAGAGATGGCTGCCAAAATCTAGACCTTTAGCTACACAGTTTTAGAAGTCATTGTGATGTCATGATGATTTTTTTCTTTTTCATATACCCCTCTTATATACCCTTTCATATACCCTTTTATACAGCTTTTATGTATCCTTAATGCTTTTAGCCCACATACTTGTGATTCCTTAAGTCTGATAACTAGCTTAGACCCAAAGTTCCTTAAGCCAAGAGACCAAATATCTCGGAAGTCTCACAGTTGGGGGTCGGAAAGCCCCAGACACCAAGGTCCTCTCCAGACACATTCTGTAAACCAAGATAGGCCATCCAGGGGGAAGATTCCTCAGAACGGGGTTTTCTCTTGAGCCTCTCACTGGGGAATCTGTGGTAGATATGTTAATATGCAAGGTCTATAATTGTATATGTGAATCATTGTGTGTGGGCATTTTCGGGGGGTGCATTCTGGGGTATGCATTGTTTCTGGGGGGGCACTTTTGGGTGTGCATTTTTGGTGTGCATTCGGGGGTGCGTCCTGCCTTGATATGGTGCACCTGAGGACCTTTAAATGAATACCGAGGTAAAACCCTTTTTTCCCCTCTAACTGTGTTTGGTTTTTAATTCTAAGCCCAGGGAAAGGCAACAATTGGGAGTCACTGGAGTTTTGAGAAAGGATGTTGTACTTAAACTTGCTGACAATTCATTTTTACCAAGGGAACTTGAAAAACAATAACGTTGTCACTTACTGGACACTTCTGTTTTAGCAGGTACTTAAAGGCACCTTCCACCATTAACATAGATGCAGGGAACAAATATGTTTCTTTGGTAAATTTCTTTATTATTTCTAAAATGTAGCAGATTTTTGTTTGGTTTTCAAAAAGTTCCTTTTGTTTAGATGCTTTTCAAAGTGATTATTTGCTACACAGAGACAATTTTGTTAGAACTTGCAATGAATTTGTTTCCTACTTTTTTATGACCTCAGAATAAAATCTACTATTCTTTTGCCTGCCCTTGCTGATATCGTGCTATCAGTCAACTGTTCCATGTCTGAGCAAATCACAGCAATTAGCAACAAACATCACCACAGCACAAACATTTCTAAAGACTGTCCACAAAACATGTCCAGAGACAATATTCAGAACACATGAATCAAGAAGCTCTTAACGCACCAGTCATGGTAAACCTAATTAATCTGATTCAAAGCAAACACTGCAGCCAAACATTAAGTGACATTAACCAGGCTGGAAAAGACTTCTACAGGAGGAAAGTGAACCTTTGACATGGTCAGTGAAGCAGTACTGTGATTTAGAGAGGGAGGAGGGCTTGAGGGATGGATTGGTGCAAATCACAGCATGGCGAGAGTAAATCAAACAGGACAGAAGCTCCCGTTCAAAACACTGAGCTCCATATGATCCTGGTCTAAGTACACCCTGCTATGACATATTATGGGAAGGAAAAATCAACACTTCCTCTGAAGCCGTCATGGTATTATTTCAGAGCTTCTGAGCACAAAGATGCCAACACTGATTTTGGTGGGATCTCCTGTGTGTTTGGTATCTCTGAAAGCCAGGCTGCACACTGTGGTTCCTGTATAAAGCACTGAAAGTCTAACTTTAGGAACATATTTAAAAATAAGCTACAGAGATTTGAACGTCTATTCCCACCTTTGAGAAGAGTTGGATCCCACAGGGGGCCAGCACTTTCACTGTCTTTACAAATCCTATTGCCCTCCTCAAAAGAGTAACATTCAATCTGTTGCTACACCTCTAAAGGCTGCAGGAAGGCACCATGGGCTTACCTTGGTTTAGGCTAAACAAATGGATCATGTTTATAAATGAATGAGGAAACAAAGGCACCTGTCTCTATTACTGAAAAATACGTCAATATTGGGATAGTGGTCACCAACAAGTCTTCAGTCCTTTATTGTGGTTAGGCCACATGTCTTCAGCTACTACCTAAGGAATGGTGCCCCAGCATGGTTAAAAAGCTGTTATGCACCACCCCAGAATGGATGCATTTCCCTTCTTAAATAAAAAATAAATTAAAAATCCAGTTTATAGTGAGAATGGCAGGTCACCTTGAACACATCAGGAAAGAATATGGCACTCACTTCCAGCTTTATGTGATTTAGAGATGTTAACTAGTGACTTTACCAGCCTGCACAGCTTCTGTAGTATGTCAGGTGCTTCAAAAAGTTTATGACATTGTCTGTTTTTAAGCATGATAATATATGAGGATATTACCCCTGAACAACCACTGTACTTCATTTGACAGAACAGGTCATAACGAGCCTTCACTTTACACCTTTGAAGCTTTGAATCAAGGGTAGGATTTTTGTCCATTTCTGTACTAAAGCTGCTAAAATTGAGGTCCCTTTCCTCTCCTTACTACAGAGCTTGTGGTTTTTTCTACAGTCCTAAAAAAGTGCGTACTCTCAAAACAGGGACATATATTGTTCTAAACCCTAATATTAAGCTGTTACAACAGTGAAGTATGAAAGGATTAAATATATTGTTGCAGTTGCCCCACTGATGAACTAAGGGCTTATACACATTCAGTTTTCTTCAGTTAACAGTTTTTCATCACCAAAAGGGGGCAAAGCAAATATACTGCCTTGCCTAACATCACTTCTGGGGTTTGGAGAGTATTTGTCATTCACAATTATGGTTTTAGTTTTTATTCAACAAGAGTAGACCTGGAGACAGAGATTCCTTCTACTTCACTTTAGATACATGGCTGAGGCTCTCAGAACAGACTCTGATGGTTCAAAGTTATTTATGCAGCCAGTGAATGCAGAGAGAGGGGTCTCAGGAGGGCTGTTTGTAACCACAGCCTGCTGGGTCAGGCCCAATATCTATTTATCCCAGTACCCCATCTCTGGCAGTGGTCAGTAATGGCTATTAAGTAAAAAAGCACAAGAACAAGACAAATATGTATGCTCTCTTCCTAGTATACTCTCTTAACCTCTGCTATCTGCATCTCAAAGATTTGCTGACTCCAAAGTAGCAACCTTAGATTAAAAAAAGAAAAAAGGAAAACACTTGAGTGGAGTTATCTGAACATTTGCCTAGTCACTTTGAGATGGGAAACTTCTGCCAACCACATCATGCTGCAAAAATAGGCAGTGATGTAGAAACCAGTACATAGGCAATGATGTAGAAACCACTGCCATAATATCATTGCTTCAAAATCTTAGCAGGGTGCTTGTATCAGATGGCAGTATATGAGTAGGTATCAGTAAAAAACCTCCAGGGACAGTCCAGTCTCTGGAAGCAGAGGTAAAAGGGCCACAGAGCCAAGATCAAACTACTTTTTGAGCATCCAAGTAAAATGCAGAAGCACAGTGGGCACTTCTGATAAGAGGAGCCGACAGTATTCATCATGTTTTGCTTGTGAGGGGCTGACAGGGTGTCTTGCTTCAAGGTGCAAAAGAGTTGTGAAACAGTGAGACCCTCAGCTCAGCTGTGTAATCCCCAGTCCAGGCATCTGCTCTCAGATCTACAGCAACTACTTAACAGGAGCAAAACTGCTGCATGCTGGAGAGGTTTCTGTGGGGCTTCCTGGGAAACACTGAGGTACTGAAATGCTATTTTCAAAGATGGTTTCTAAACAACATATTTAGCTGTATCAAACTCAGTTTAAAGCCTCAAATTTATTATAGGGTTTAAAAAAAAAGAAAAAGACTGAAAGACTGAAAGTCTATTGTTTGACAAATTGTTTTTGCACAGTCTTTTTTTTAAGCTAGCAGCATACACAGAGTTGTACCACTCTTCAGAAGGCACGTAAATCCCTTTCAGGTCCTACTGCTTTTTGCTCCCAAACCCATCCAGTAATCAGGTATCATGTTATCTGTTTAGTCTGTCCTGTCAATACATTGCTATTTAAGTTGCATTATCACCGAGATATATTTGGTACAACATCTGCAGGGATTGCATTACAGAACACTTAATTGTTTGCATGGCCAAATGCAGGGCTATTCAATCGGCCCTGTGCTAGTCAACAAGAGACCTCAAAGCATGACCCTGTCTCACCCCATATCTGCACTGCTTTCCCAGACTGCTGCAGGGACAGGACCTGATCTGTGTCTTCGGGACTCCACTGCTGGTTGCCACTGCAGTAGACTGCAGAAAATGTAGTACTTGTACACCCAGAGCTCTCTGCACCGTACTGAAAAGTATCCCAGAGCTGCTTCATGCTCTCGCCCTCCATTAAAACAGAGGCTGAGCTGAAAATGGGCCAGTGGTGTCCAGTGTGATTCATAAGCAGTGCATTAGGCCAGAGTGAAGGAGGAGAGCAGAGCAGACACCTCTGGTACAGGGCTACAGTTTAAAAGGCAGAATTCAAAGGGGCGTGGGAGGGGACAGTGTTTTAAATTAGCTCTAAATTAGCAGTCTCCAGTGGAAAAAAAAAGGAAAAATGCCCAGAGTCACAGGACTGACTACCTCTATCTGGATCTGCTAGACAGGTCGTGACATAAGGGAAAAATATATTACCTTCTGCTTTGTGTGAGTTGCTTATTGCCACATTCCTTCAAAGTCTCCCATACAGGTACCTACTACAGAGAGGTAAAAAGACAAATCCTTCTGCACGTGTGACCAAGGCTTGTGGCTCAGCCACTTCCAGCTTGCTGCTGGCAGCCTGGATATTACCTCTAAGATAAATGAATAAGAGTTTAAGGTCTTATTGGATTACTGTTTATTGAACTTTATAAATTCCAATTAACAGACCCCTGAGCAATACGAGACATGTAGTGTACTCTTCATTTTATAGTGCAATTATTACTGAGTTTATCCTCAGCTGAACAAGAGGTATTAATGGATAAAACATGGGAAAGAAGACATACTAATAGATAAAGGCAGATATTGGAGACACGGAGATAAACAGATACAACCAGGAGAAAATGCACAAGGCAAGAAAGAGCACACGTGTTTGGTTGATTAGGTTATTTCATTGCTTATACTACTATGCAGGAGGCCTACAGGAAATAGATGAGACAGTTACACTGATGAGTAAGTGTCCTAAATATGCAAGCAGAAGAAGAGACTTGGGGAAGGAGGGGTAGAGGGAAAAAAGAAGAAGAAGGAAAAAAAAAAAACAAGATAAAAAGCAGTCAAAATAGGACAGATTTTGGAATTTATCATTTTCACAGTTGCTCTAGAGGCATAAACATGTTGAGAAAGATCTCCCAATTCAGCATTTTTGCCAGCATGCAGAGAAAGTTGTACTAGTGAATCTTTGGTACTATTTAAGATAAGAAAAGATGTGCAAGGTGTTCGCCCATTAATTTATACAATCAAGATGCAATGCAATCTCTCCTTCCCCACCAGAATATGGGACAAAAACCAAGTTGCTAACAGAAGATCTGTAGGAATTCAGCTCCATTAAAAACCATGATGAAAGGAAGGTGTTTTTAAAGCTGCTACACTTACTTCAGGCCTCTTTGCCCCTCTTCTCATTCCCACCTGCCTTTTGTTTGTTTGGTTTTTTTTTAATTGAGCCTGTGCATACTGTCTTTTTTCAGAGATAAGAGGAGCATGTATGCGTATAAACTCCAGCAGTAACTAACTACATTGATCCAGTCCATGTTGCCAGGGCTTCGTGGTACTTTCATGTGCTAAATATAAGAGCTCCCCTACCTGTTTTTTGCAGGTATTATGAAGCGGACATAGGAAACAGGTTCATGTTGTCTTCATTTCAGGCTTGAACTTTCTCATTATGATTCTCTGCTGGTGGGAATATTATCAGAATGGTAGTTTCCAGTTCCTTCTCTCCCATCCCACCATGGTGTCAGAGCCCAGGTGCCCCCTACAAATTTAAGTGTCTCTCAGAACTCACCACTTAGGAGATAGCACAAAAGGTGAGTATCAGGTGTTTTGCTTTCTAAAGTCCCAAACACAACTAGTGTCAGCTACTTAACTCAAAACAGGGACTGAAATAAAACAGATTATTTCTAAAGTTGGATGACTTCTTCTTGGCCCATAGAAAGATTGACCCTGAAACACCACAGCAAGCTGAAGGCATGGTTTCATCAGCAGTCTTAACACTCACCTCCCTGGGAACCAGTGTCAAGGGAGATGAGGTTTGGGGAGATAATCAGACATGCTACAGCATCACTAGCAATTTAAAATAAGTTTGTGTGGCTACACCCATGTGTTGTGTGTACTTGTGATGAAAGCCCTGAACCAGCACACCTTCAGTCTGAACACAAGGTTTGAAAGGAAGGGCAGAACAGTAGAGCTGCACACAAGGAGGATCACCATTGTTACCCACAAGAGGGGTGGGTATTGTGAAATTGCAGTGTATTTAGATTTTTTCCCACCTGTGACTGAGCTTGAAACTGATCCTAATTCTGTTCACCCACAAAATATTTCTTCTTGTTGTACAAGAGTTGCTAGGGAGAGCTGGCAATGGTCTTGTTCACTCCCCCCTCCTCAAAGGAAAACAAGTTTAGTTGCTGCAGCCTGGTCCAAGTTCTGTCTTGTCCTAAGGGTCCCACATGTGGGAGCCACTGGAGCTGCAGTAGGTAACGGACTGCAGCAGCAGATACTGCAGTAAAAGATCAAAACCTCCAAATTCCTCTGAATTCTATCTGGAAGCTTCTGCCCGTGCAACGAAGGTGCAAAGGTGTTGATTTGGTAGTGCCTTAAATGAATGAATCTTCTCTAACATGAGGAAGAAGATACCAAAATTAATCCCAACCAAGGCTTGTAGCTGCTTTTCAAAGTCTTTCTCTAAATATCAGGGTGATTTTACCAGAATATCAGTACAATCAAGTTTACGAAACCTGTCAACCTCAACACTCTTCTTATAGCTCCCATCCAGGGATGTCAATCATAGGAGTAGCTTGCCTTCTCAACTCCTTTCCTGCGTTCCCTTCCCCTTTCGATGCTTGGAAGCTGCAATACCCATCCCCTTTAAAGCCATTAAGTAGAGAGTGGAAGTGAAATATTTCTCCAAGAGCACCTCTTGCTGATGAAATACAATCTCCTTATGCAGGCACTGACCCAACACGGGGCCATCAGCAGAGCTGCAAACTCTCCCTCAGGTTACAGGTTGCACAGCTCCTCAACAGCTATGTGAAAGACAGCAATCGAGTCCCAGGTCAGGCGGAGTTAATCTAAAAGGGCTGAACATACCCGAGAAAGCAATGCAAACTCAGAATGGCCAGCCCCCCTGCCTACTCCCCGTACCACCCCCTGAGCCCCCCACCCTGCAATAGATCATACAGAATGGATCACATTAATTTTCTATAAACTCTATCAACTTGAGTGGCATGTCCTTAAGGGTTAGGTGATTGATATCCACAATGAAGTCTTATAATCTAAAATCATATTAATATTAATATTAAAGATTTTCTGTCCTTTATGTGCATCATTAAATTCTGAGTATAAGGTGAAATTGACAACATACATTTTGACAGCTTATCTATAATAAATATGCAAATCTTGATACCAGCATGTCATCACAGACTTTGCTGCTCCTTGAAATATCAGAGAGATCCTTTCTTTATATGACATTTACAGTGAAAGATCAGATATAAAGCATTTTGTATGACTGAGATTTTCATTGGTTTGGTCTTCAAGTACAATGATAGGGGCTTCGTATTCCATTGGCACCAGCATTATCCCTCCTTCCTGTCTCCTCTTCGTGACACCATGGTGGGGAAAAATTTCAAGTGTTTCCATTCTTTCTCTGCACTCCTTAGAGAAAATGAATTTTAAAAATGTACTCTCTTAAGGAATCTTAGCAATGTCTTGCCTTAGGCTCACAGATACTACCAGAGAGGTGATGATTCAACACAGGAGGGTTGTATTTAGCCCGCGAGAAGGATTAAATGACTTAGTAGACAAGATGCCAGCTGTCCTTAACCCTGTGAGTCTACCTCAGACCTCTACAGTGCCACCCCATTCCCACAGAGGATCTAGAAGCCCAGACCTGATGAAGGCAGTATTTTGGAGCAGTACCCTGCCTGTTCCAGTGCAATATTCACATAATCCCACCCCAAGGATACCCACTCCATCATATCACCTGGTACATGCACCTCTTGCTTCTGTATTCACAGGAGCTCAGAAGGCTGGCAGCAAGATTTGAGTTTTCAGCCTGTTGCTTGGTGGGACTCTGCACACCTGTGAGATGATGACACTCCTGGGCCACAGCGCTGGCAGGGAAGAGATCCAAACCAACTGTCCTGAACTGACTTATGCATTTTGGAGCCCTCAGCCTTCTCCTACTTCCAGTCAATCCTTATCAGAGGCTGTTTCCAGACAACAGTGTCAGGAACACTGAGGGAAGAGGGGTGGGTATTGTGAAATTGCTGTGACTAGTAAAAAACTCACCTAATTTTGATTAAGAATTTGAAGCATAACTAATCTAAACAACTAATCACAAATTTTACACTACCTTTAGAGAGAATATGTACATGTCGATGCACACAAGCAACAGATCTCATACTCTCCTTCCAAATTAGTCCTTGCATATTCTGGTAGAAAAAGAATTGAAAGGAAATATAAGGAGATTTTCAATGAGGACAATAACTCATAAGAAATCAACCCAAGGTTATGAAATTTATTGTTTCGAGGTCTGTTATAGCCATTTATTTCTGTCAAGGGCAGGACACAGGTAGAACAGGAACAAAAAGATCAAAGAACACTGAGCCATTTTCATTTCTTTTGTCTTCTGGTCACAGCCTCATGCTGGCCATGAAATGTGGAATATGAGCAGGGCAACAGATAAGCCAGAAGTCTGTGACAGAGGCTTCACTGTAGAGTCCATATGTGTTTATGGATATGATGCCTTCTCCAGCTACCTAGAAACAGAGGCTAGACAGGAATAAGGCAATAAAGTAGGTATTTATTTGAAAGGCCTTCAAAGGTACACCCTGGGGAACCAGAGGCTGCTTCCAAAAAGGACCCCGAGATGGACGACGAGTCACGAGTTCTTCACACTTTTATAGGTTTGCTCCATTTGCATATCAGCATAAATTCACCAATTAAAACTTTAATTTTCTTCAATTTCTCCACCTCTCTTGCGGGCCTTAGTTTACACCTTTGGGCCTAGGACAATCTGAGTGTCCTTGAATAGCAAGCTCAGAGAAGCTTTGCTGTGTCTATCTGACCTAGGAGAGCAGCTAACAAGCTACAAGAAACTTCAGAGTTACACACTAGGCAATATAGGATTTGAAAAAATATGGAAGTTAAAACCTGAGACATCAGACAGTTGTGCTGAATGAGAATAAAAATGGAAGGTAGTTTACCCTATAGTCACTGAAGGATTCAACATTGAACCATTACCATATGGCAAAAGCATGAACAGTTTGAAAAGGACACCTGACCCTCAGGGAAGACAGAAGTTTTATAATTTGCTCAGGTGCTGAAACCTTCAGGGTCCTTCATTTTCAAAAAAAGGAGTGGCCAGGGAAGACCTGCCCCTTTTTCCACGGACTTTTCAATGTTGCCAAGTCACCCCTCACCTTTCACCAAAGTCACAGGACTCTGTACTTAATAGCAACTGTCTTTACTCGACAGCATCCTCCCTCCCACAACAGGTTTGCATGAAGAGTTTTAATGCTTCAGAAATTCCCACTTCCCAGTGTGGCTAAGTCATTTGGAGCCTGCAAGGGAAATCCTTCTGCCAGAGAATGAAATCTGTGTCAAATCAGGCATCTTCCAATTCGTCCTGTCAGCAGCCAGCCTCTGCTCACAGCCACATCACACAGCAGCTGCAAGCCACGAGATGTGGCTGAGGGCTGCCACCCTGCCTGCTGTGTAGGAGGCCAAGCAGGAACTTCCTACTCTTAGGGTTGCAACTCCAAAACCTGGGGTATAAAGACAACAAGTTCCACAGGAAGGGATGCAACCTCTGCAAACTACAGAGAGTCATGTCAACAGAATACTGCCCCCAAGACAGGCTCTGTCTGCAGAGAAGTAGGGGGTAAATCAAGGAGGTTTTATTTCTTCTTTCCCGACACTGTTCCCACAATTAACACTCAGCTCCCGTGTTGCATTCATCTCTGACTAATCCTCCCCTTCATTATTTTTTATTTGTGTTGACTTGACACACCTTAATCCCTGAGTCAGCTCCTATTTCTTGCTAAACCAAAGGTAAATTATACCAAGTCTACCCAGCAATGTTAAAGCCAGCAGGATTTATAATGCAAAGCACCTGCTAAAAATACCCAGGCAAGCACACCAACTGCAAGAGCTTTCTACAGCACCAGAGACAAACATGTCACACCCAGAAGATGCAGAGCAAGATGGGGGTAAAGCAGTGCAGCTTGTGAGAGACACCTTGTGAGAGGTCCTGCACCCAGGACCCAGTGAGGCATCAAAGGCAGGAGAATTTCCCTCTTGGCCCCTGCTCACGCAGCAATTTCTCACCCTCCCATCCCCTGGAATCACAGCTGTGTCACGAGTATCACCCATGTCACTCACTACACCTCGCCTTCAGGGCAGGCAGAGTGCTCTCTCCCTATCACACACGTATTTCTGCTCACTCTCGGGGGACTCCTCACCCAGGACACTGCCTGTGTGTACTCCCTGACCTCACTTCACACACACTCCATCAGTACCATGCTGCTGTGCTTTATTTTTGCCTTTCTCCCCATTCCTATTACCCTGCCCAGCTCAGCCTCTCCCACTTATCCCACTCTCTCTGCATCCACGTCCCAGGCCCTGAGTGTCACTGGCACTTCCTCTCCCTTCCTCCTGCCTTCTCCCTCCAGTTTCTCTTTCAAGCTTGCAAAAGCCCATGTGCCAGGTGGGAAGACAGTTTTTTGATTCATCCACATTATCAGCAAAGTGCATCCAGATCTGAACAGCCTTGTCAGCTCCTGAGAAATGAAACAATAGCAAATATCTGGTGAATTTCATGGTTATCAACACTCCTAATCAGGCAGATGAACTGTAAAAAAAAAAGCATTCATTACTTTGAACTAATGATTCCTTAACATCTTTGCTTTTTGAGACTTGACTCTCTTCAGTTTCCTATATTTATTTTTAAGTGAATTGGAAATCCAGCCCTTTTTGCCCAGAAATGTCTGCAAAATCCTGGAGCCTGAAGTCTCATTCCCTCCTCCCCCTCCTCCAGCTTCTGTTTGCAGAGCATCATTATCATTATGTAATGATGTTTCTGTCGAGCTAGCAGAACTGCATAGTAAAGCGCATTAACCTGGCGATAACGGATCACTTACATTTTTTATCATGATCTATTGCCGAGTTAGCACACCGGGCCACTTCCAAAAGCACCGCGCACTCGATAAATTAGTGTGCTGGCCTAGAACCCATGATGGAATATTGTTTGGATTTCTGGTGGCTCTGCAACTAATTGTATTTTTCCCCATCTGTTTGCTTTGCCTTGACTCAGGGCTGTCAAGGGAGGAGAGTGTAGGGGATGAGCGAATAAGAGAACCGTCTGTGTAAGATTTATCCCTTGGCACTAATTGTCTCACCCTCTGCTTCATTAGCACCTCTCCCATCAACCCATACCCTGTTGGTAGCCTCCAACTCCGCCTGATCCAGGTAAGGTGCATGAACCTTTCCTTACTCTTTGTAGGAAGACAAGGTTTTCTCAAGGCTGCCAGCAGTTTCTGTATCCAGATCATCTCAGAAGCCCTATGTCTCTGAAACTGTCTCAGAAAAATCTGGAATAGAACTGGGAACTTCAGAGTTTTGACTTAATACAGTATTGGTCTCATTTACAAACCTACATGCCTCAGGAAAAAAAAAATCCAGCTTCCAAAGCATGCGTCAAGCCAAGACAGCACTCAAAATGCTTCAGTGACCAACAGCAAAGCCCGTACAACTTCTAGGACTTCACTCAAAGAAGAAATTATAATGTTTTTTGAAGTCAGTAGTTTTTTGTGAGGTTAACACTGTAGATTCTTCCCAGGTTCAGTCAAGACAAGGTCCCTGTACAATGATGGCAGGAGCAAGAGATGGTTACCTGCAGTCCTCGCAGCTCACCAGGCAGCCCAAAGAAAGGAGATACATATTGCTATACCCTCTTTATTCATAGCTTCTGCCGTGAACACCCCTGATACAGAAGGGGTTTTGTGTCCTTTCTCTTGAAACCCTCATTTATTTTCCTTGCAACAGCAATCAGGGCCAAAAATAAATCATATTGCCACTACTTACACCGGACCTACAAAGCCAGATTATGGCACTGGGTATCTCTGTGTGTAGTCCTTTGAGAGCTGCCCTGTTATTACTGCAAGCTAAGCAGGTCACTAGAGAGACCTAGGGGTCCCAATTCTGGAAACTTATGCATGTAATCCTTGTGCCACTGCTGACCACAACAAGTTTATTTGTGTACTTAAAGTTGAAAAACTTCATGAAGTGCTTGCAGGATCAGAGTCCTATTTCCCTGGATGGTAGTTCTGCTGCTGGTAAATAAGTGCCAGGAAATAGAGCAGAGACATGCTGGTTTGTGCATCCCCAGGCACACAGACGACAGAAGCAAACTAATATTTACCAACCTGAAAAAAACTGTAAAAACCTGGAGTTTCCACCTTCCCTGACAGTACTAGCAGCAGAAGAGTGAAATAAATTAAATAATCATGCCATAAATACTAATTAATTGCCATTAAAAAGTACTCAAATCGTTTAAAAGAAAAATGCAGCCATTAATCAGAATAGCTCAGGTACCTAAATAAATATTTACTATTATGCGTGCATATTTAATCTACCTACCCATCAAAGACTAATGCTCTCTTCCTTGCCAGTGAGGCTTATTAACATCCTAGAGGGATAAAACAGCATCCCACAACTGTGCAGGAATGTGGCATGGGGATTTAGGAGTAAGACAGTTGCACAGGCAAAAGCATAAGCCGGCAAAGGTGGTGCTATATATAGCCTTACATCCGGGAATAGCTTCATCTTATTACTTGTGTTTAAACTAACAGCTCTAGGCCATAATGCACAAACTCATTGTCCCAAGCAAGCTCTTCTTAATGGACAGATCCCATCCTGAACATCTCCTAAGCCTACATATCAAAGTCTTCTTGAGACTGGGATTTATCATATTGTATTAATGAGAATTACTTCCAAGGAACTGTGCAGGAGCAGGTCTATCCAGAGCTTTCAGAAAACAAAACAAAACAAAACAAAAAAAACCCTCCATGTTTGAAGTTTGCTTAGAGATGATTTTTTTAGGGGGCAGGTTGGAACAATTTTCAGGAGAACAAAAATTAACTAGGAAAAAACCCATAAATACTAGACTTTAAGTGGGGAGAAAGGCATAATTAGCTTTGAGAACACACAATCCAACTCAAAGCTCACAAACAAGAAATAAGGATACTCCCAATCTGAAACAAAGAGATTTAGCAGTCTACTATCTACTGCAAAATAGACTCTTTAGGGCCTTCGCAATGCTTCTACCCCTTGTGTTAAGAAGTTATCCCTCCAAAAGGTAGGCTAGAAAATGCTCTCATAGAGGGGAAACCGTGACAAGATACAGCTTTTGGGAAGGAAATGATAAAAAGAGAGGACACTGGGACTTGTTTAGATGTTATTATGTGATGCTTCAGGACTGTGTGCAGTCCTGAACTTGTGTCCTCCTGCTTTTTGGGTAAACTGCTTTTCTTCAGGGGAAATTAAATATAAACAATCAATAAGTATTGGAAAGACTATTTTTAAGTGTTGTCAGGAACATTTGCTATGATTGCTATTACTTTTAATAAAATAAAGGAATGGAAAGGTTTTGAGGTTTCTTCTGGTTTTGTTTCATTTTGGTTTTTTCCTAACTGGGCTTTGATAATTCCCCCCATGAAATACAAATAGATATTTCAGCAGTGACAAAATTAAGAAAGACTCAAAGGACAAGCAAGTCAACTAAGCTTACAAGGAGGGCTTGCTGCAAAAATTTTTTTGGTACAGTTTTATAAAATCTGTCCTAACTTTATATGTAGAGAGAGTCAAAAGGTTGTGGACAGGAAGGGGATAACTCAGGAGCTAAGTTTTTTTAAGCATGTCTGCCTGTAGAACAGCAAATACTTTTCCCACTTGCTAACTTCTCTGATGTGCTGTTTGCTTCTGTTAAAAGTGAATTTCAGAGCTTACACATTCCTTAGCAGTTAAAGGAGTTACTACCCTGTACCTCTGACTTACCAAGTTCCACTCCTATTCTTCCTGAAAGAAAAGAGTTAGACTACTACATTCTAGGTGGGCAGCATATGAACTTAGGTTCATAAATGAAGAAACAAGGAAGTATTTCCATTTTAGTAACTAAAGAGCTCCATTCAAAACCAGAGTCAGGTGTATACTTTCAAAGGGATTTCAACAACAAGTCTACTATGTAAACATTTTAGATGCAAATCTACATCTCCCTCACTGTGGATGGACCATTACTTCACACTGAATAGCTCTAAAAGGAAAAAGTTAAAGAAAAAGAAAATGTTTTTACAGCCAACACTTGAGCTGTCGCTTTATTGACTTTGGCAAAGTAATGTGAGCTTGTACCAGCTGGGAACCTGCATGACAAATGCAGTGAGTGGGAACCAGATCTGATCTTACAAGGAGCTCCTGCCTCTATGTGAAATCACTCCAGCCTGGAGAACTGTCAGGAACAGGAGCAGAGCCTTGCAGAGGAGCCTGCCAAAGTCCGTCTTCCTTTCTGAGCAAAATAAAGTGTATGCCCTCTCCAAATGATGTGAAAGAACCCCTTTTTGTCCTAATCCTGTATTGTTGCACCTTCTCTAGATAATCCTAAAAGGAAGAAGAGCAATTTTCAGGAACTAATTTGGTGGGCTTAAGGGGAAACAGCAGAAAGTGCTAAGACCTCAATTGCCTGTCTGATACTTTCCCAGAAATGAAGTGGGGTTGCCAGGGGAATAAAAAAGAAGAAGAGTAAAGGAAAAAAAACCAACCAAACAAACAAAAACCCTCAAAAAAACCACAAAAAACAAAACAAAACAAAACAAAAAAAACCAAAAAAGAAAAACAAGCAAGCAAGCAAGCAAAAAATAAAGGCATTGACTCAAAATTTTGGGTACACCCGCATTAGAGGAATTATGTAATGGAAAGGCCTGTGAAGGTGTTTAGTGTTAAGGAGCACAGACATGAAATATCTGTTGACAGCATGTGGATAGTGTCTTCTAAACCTGGTGTTTATTCTGTGACTGCACAAAATTGATATTTCCTGTTCACAGGTTGCTGTGGTGGCAGCTGAGAGAACCAGTGTTGTTTTAGTGCTTTCAAAAAAAAAGAAGACTCTCTTGTCACTCACCTTTCAGTAGCGCTGAAGAATCTCCTGCTTTGCACTGACAACACTGTGTTTTTGTTGCTTTGTTTCCCAAAGAGCATATGTGCTGCTCTGCCCTGCCTTGTGGCTCTGTGCAGCCAAACGGGGGAGCAGAAAACGGAAGCAATTCCACGTGGTTCAGATGCAGTCTGGGACTTGCATATGCAAAGCTGGAGCAGGTGTGACTGTCACTGTAACTGCGTGGGGTCTCTTGCATGAGCAGTCCAGCGTGTGTGTCTGTCTCAAATTTACGTCAGCCTTCCAGCTGTGATGCTTTCCAAAGATGTTTGCAGGAGGGGGATAAGCTAACCTTGGTGACTCTGGCATCCCCTTGAGGAGAAAAGTCCTCCTAGGATGTTCCAGCAGGAAGACTTTAATGTGAGTAGTTTAGATTTACTATAGAACTCCATAAGTTTTGATATCTTGTGGGTTTTTTGCTGATTCTTTCTTAGGATTTATTGTCTTTCTGTTTTGCTTTAAGTGTAAGGCAGGTTCAAATCAATGTTTTAGAAAACAGCAACTTGATTCTTTGTCCTGTTTTTCTCTGCAAAAAAGGAATGTTTTTTTTTTCTTTTTTCTGTCAAATGTTAGATAAACTAGAAGCTTTGTGTTTCCATGACCTAGCCTGGCTTTTAGCGCCAAGGAGAATTTAACAGAAAATCCTCAGAAAACCCAGTGCCCTAAACATTTCAGATAAATATTTGTCTTATATATTTGTGTGGAGAGAGAGGTTTTGGTTGGGGATCTCAGGCAGCTGATCTGGGTGTGCTGAGCACAGCTGGGGGATGCTGGTGCTGGAGGTGGATCTCTGGACCAGCGCAGGTGAGTGAGTGCCCCACCACGTACGTGGCGGTGATTTGATGTGGCAGCTACTACTGTTCCCAAAAAAAACAGGGTGCACCAAAAGGAATCAAGGTGTGCTGCTTTGGATGCTGCAATAGGAGGAGATAAAAATGTTTTGCTGCTTTTTGTGTCTTAATTCTGGACCAGAGATTTGAGAAAATGGTGCTCTGGTAAGGGCATTTATGCAACTCAGAGGAGACCTCAGATCTGGGCCCTGTTCCAGGGTATGGATTCGTTAGAGTAGGAGTATTTATGCTGATGGAATAGGTGCTTTTGGGGTTGAGTAGAAACTGAGCAGGGCCTTTGAGGTTGGGACATAAGCACCACAAATTATGGTCTAGACATGTTTTTTTTTTTTTTTTTTTTTTTTTTTTTTTTTTTTTTTTTTTTTTTTTTTTTTTTTTTNTTTTGTTTTTTTTTTTTATTTATGGCTGTAGCTCCAGCTTTTTCCTATATCTCAATTTCTTTTGTAACATTGAGATATCTCAATATTTCAATATCTCGATATCTCAATATCTCAGTGTAACTGGGAACAGAAGCAGCTTTTACCTTCTAGGGGCAAAATATGGATATAGGCTGTGAGAGGCTCTTGCATGACGATGGTGTAAAGTGCGTAAATATAAAACTCTCTCTGACCTCACTGATGGCACAGAGAATGGTGCAGCATAAGGAACACTGGGCTGGTGGTCAAAAAATTTAAGTTCATTTTTTCCCTTGGCTTCTGAGTTGCTGCACAGCCTTGAGTGTATGACTTCCTCTCTTCTGTTTCTTTTGGCTTGTGTTTTCGTTAAAGAATGAACAGCACCTTGCACTGTGGGGCACTGATTGCAGCTGAGCTTTCCAAACGCAACCATATTGCATAAGGCAAACTTATGAATTATTTCTATTGGTTGTCTGATAGAAAACAAATTTATTCTTACTCTTGTAGTAGAATGTCATTACTATTGCAAGGAAATGGAGTTTCTCCCAGCTGTGCAAAGCTGGTGACAGAACTAGGCAGCTTTGAACTTCCCGTGAATTTGCTAATGCATGAATCGTCACTGACTGGCAAGTAGAATTTTTCTTCATGTTGTTTGTGGGTGAAATTCATTCCTGTTTAGGCTTATACAGTCATTTAAGCTGAGGCTGACATAGAGGGCTTAAGGATTTCATAGGTGTGAGATTGCTCTCTGCAGAGGAGTTCAAGCTTTTCATCTCCTATCTGTCCTCAGTTTTCTGTTAAGACGGATTATGTGCTGTTAATGTTAATTTGGAGCTAAAATCAGAGTTGCTGTGAGGAGTCAAAGAGTTGGTGGGGAGAGTTAAACAACAATGATTTCAGTGGAGCGTCATCTATTTACAGTCGTGTTCTGAATCAGACACTGGGAATTTAGTTCAATGACTCGTGGTTTTGCATCGGTTGACTGGAAGTCACATAAACTGTCTCTTGCCTGATGTAAGGCCAGAAAGAACAAAAGACCTGCTTCCTGTTGCATCAGCTTCTTTTCTAATGCTAGACAGAGACACTCATTTAAACCTGGACCTCATGAATCGTTTCCTAAACACAAAGGCTAGGTAAAGTCTGTGCTAGTGGAAAACTGAAAAAGGTTTCTGGATTGCTCACAAGAAACTCAGGATATCCTTGCAAACCACCCGAAGCTCATCTGTGGAGAGGGATCAAGACAGTTTGAGAGGCAACCTTCCTGCCAGCTAATGTTACTTACCTACCTTCTCTCCTTGGAAAGAAGGTGTATTTTTAGATCAGTTTTCAGAAGACAGGGCTACTGATGGTGCTGTTGCTGTCTCTGACTCTCCCCTACTCCACTCCAGTGATTTCTGAAAATCTATCCAACCTCAGAAAACTTGATTAGGTCAAAAATCTGAGTGACTGAACTGGAAGAATTGCTATGAAAATGGGTGTCTGAGTAGAGAGGAGAGATTTAAATTGAAGGTGCCTTAGTGAGACACCACAGAGATGGCTCAACTATGCTAGCTGAAATAACTCAAGTTCTATTTGGCCATGTGAAGCTCCGTGTCCATGGCAAGACACTTCATCCTGCTGGACTAACTAACTTTACTAAAAAAAGCAAAGGCAGCAGTTGGAGTAGTGTAGTTCTGCTCTGAGGTTGCTAAAATCACTGTACCTAACTTGGTCCAGGCTCATGAAGTTTCCTTGAGTGCTTGATGATTCAACAGCCAGTGTACCCTGCTATGAAACAAACACAGAACTCATTAGGAGAATGTGCAGGAGCTGGAGTGTGCCTTCCTCATCAGGGATGCATCTGTGTGAGAACACGTAAAAGATGACTGGCAGCAATTATATCAGTGGTACTTTAAGCTGATATCTTTGTGAAATGCGTTTTTTTCAAGCACTATTCTGTCTGCCTACTTAGGGCTGGCTCTGTCTTTCAGTCTGTCCTTCCAGTGTAACCCTGAAAATCACTGGGCAAATTCAACATCATATGATAGAGAGGTGAGGTCTCAGTGACTGTTATAAACTTCATTAATGTGATGACTGATAGTGAAATCACTGAAGAAAAGGCTACTAAGCTCACCTTTTAGTAGACATTAGGGAACCTGCACGGAAAGCAAGACATCAAAAGTGAAACGTCACCAGTTTTCTCTGTTCTCCAAACAACTTGTTTTTAGCTGTGCTGGACCAGAGTGAGACAGGGGAAGGATGGATTTAATTCCCCTACCCTGGCAAGGGAATATGCTTAGCCCCTGACATCATTATAGATGAATCCCTCCAGGGATATTAAAGATGGAGAGCATAGTTCAATCTTGGTGGCGTCATGTCCAGAGGGCCAGTGGGAGAAATCCTCCCTGCCTAGTTAGGCTTAAAGGGAAACTTAACATGAGGAGGATGACTAAAGTGCATTTAGAGCGAGTGATTTATGTAAAACTATAACCTTTATAAAATAGGATTAAGTGCCAATGTGCTTACATTTGGATGGGGAACGCTTGTTATTTGCCCTGCAAGAGTTATGGCCAATAGGTCTCTGGAACAGAGACCGAGCGAGAGACAGAGAGTCTCAGTCACTTTTTCTTTTTCCCTTCCCTCCTGCCTGCCCCCCTCCTTGTTTCATTAAAGCTACACATCATGTGAAGTGGCACCAGCCTCAGAGAGTCTCTGACAAAACCACTGCATGGAGCCTCAGGACAGAACTTGCTGCAGTTCATGTTCTCTCTCCCTGCCCTTCCTCTCTCTCCCTTTTGCTTTCCAAGTGTACATCCAATAAGTCAGATGAAACTTAATCTTGTTTGCTCTGTCTCTAATTCTCTCATCCTTTCTCTGTTTTTGCCTTCTTTTGCTGCTCTTCTTCCTTGTCTCTCCTCTGCCCTCCAGCTTCTAGAACAGCAGCACTTTTTGGGCTTACCTTTATCCTTTACTGTTTCTGGCCTTCTCCCTTAACTGCAGATCAGTAAGTGCAAATAGTGGGCAAAGGAACATCAGTGGAATAAAAATTAATTGATACCATTCATTCCTTATTTTCTCTCTCCTAAATTGTTGAGTGGACTAATTTTACACTGAAGGTGTGCTTGGAGCAGAGGGAGCAGTTTGCTTTTTTGCTCTGAGACCCACAGAAATTGGATACCTCTGCCCAGAGACCCAAACACTGTTTTCAAGATGAATCCCTTGCCCAAGAGGTGCAGGATGCCAAGTGAAATGATGCTCTGATCTGTGTTGATTAGTACGGAGCTAATATCCACTTGCCACCATCTCTCTTTTCCTACTGCACAACCCTATGTGCTCTGGAATCTGTTTTGTTTGTTTGTTTGTTTGTTTGTTTTCTGTTTTATCAATTTCTGGGTATCGGTAAAAATTTACCAACAAGAGACATGCTAATGCAGCATGAACTCAGCTCTCTAAGAAGATGAGCAACCACTGTTTTGCATTTTAATTGTTTCTTCTTTGGTTTTATATTTTGCTTTTATTTTATTTTTTTTAATTTAAGCCCCATTATTAATTAGCAGACAAGATGTTCAATAATCACTGAAGTGTGAACTCGGCCTATATCTTTATTTCTGTGCAAAAACTTTCTCCTTTTTAATGTCTTCCTCTGTGGAAAACGGGATATATCCCCCACCTGAAATTATGAAAGTGAGTAGCTCAAACCACTTAAAAATAACCAGTGTCCAATGAATCTGACTCTAGTAATTTCTTAAGTTTAGGAAAATCTTTCCCTTCTCATACTGGGAGGAGAACAGAATTATTGGTAGTCTTTGCTTTTCACATCCGCTGCTGCTATCTCAGAAGGAAATTGTGAGTATAAATCAGTTGGGGGCTCTGATCCAGTGATTCTCTTCTCTTTTTGAGTGCAGATTGCTATGTTTTCCTCCCTATGAAATGGGAATTAGACTCATGGAAATGCAAGGCCTGTAAAGCTGATTTTTATCATGCTCCAGTTTTCTGCTGATATTATTGCAGTGACTTCCGTGTTCTTCGCTCTTGGTATATAACAGGATTTATGAAGATAAGGGTTGGTGCAATAAAGTTTCTTAATATTAGCGAGAAAATTAATTTCTAGTCTGTGCCCTAACATGACATGTGCCAGTTATTGATGGATGAATAGTAAAAGGGGCAGAGGCTTTGCTCAATTTGAATTCTTGGTCCTCCAAACATTTCCAATATACTTTCTACTTTAGCCAGGAGCTGTAATGTTGTATTTCTGCAATAAGTCCTTTCTCAAATTTTTCATCTTGACTTAATACAACCTCTCTCTCAAATGGTTACTTGCAGCTGTCAGGATTAGGAGCACTGATCTGTTCTTGAGACAAAACATGAAGATACTTTCAGGATCTGATTTTCTCAGATTTTCTCATTCTCATGGCTAAACTGGCCATGCTCAAACAACAACTTTTCTTCCAGTGACTCTGCCTTAGTATTGGAGCTCTAAGCCCTGCACTGAGCAGGGAGCCAGGAAAGCACTGAGGGTAACTGAACTTCCCCCCTCCCAAAACCCAAGACATCCAAAATCACTTTGATTACAGCTTTGCTTGAAAGCTGCTGGGTCCCTTAGAGCCTAAACGGTTTTCATGTTTTACAGATGGATTGTTCCAAATCCTTAAGGAAAAGAAAAAAATTAACAAGGAGGATAAAGGAGAAAACCACTGCTGCAACCATCTCACCAGCTCCAGCTGCCCGACAGCCGCCGCTGTGCAACGCGATCCCCGTATGCGGTGCATTACTGATTTCCAATATGTGGTAATATTTACATTAACATTAGGACACCATCAAACCTTTACTTATCCACACAGTTAAAATTGTTATCTGTATGTGAACCCCAGAGATGATATATCTAATTGTCAGCAGTGACCTGATGATAATAGCAGTACAATTTAGTTACACTATACAATATCATTAATCATCCAAATGTAGCATAAACAGAATGGACCATTTGCTAAGGTCTTTCCAGGGGTGGGAGGAGGATCCCTCACTTTTAACAGCTGTATATGCTGGAGGCTTCCCTAAGGAAGGGGGCTGGCAGGATGGGGGGGAAGATTTCTCTATTGAAATCAGAATCACCTTCAAGGGTGGTACATGCCTCTATTTATTAGCGTTATGCTACATATGCTAATGGCAGACTGTACACTATTTCTGAGCATTAACATCTGCTCAAAGCAACAGACTTTCACTTACAGAAACTGATTTAAACTCAGTGAAGCAGATAAACACAGAAATCTAAGCAGGTGGCTGCAACCGAAGGAAGAATTCTCAATTCCTGCACTCAACCGATGAACTTCACTAAAACCATAATTAATATTCAGATAACTGTATTCCAACACAGAGAATAAACAAGATCATTTAAAGGATGCAAATGTCTACCTGGGATGAGGGGAGCCTGAGGCTTGGGGTTGGAATACAGAGTGGTTTGAATAGAACTCCAAAGTACTCCTTAATTTTGTGCTGCTGACTTCAGTGTTGGCCTGGGCCAGAAAACAAAAAGCAAGAGGATGTTATTGTATTGTTCAGAGGCACAAAGTGGGAATTAAACTTTTAAACCAGAATTTTGTGTAAGGTAATGATAGAAACTAATTTTTCATTTTAGGATATTGGATGGTCTAAAGGTCTTGTTACAGAAATGCTGGTAAATTTAGTCACCACTTTTGATACCCCAACCTTTCATTTGGGAAATGTTGTAAATGCGTGATAAAAATATGAACAAAACCTATCCTTTTGTGTTCTCTCAAGTCACAGTTTTTCAAGTTTTTTTGAGCCCTGATAGCTGGTTTCAAGTGAAAGGCTCACCAGTGTTTCATCTACAGGCTAATGTTGCAAAAATAAAAGTCCTTCCTGTTTCTCTGAAACTTCAGACTCATCTGAAAGATTGGATGGACTTTAATTCTAGTCTAGCTGACCCTGAAGCTTGGAGCGAAACATTAAATGGGAGTGAATTTTACATGTATTCAGCTTTTATTGCAGACATTTGATCTGGTTCCAGATGTACTGCTTCTCCAAGGAATTATGTGATTGCTCTTCTTCTTATATTAGTGGTATATATTCCCTAAAATACCAGTCCTAAAAGGCAAACCTTGTCTACTCCAGGCAGGTCTCTGGACTGGTATTTCCTCTCAGGTGCTTCCAGAAGACTCTGATCAAGGTTTTACGGTGCCCTCTGAATTACTTTTCTCCTCTCTACTGACCAGATGCACAGATCTAAATGGAATATATCATGCACCTATGGTACAAGGCCTTCAAGAGTTGTGGGTTGGAGCTGCACGATGATGAAATAGCTCCTTATGGTTCACTACAGAAAGAAGCGAGCAGCATCAGGCTTTGGAAATCCCTTGGGCTGAAAATGGTGAGAGCCTGGGAGAATGTCTGAGGGAGGTGTTGCACACGCTTGCCCTGTTCTTCGTTTTCTCTGGGCTCATGTTTATGGCCCCTGCTGGTGGCAGAATGGCGTTGTGTGCTCCATATGTCTGAGTCAGGGGGGATGTACTTACATTCTTAAGGAAGAAATGTCTTTCTTTTCTTTTTATTTCCTTTTCCCATTATATCCTTAAAGCTGAAAAGATTTTCTAAGCAACCCTCAAAGGTGTCAACTTTGCTTATACATTTGATACTCATGTTCACTGGACTCCGGAAGATGAATGGGAATAAATAGCAAGCAAAACAAAATTTAAAGGATAATTTTGAGATCTGACCCTGAAAATTACTAAGTGCACCATGTGCATACTCAAAGAAAAACATTCCTATTCTTTTTTTGGTTTTGCTCTCACTTCTAGTTCCTCCAAGTGTGTTGTGCTTTGCCTTACTTCCTCACAACCAGCTCGAGAATGTGTGAGAATATATATGAGAATCTCTACTTTCTTTTTTTAATGTATATTTTTCAGCCTGTGTGTTAACTGAGAAAATCTGAATCTTATAGATTGATATACTGCAAAACAACAATTATGAACCTCAGAATGCACTCTTTTGAACTAAAATGATTGAATGTATTTTGTCTAGAGATTTTCAGTCCAACATTATAATTTTGGATGATCTCTTCCATTTTTCTGAATGCAGCAGAGCTGAAAATAAAGCCCTATTAACCTTAAAACTTCAATTTGTTTTCTTTGAAATCAAAAGTAACAACTTCATGGCCTTCCAAACTCCAATAGTAACTCCCTCTTCTGTGTACACTGGGAATCACAGGGTATAACTGTGTTATTCTGATTTTTTGGGAGGTGGCCTAGGATTGTTGGATACCTAAGATACCTATATTACTTTGAAGATTTGAGATTTATTCCTGCTGATGCAACTTCTTACACTGTCACTCCCCAGATACAAGTTCCCTTTTGTCCCTCTCTGATTTCTGGGTACTGGAGCGTGTTAAGTGGGGGTTTTTATGTCACACATTATCAGAAATGTGGGGGCAAATTCTGCTACACCTGTGCAGTCCATTTGACTTGAGGGAGGCTGCATTGCATCACCTACTTCATCATATGCTCAACAAAGTCAATAATAAAGTTCCTACCATCCTCAACTGTGCAGGATCAGGGGCAAGCTGGGGGCAGAATGTATGATATTACTCTAGCTTTCAAATTATTAGCTTTCTTATATTCCCAGATTTGTTGGCATGCAAAATGATCGTTAGAGGCATGCATGGATTTTTGAAATTCTGCTCAAAAGGACTTGTTGCTTCAGAATATTAGCTGTCTGGAGGATTTTTTCAGATGAAATTATTATACTGTTGTAGCTGTAGCTTTTTCCTGCTTTCCCCTCCTCCCTTGTGCTTAATTGTATGCATGCAAATGGTTTCATTGACTGCTTTGGAGGGGTGCAAAAAGATCTGCCTGAAAAAGTGTTCTGTATAAAGTCACAAGGGGGAAATTAAAAGAATGCCTACCAATCTGTTAAAAAAAATAAAATCGCCCAAGTGTGTGGTATCAATTTCCAGGGTGTTTTCAAGAGCCCCTAATGCAGTCCTAAGTAAGTCTTCACTGCCAGTTTAAAAGAAGAATTTGTCTGAGGAAAAACAAAACAAGAGCAACCACCAAAGATGGAGCATGCCTGAAAAACCAAACTTTCTTTGAAAAGTGTACTTGCAGCTTTTGTCAGATCGTGCTGCAGAATGTGACGCAGTTGCAGCCGTCTTTTCCCTCCTGAGTGCCCCTGCCTTTTTCTGTGTCTGTATTAAATGCCTGACTGTTATCCACTCAGCACAGTAGGGCCACTAAAGATCGGGTGGTGTTCTTTTAGTCAGCCATGAGCGAGTGAAATCCAGCATCTGCATTTGGAGATGGAATCCTGGTTCTGCTCCATCAGGAGGCACAGTCTCCTCAAATGGGAACAGGAACAACCGTGGGGTTAAAGTGAAAGGTGTGGAGATGTTTTCAGGACATGAGCTGCTGCTACAGAGGGCAGGAAATTGTGTGTAATGGGTGGACTGACTCTGCAGCCAAGCCGTCCTGCTGCCCTAAATACGTGAGTTGCTCTGTACCCCTCTGGGTACTGGGAATGCCGTCGTTTTCCTCCTCTCTGCAAGTGAAGGAGAGGCATAAGGTTTGCCTCTCAGAAATCTCTGTTTCAGCAGTAGGACAGCTGTACGAAGATGTATAGTTATTATAGACATATATATAGCAAATAAACCCGACTGGAATCAGGACATCAAAAGACTGATGCTCTCTCCCAAGTATTCATCCTTTAAGTACTGTGTCTTTCTTTCTTTCTTGTTTTGTTGACTGCCTATTAGTGTGCTAATCTCTTGGGGGAGATTACTGAACAAATAGCTGTTGGACAAAAATAATGACAGGGAAGGAAAGCACAAAAAAAAAAAAAAAAGGGAAAGAAATGGGGGAGGGGCCAGTGATTGCAGAAGCTGAGATGTATGAAATCACACACCAGTTTCAGAGTAAAGGAGGGCAAAGATAATAATTTCCCTATAGGTCAAAGAGAAAGAGAAACCAGCTCTGCACAGCGGGAGCTCAGCACGCTTGCAGGATCTGTCCATGTCTTCCCCAAAACCACGTAAAATCACATCCTATATGAGAACAACAACTGTCACTGTCCAATTCTCCTCTCTGCAGTTCCTGTGAGGGTGAAGGTTGCTGTCCCTGTGAATGCTTCAGATTAAAGCAAAGCCTTTCTGAGCTAAAAGGCCTGAGTGTGTGCAGGGACAGAATCGCATCCTCCATGAGTCTGATGTGGATGGGATGCAGGCAGCATGCCCCAACTCATGGGTGGTTCTAGCTACCCTGTGGGCCTCCACGAGCCCCAAGCACAGCATCCATAGCCCCCAGCCCTGGCCTCAGTGGAGGCACAGCTCAATGTGAGGCAGACCCCGACTGATTTTCCAGCTAACTCGTTCAGAAAACAAATCTATTGTCCACATTATGTGCTGCACAAATATTGTCACTTCCTGGGAGAGGCTGTTTATCTATATTTGCCTAGGATTGCTGTTGAACCGGACATTGAACCCATTTCCATGCAATGATTAACACTGGTGGCGGAGCAGACAAAGGGAAGCAGCTTGGAGTGAGCTGGTTTTAAAAGAAAATAAAAAGAAGCAAAAAAATCCCTGTGGACTGAAAATGCTACAGTCAAGGGAAGGCACTCTGTAATCTGGGAACAGTCCTATATATAGCAATATGCCTGAGTGCCTCTGGGGAGCTGAAGCACTTATAAATCTCACGTATTAGATGGAGGCAGAGTACAGCACTCTCTCTGTTCACATGGAGGTGGCTGTTTCTAGTGGTTCTTGTGCATCTTGGAGTAATATCCCCGTACTCCAGGCTGATGCTTTAAGAGAATAAATCCTCTTTGCTTCTGTTCCAGTCTCTTTGGCTCTTTCCTAATTTCTTTTCTATTTTGTATACTGTTTTCTTCGTTTGGAGAGACTGAGAGCAGACTGTTAGCTTGATGACTAGACTTGCACAGTTTTTTTTGTCAGCTGATATTGGTAGAGGAAAAATAGCTTATCAAGAAGGAAATCTGTTCACAGATTTGGAGGAAATTTGACAAGTTGTTTCAAGCAGGACATAAAAAGGATAAATTCAAAACATCTTTTAATTACCTAAAAAAAAGTTTATCTGTGGGAATAATTTTTTTTTCTTAAATGGGTGTGACCTGGTTTTGTTATTATACTTTATAGAAAGCATAAAAGATGTCCCAATATAGAGATGTTAAAAAATAAATTACACGAGGGTTTTTTTGTTCATAGAAAAATAAAAAATCAACTTTTAAGCTTAACCTAAACTTCTTTTTTCTTTTTTTTTTTCTTTTTTTTTAATCCCCACTGGTGAAATATACCCCAAACCTCCCAAGCAAGACTTGATTAAGTGTGTGCAGTTCTGATTTCTCTCTGGAGCTGCAGTCCCTGGCTTTCACTGCAACCTCCGTCACTAATGTGCCCTATGTCCTCGGTCAAGTCACCAAATCTCTCACTAAAGATTTTTTTCTCCACACGTGTGTGCAGTGCCTTGCACAGAGGGGACTGGTTTGGGTAGTAACCTGAAGGTGTCACTACTACACAATGAATACTGGTACCCACCATGTCCTGCTCTGTAGCAGCAGGATGGCTGCACTGCAGCTACAATGAATATGCAAAAAAAAAAAAAAAAAAAAAAAAAAAAAAGGTATCTAAAAGTACAATTTTAGCACTTAAAAGACACCAATATATTGACCCACTCGTGTCAATATTTATTCCTTAGCAGCTGCATTACCTCGGCTTACAAACCGCTATCTAACTTCCATTAAAATCAGTGACAAACTCCCATTGACTCAAAAGATGCAGGGTAGAGCCCTAAATCTTTAATGTAGTCATGTGCATGCCTCTGTTTTTTCTAGGTAATGTAACCACTACAATGTAAAAATATATCTATTATATGCACTTTGCTCAATTATCTGCAAATGTGACAGTAATCACCCTTTCAAATTATATGCTGCATATCAACAAGTGATTTCTATTTAGTGATAAAGAAAAAAAAGTTCATAAAAAGTTCTTTTCCAAGAATGCAAATGTACCTCTGTGTAGAAATTCCCAGCTAAGATGGTCTATAAATATTAATTCTTCATAACATCTACCAAGACTGTCTCACACTAGAAATTTCACTCCGAAGGATTCAATCCTTGCGCAGTCACTGCATGCAAATTTTCCTCGGTGCCTTTACATCCTCTCATTAACAGCATCAGCTGGGTTAAAATAAGGCTGGCACTTACACCGAATGCTGTTACCGAGGACAGCAGGTCCTTTCCAACCTCCCTGCAGCCTGATCCTGCAGCTGGGATCAGGTTATGGACAGTTTTACTCGCCGTAGTCTGCAGCTGCTCCTGAAGTGCTTTCCCCGCTGTGCCCCGCAGTGTTATTCCCACCCAGCGGCAGTGAGGGCACCTTCTGGACTGCCACAGCTTCCACAGGCCTGGTGGGCAAAAGATGTCACACTGGTGCCTAAATGTACCTTCTGGCTGTCCTCATAAGTCTCACCCTCCCCCGTGGGTGAAAAATCAAGAGATTAATCCTGGTAGCTGCTGAGGGTTTGGTCACCTCAAAGGAAAGAAATGAAGGAGAACACTTTCGCCAGCCGTACTTGCAGCCTTTCTCACAGACTGCCAGCTCCCCTTTATTCCCTGCCCACATCTGCAACTTGTGATTCCTTAAGAGCAGGGGTGAAGGGCTGCAGAAGTCTCTACTATGTGAAGATACATCAGCATAGGAGACCTTTTCAGGCCAAGAATCACCCCAGTACTCCTGTCAGAGCAGGCCTAGACCCAATTACATACCTGCCTCCTGACATTTCTCAACCTGGGGTAAAGAAGAGCTGGAAGAGGAAGATGGGACCTGGTGGGAGAAATCCCAGGATGGCTGTCACATTTGCTGGGTGAATTAGCCAAGACCAAAACCCCCTCAGCTGTTGCCGAGCCCCTTCTCACCCCTGGCTCTTGCCTGAGAACCCAAAGCTGCAGGGGGGGTGAGATGGCTGCCAGCCACGTTGCTGAAAAACATCTCAGCACCAACTCACACTTCCCCTGTCTGCCAGTATCCATCTGCTGTCTCCTATCCCCTGCCTGGCATCCCAGCACCCTGAGGCTGGAGGTTTTCTTCGTCCCTCATCTCTGCAGCACCCAGCAGTGGTGCTCTCACCCCCAGCAGAGGTGACAGACGCTTGCCCAGAGAGACATGGACTCCAAGCACGACCATGCCACTTGCAGCAGGAGGGTGCATTTAATGCAGAAAGGAGGCCGAACCGCCCTGTATCTCCTTCCTCTCTGTACACCATCACGTGGATTTTATTACACCCTAAGAGGAGAGACAGGCTCGTCCTCTGTACACTCCAAAAGCTGTCTCACTGCACCATCTAAGAAAGAAACACCCACACAAGAGTGGAGACAGCTCTGCCAGCAGTGGTGTCTTTAGGCCTGGTCTGCAGTTGGATTTGAAAGGTAGGAATTAATATGCGTTAATCCTGCAGCCTTGTTGAAGCAACGTCTAAACAGCTTACACGTATTAAACACTTGCAGCCCTGGCTGCCCGAGCCTGTTACTGCCTTTCAGATAATGCCTCTAGAGAAAGTCCTAACCAGACACCAAGACAGAACACAAAATAAAACTTCAGACAGCCTGATCTTAAGCAAGGGTTGTTGGAGAGGGAGAATTAGGGACACAGATTGCATCTCAAGTGATCCTGATGCTCTTTTAACTGGAAGGTTCCCTGTTGTCCTGGCAGGTAAACGCACAGAAAAGCATAGCCACGGTGTAGTGACTCATGGTCCTCTAGAAAACTCTCCTTGCATGCTCCAAATCCTCACTTCAATCCTGAAATATCAGAGCCGCCAGGCTGGTAGGAGATGACTGAACTTAAATCAACACCTTCAGCATAATTGTTTGGGTAGGCTTTAAACCTGGTCTGTGAATCAAAGGAACTGTATCGGCATAAGGGTTTCCCTACCACATTCCCCTACATAATTGCATCCACACTGGTAATCCATCTGGGCTGCGATCTTTTTGGAGAGTGTAACACACACATTCAGCTTATGCAATATCTTCTGGTCCCAGTGACTTTGCAGTGGCTTTCGGAAGGTTTGGATCTGGCCCCTCCTGTTGTTCTGTAGCTGCCTCTCTAACTGTGTGAATTTTAGTGTGTAGGGAAGGGAGAGGAAAATGGTCCCCATCTGTCCTGGTTCTGTGAAACTCTAACTTGATCCTCCCATGAGTAACACTGCCCTGCCAGCCCATCCCAGGCAATAGGGAATTATTTGCGGGGAGTAAATGCGGAAGAGGAGAATGTCAGACGGCCCCTCCTGGAAAGATTTATAAATGCATCATAACCGAATTCACAGGCTTAGTGCCTTGGAGAGTAATTGAAAGAGATGTTCCATATTGATCTTTTCAGAAAGTTCAGTTTGTCTAATCCATCCCTTCCCTAGAGCCAGGTGAAAAATATTTGAACTTGTAGTTCTGGGGTTGGATTCTGCTCTGTCACCTGGGTATAAACCTAGGGAGGAAATTTTGAAGACCATGGAAGTTTCTATGGTGTAAGGAAGAGCAGAAGCCAACCCCAAGCACAGAAGAAGAGTACTGGTGTGTGTGTCTGTAGCTGGGCTTGGTTTGAGGAAAATCATTTTTGTCACTGCAGGTTTCCAGTGATTTGATGGGGTGGACATTGTGTATCCATGTTGTGATGTGAATGCTGAGGATTTACTGCACAAAATAGAGAGAGGAAAGATGATTTTGTGATTAAGACATCAGACTGGGACTTGTATAATCTGTGTTTAATTCCCAACACAGCTGTAGATTGCTGCTCTGCCCTTGGATAAGTTATTTATGCTCAGATCCATAAAGCTATTTAGGTATCTAACACCCATTGATTTCAATGGGAGTTGGGGTCTAAGTGCCTTTAAGGATCTGAGTCTTAATCTCAGTGCATCTCAGGGTTAGGAACCAAACATATTTGATCACGATCTTTTCTCCTACTGGATGTGTGCTTGTTTGTGTCCATTTGGAATATGGCTGGTCTGTAAGTGCCTGTACAGTGTCTAGCACAGTGCACTCTTTATCTCAGCTGTTGCTGAAAAAATATAATGCAAATGTGATCACAATTGCTAAAAAAAACCCAAAACCAAACCCCCAACACAGAGAGCTAAACTGAAAGAAAAAAGTCTGAGATCTTAATATTGCAGTCTATTTGTTAGTGTTCTCTTGTGCTTTAAAAATTATCAGCAAACACCACATATTTTGCTGTGCGTTGATATCCTGTGCCTTTTCAATTATTCAGTCCTTCTAGTGACCCTTCCTCAAAACATCTCAGTTGTTTTACAGGTATGAACTAGGCTTTGCATCCTGCCCTCCCAGACAGTTATTGCTTTGCTAAATTTGCAGTCCAGGAAACTGAGTCACAGAACTTTGCCTCAGACAAAAGATGCATAAATAAGCACTTAGGTCTTGAAACAGCAAAACACCCCCATAAATGCTGTCCCGGTACCTCTTCTTTTGGCCAGATTTAGAAGCATCCCAATTTTAAAAAGGTCTCCTGGGATAAGAGTCACAGTTCCACTCCTCTGGCTACTAAACCACTCTTTTATGCCACCTCAGTCTGCTCCTCACCAGGTTTGTTTCTCTAATAACAGTGCTCTGCACCCTAAAGCTGTGCCTCTCCCCCAGTAAGAGCAGGCAGTGCGGGTCCTTCGTGACAGTAGGAACACAGTCTGAAGCAACCACAGAGAACACTGGTTTTTGGGTTTGTGGGGTGTGTGAATAAGAACCAGTTTTAACCTTGTGGCAGACACACCGTCGGGGGTGTGGAAGGGTGTGCATAGCACGAGGACTGCAGGTGCCTCCTCTGATAATAGCCACCAGGGACAGATGGGGCAGGAGAGTTTTCTCTGCTCCCATTCCCTTGGGCTGCTCAGCCCTGCGCAGGAGGTGTGGGGAAATTCCCAGCCTGCGGTGGAAGGTTGGGGTTTGCTGAAACTCTGTCACAGCTGTTTCTTATCACACTTGAACATGTTTCCAGGAAGGGTAAGACACTTCCATGGATGAGCACTGGAATCTTCCTGTCTGGGGCACATCTTCCTCAGAAATAGAGACTATCCTTGATATACCTCCATTTTTCTGAACTGCAAATTCCTGAAATTGTGTCAGTTCCCTCCTGCTCTTTGGATTTCGGTATCTCCGAAATCTGATCCTCTCTGAGGATTCACTGCATGGAGGCAAACCATGCTGTCTGTGGAGCACTGAGGATGAACAGGGAGCCAGAGACATCCAGTGCTTCCTGGATGTAATGTTCATACCCTCTTGCTAAAAGAGTAAGAGAGATTTGAAGCAACTACTATGGCCTTATTTTGAAACAACCTTTCGGTACAACCTAAAGGATTCATTTACTAAATTAAAATGAGCCTTGGAATGCCTGGTGGTGTTGCAATACAGCTAAGATTGCTTAACCAGGATGATGTGGGGAGAATCTCGCCAGGAGGAAGCTATTATCCTTATCATATCCAGGAAAATGGGAGCAGTTCCACCTGGCATTTCATTCATGTGAGTGTTGCTGGTAGGTTTAAAGCTCTTTTGGTCTTCTCATGTGTATAGGGAAAAAGCAACAGCCAATGTCTGAGCTCTCCAAACAAATTATAGGACTTTCTTTCATCTATTTAGTTACCCTCCTTGTCACATCTTTTTGTTGTCACCCTTTCTTTTCTCCCCTATAAAAAAAAATCAGTGCAAACCAAATGAGTGAAAAGCCAGCATCTTACCAAATCATCTTTGTGCAAAGGTTTAATTTCCTGTCCTGTTGTGGTTTTGTGTGTATGTGTTCTTCTTTTCCTCAAAGGAAGGAAGGAAATAAGAAAAAAGCAATGGTAGAAAAAATAAAGAGGATCAAGAACCTGACAGACAATAAACAGAAGAGATGTTTAGGAAAAGAGTGGCCTAAGTACTTTTTTTCTTCTACCAAAATCATCAGCCACCTCTGTAAGGATCTGGAAAGGAGGGTAAACCAGGTGGTGCCTGTGCGAGAAATGAAGTTTGGCATCACTACACCCTCCCTTCCAACTCAGAGGGTCTTAGCTAGAAGCACTAGCTGTCACACGAGACAAGCTATGGGAGTGCACGAGGGGTTTGTAATAGATGACCACTGTCAGAGGGGTCTTTTTTTTTGGTCTCAGGCTGTTGTGGAGGCTGGTGGGGCTGGATCGCGTCCCCGACCAGGCAGTGTGAGTGTTGGAGTGTCACTAGTCCTCCCTGGAGAGAAAGCCGGGATGCTCTCTGGCAGGATGAGAACGCTGGGTGAGTGCGTGCAGCAGAACAGATAGGAAGGAACCACAAAGTGGCAGCATTGTATCTGGTGTGTGGAAGAGACAGCCGGAGTCAAGCGAGCCTGACCTTGGTCCTCCTGCCTGTATCAAATTCGACCTGACTTACTAGGAGGGGGTCAGTGCCGACGGGGGTAGACAAGGAGTAAACTTTGTTCTCAGGTGCTGGTGCCTCAGAACCACCCCTCTCTGGAGAAGAGGGGGGGAAAAAAAAGAAGAAAAAAAAATTGGGGTGGCTTGATTATTATGCACCAAAACAAGCTGGATTCCCTTAAGCAAGAATCTGGCAAAGTGTTCCTGTTAGGAAATATCTGTTTACACAGTATGTGCAAGTCCAACAAGGTCTGATCCCTGATACTTCAAGTGACTGTCAATTGCTAACTTTTTGGAAAATCTCAAAGTTCTTTATGGGGAAATTTTATTTATCCAGTTTGGTAAAGCAAGAATCAGAAAGGCAGTGCCAACAAGTTAAGTATCTTGAGATTTTTAAATCAATCTTGAATTTACAGTGTCCAGCTTGAAACTCCAATTGTGCTAGGGACCCCCCTTCCCCAAAGCATGTCTATAACAACCATACAAAACAACTAGGCACTAAAAAAAGTGACAGACAGCTTTAATTTTTCTCTGGAAATTACTTGCTCAGCGTCTACAGAGTAAACCAACAGCTGAGCTAGAAAAAAACCAAAACAACTATGTCTCCTAACGCTCAGCTCTCAACAACACCGTGTGTTAAGTCTAGAAAGGGCTGTGAAACACTGGCTGTGCCTATGGAAGGACCTGGGTGAGGTGGGTGGCTTTTCTGGGTTCACTTGAGCAGCTCACCTGGAACAGAGGGGGAATGAGCCACCGAAACAGCCTGCTTGCTCATGAGGTTCATTTAGTCTGCAGCTCCTCAGAAGGACTCCTGTGCCTCTCTTTCTCCACCCCTCAGAGAGAATATGGGGTGGGGGTGGGGGGGGAAGGAAAATGCATTTGGGTTGTATAATTTGAGCATGAAGCTGACATAAAAATAAGGGCTTCATCATTTGGGCTTGGCGAGGGTGGGGAAGAGGGAAGAACTGGAGGAAGGGTAAGGAAATAACAATTTGCTGTCTCCCGAAGTATTGTCTAATGCTTTACTTAAAAACGCTGACAGCTTCTGCACAGCTGTATCCACGACAGAAGCAGCTTGCTGGCACATGGATAAAGTATTAAGACGAGCACAGATCTGGGCACGATACAAAGAGATGAGAGCTCCTTGCAGCTGAATTAAGGCAGCGCGCACAAACTAACCGTTACCTGGCAAAGGATCGTTTTGATGCCGGCTCTTTTGTTTTGATTCCGGATCAAAGGGAGGAGGATAGGTGGTTTAGGGCTGGCGCTCCGAGTTGCATGGCTAACTTATCTGTGCCATTAAAGCAGGCATCACATTGCCTGCTTGTAAGCAGAGAAAGATCTGAAACACATGAGGGAGGGATGGGAAACAACGGGGAAAAGCAACACCAACACCGTACTGGGAAGATGTGCTGTCTGGAGTCCTGCAGAAGGTTGTCTAAATACCTGTCTTTCTTCTTTAAAAAAGCCTGGGAGCAAGGTCCTCCTGCTGTTCTCATTCTGGAAAGTCTCACTCCAAATCCAGATCTAAGGTTTTCTCTGCTCTTAGGGAGCTCTGGTTCCTGTGCTGGGACACCCTCTGGATCTGCAGAGCCAGTGTAACACCAAGTGGTCACGGAAAATATTATCCCAGTGGAGTGGCCACAGTCATACTGGTTTAAAAATGCCAAATGCCAGCCTGCTTTTACTTTCTTTTCACGTTTTCTATATTTGTGTGTATGCCTGTGTATTTATACGCAAGTGTAACCATTTCTGTGTAGGTATTGCAATGTCTCTAACAGAGAAGTTTTGTCATCCTGATCATGCTGCTGCAGTTAAGACAGTGCCGTTTTCTCCTTCCACAGACCTAAACACAATCCTGTAAGATGTCAAGCCCTGTCAGTTCCTGCTGGCTTTGAGGAAACCTCAAAGCTTCTTTTCTGAGGGTCTCAGCAATTCTCTCTGCACCCCAAAGGAGAACTGGGCCCCAGGTTAATAAAAAATAGGGCAGCCTTATCCTATCAGCTGTCTGAGAGGGTGCCTAGCATTTTGAAGAAGAGCGACAGAGAAAATTCAAGTTACCAAGGCAATGGGAAACCTTAACATGGTGAAGACAGACGCGAAAAATACGTGCTGGATCCACACAGCTGCTCTGAGACAAACTCGCTGCAAGCCTTGCCTTGGTTTCCCTTAGGAAAAAACTTCCTTTAAACCTGCTCTCTCTAAAGTGTGAATGGGTATCTGGTTTGCGTTGCACTGAAGTCAAATAGATTGTGTTTTTTTGCTGCCTTTGCTGGAGCTTCCATGGAAATGAATGGTGCAGTGAGATCCCAGCCCAGCTCATACACATTTGGAAGGAAGAAAGAAAACTCCAACTCTTTCCCTTCTTTCTTCCACCAGAGTGGGCCAAATCTCAGTCCCATTTATATCACAGTAATCCCAGAAGAAATTCACAAGAGTCAGTTCCTCTAGATTTACATGGATATAACCCAGAGGAGAATTCATCACCATGTCTTCATCGATGGTTCATAAGCAAGGAAAATACTAAGGCCTCCTTTATCTTGACAGCACAAGATGGCTCAATAAATGTAAAGCATGTGTTACGTAACAGTAGAATAATCTATGGTATTGAGGGCTTACAGATTCTGAAAGTCTTTTCCACTTGTAATGTG
>VYXC01013158.1:408323-424187 GCA_013397175.1 Platysteira castanea
AAATAAGGAGAAAAATATATATTGAATAAAGTGCTTGTTGCAGAGTATTTTTTTTTAAATACAGAACTGTGAAACCTAAAGTAGGGCAATACCCTCCCTTTCAACAATACTTTGACTTCCTACAGTCAGCAGATGCAATATGCATAGGATTCAGAAAGATCCCATTAAAATTCATTAAACCGTGTTTCCAGCTATTTAGTAAATTTCGAAGAAAAGAAACCTATTGCCTCTTCTGCTCCATACGATGGCCTCTTTGAATGCAATTAACCCTTCATTCATGGGTCCTTCTATCCAACTAATCTCCCACCCCGTGCCTTCCGATGCATTTTTAATACCGCAGCTAATACCGCCACCTAAAATCCTCCAGCAGACACCATGCAATAGAGCTCTTTGCACAGGCAAGGAGCTGTAAATCTCCATAAACAGTGCTTGGATGAACAGCAAATTCAGATAAGTGATGTGTTCTTTTTCATGGTTTCCAGTTCCAAATGGGGGATGCTCTTCATCCTTCAAGGTAGATTTTTATCCAGAAATTATCGTGGTTTCATACCTGCCCAAGGGATTTAGCCACTGGGTTTGGGGAAGCTGGGCAAGAAAGGGTGTAAAAAAGTGCAAGGGAGCATAAATAAATAGTGAAACAATAGAGAGAGACCTAGCAGCACACATGCAAATAAACATTTGAAATTAAAAAAAAAANAAAAAAAAAAAGAATAAAGGATCCAGAAAAATCAGAAGATGTTACATGAAGTGTCAGATTTATCTCTCTGAAGTCTAAAACTCTGATTTCTTTATTACATGGTTGACAGAGACTCAGGACCCAATCTGGTCTCATCCTGAGTTCGATAAACTGTGACCAATTTCAGATTGGAGCTCCTATTTACGGAGGTGCTAAGTGGAGAGGGGGATTATATCATGCAAAACAGAAGCAACCAAAAATATTCCTATTCCCCCCATCCTCTTTTCCCATCTGATAAATGAGCTGGTTTGTCAAAACAGGGAGTGGAACTGGAGGGGCCAGGGAAAAGGATTTGCTATAAAAAAAAGAAAACAGAAGATGAGAACTGAAAATATTCTGTGTTTCTGTTTGCTCGAAGCAAATCCCATTCCCAAGCCAAATCTAATCAGAATCTGTCCATGAAGAAAGAATTCAGAAAGGAAATATTTTGATATATAGAGGTGGTCTCAGCCTGATCCACCCTGCAAGGTGTTCAAGGTACACAGTGTTTCTTTCATTATTTCACTGTTCTGTCACCGCTATGAAGGAGTGTTATTTCTGAGTCACAGAACTATGCTTTTCACTTGGCTTCTGTAACACCCCTACGCTTAATTATTTAATCTGAACTACAGATTTCCACAGATCCAGAAAAGCATTTAAGCACCTGCTCAAGTTTAAGAACCTATTGCGTTCTGGGAGGCTTTCCACAGTGTGAACTAAGAGCACACTTTGCTGGATGGACAGCTCTATACCGTAACAACATTACATCTAGAAGAGAGACATACTCTTTCCCAAAGGGTTCACTGCTGTTCAGTATATCAGTTTAAAATTTTTCCATAAATGTACGTGCCTTTTTTAATTGAAGATTTTGTCATATCTAATTGAACCCTCGCACCGTGCTTGTGATGAATCTTGGACAACTTGGAAAGGACTGATCCTGGCACTTCAGAACGGGACAGAAGCGTTACAGTTTGTGCATCGGATGCGAGTATCACCCTAAGCCACTGGGAAGCCAATCTGAAATCTGCCTGCTTAACAGAGAGGCACTGCCACTGCCTTGCTCTGCCAAATCAGGGTATTTTAAAGAGAAAGCAGTGATTCTGTTTAAAATTCACAATGCATCTGTACAGAGGATGAGAACTTCATAGTACGGCACAAGTCTTACTTTATGGGGAGGTATTATTCTCATTGTTCTTTCAGAGCTGGAAAGGGAGGAGAAAAAAATGTATAGGAGCTCAACTCTGCAAAATTTGCGGACCTAAGTGGCAGGCTAAGAGCTACACAGCAAACTGTGGAAAAATATCAGCAATCAAAAGCAAAAAATCTGGTCTCCGAGCTTCCTGTTCAAAGACATGTGATGTACTATCCTCCCTACCCAAGAAAGAGTGGCAAGTGTGCACTAAAAATTTAGAGGTTAAATGTCCAGGTAGGGGGATAGGTTGACTACCTTACACTCCACTGGCACTGGGCATGATGCCTGCAATGCCATGGAAATGTGTGTACAATTAACAGCAAAATTCAATTGCTGCAAGAAGACGTGTATGGATTCATCCGCTTTAGTTGTTTCCATGATTTAAGCATTAGGCACCAGGAAATTAATCTGGGCAATAGTCAAGACAATCTGCAGAAAGCTGGGTCCAATGTTGCTAAAACAAGCTGGCTGAAATGAAAAAGTGCAGCTGTGACTCTCTTCCTGATACCAACACACAAACACACACACGCACACAAAACCCGGCCCTTATTATTTATGGACACAGATGAAAAGCCAAAGGGGGCATGGTAATGCACACAGATGCTGATTAGCTGGAGATTATATTGATGATGTAATAAAAATTCACTTTGTCTCTTAAGCTGCACCAGGACAATCAAAGAGAGATTAGATAAAAATCAGAGAGAATGAATAATAGAAGGGAGAGGTAACAGTGTAAACCATAACTCCCTGCAAAATGTTCTACCTTTGACTGTCCTCAGTCAGAATAAATAAGAGCTGGAGGGTGCAAATACAGCACAAATGTACAGAAGAAGGAGGCAGATGTGGCTTTGTAAGTGTATTATTTATCAATAAGCAGCCAGATACGCACATTTACCTGAACAGCTTTGCAAATACACACATACACATATCTACATGCACGTACCTTTCTAACTCTGTTGAAGAGATGATGAGAGGGCATGCAAGAGAGAAAGCATTGTGTTTGGAGAGGGACAGATGGACAGAGAAATGGATGGGGTGAACAGCTAACAGCGTACAGGAAATAATCTGAGTGAAAAAGATATGAACTTGTGGGGAAAAATCAACTCAGTCTCTACTTGACAGAGTTAGAAGCATGCATTCGAAGACCCACATGCATATCTATTTATCCAGACATACACCCATATGGACCTCTGTCTGAAAAAAGAATCCCTCCAGCCGCAAACAGTCTCCATCAGAGAGAGACAAGAGAAAACTTTCCTCTCTCAGAGTGCTTGCTTGAAAAGGAACAGAACTCCTGCATGTCTAACGTTGGTTTAATTTTACTGACCATGTTTAATATTTGATTAAACCTTTGGCATAGCTGACTATCCTGATCTGAATAGATGATCCGACACTTTCCCTGGTAGTAAAGCCAAGCATAAGTAATAGCTGTCCTCTGACTACTGCTGCCTTATGCGTACGAGTCAGATTTTGCTGTGTCCAAAAACCTGCTATCTGCTTCTGGATTCTTTTCTGCTGCTCAGTATTTTCAGCAATACTTTATGAAATCAAACAATCAAACAAACAAACAAACAAAAAAAAACGAACAAAAAACCCCACCAAAAAGCTTCTTCCAGCCGTGGAAGGGGCTGCAATTTATTCACAGCTGCAGGAAAAAAACCCCTTCCTTCCAAAGTCTTCCCTGGCTTAAGTATTTTACCTGTTCTCCTTGTTGTACTTTTTGCCTGTGGTTTGCATTATTACTTGCTAAATACATTAGAAAATGCTCATCAGCTTGCTCGGCAGCTTGGGGATGTTTGTGTGGTTGCCCACACACATACACACACACACATACACGCAGCAATTTTATAAATAAATCACAGTCACAGGGGTGAGGAGAGGGCATGTGGTGCTTTGGAAGGGAGCAGAACAGCTAAAAACGAAGGACATCTCCAGGATCAGAAAAGAGGGGCTGTCAGAGTTTCTCCACACCTCTCAGTGCCTGTGAGATGGCCACCGCCGCTGAGCATAGAAAGCGAGAGACAGGGACACCAACCCAGGGTGCTTTTTCCCCATCCACCTAGGTGAGGAAAAGTCTAATCCCTCAACACAGACAAAATCCAGGCCTAAATTACCAGCCTGCATGCTTTACACCTCAAATGAGACAAGCCTTGCTGGGAGAGGTAATACCTTTTATTAGACAAAGTGATACAGTTGGAAAAAAATAGACAAGCTTTCAGGCACACAAGGAAGTCTGTCTTTTTTTCCCCAGCTATATCAGCTGGACTAATAAAAGATATTACCTCTCCTTACAAATGTGGTCTCATTTATAACCTTAGACCATCACCGCTAAAGCTACAGCATGACTTCTGCCTTAAATACATACAAAGCTCTTTGCAAAGCTGGATATCATAAATTCCTCTTTACACATAGCAAACTAAGGAAGAACAAGGTCTAGGAATGGGATCAGGTAGGATATGGAAGGTTAGTAAGAGGACTGGCTAGAAATAGGCTCCTAATCCCTTCCTACCTACCTCTGAATGAAGAAGACTCCGATGCAACACCACATCAAATGCTTATTTTGCCTTCTTGCATTAATTTGGGATTGCTAGAGAGGGGTTCTGGAAGTGAAGGGTAGTTATGTTTCAAAACAGCAGGGAAAAATATTTTTGCAAGAAGCTGAAATGTAGTCCCAGAAAGGACTGCCAGGGATAATTAAGAATAAGATCACAATTTTAAGAATTCAAAGGGAAACGTATGCAGGATCTTTGTTCAGGTGTGAGAAAACAGCTGCTGATTTAATGAAACAAGAAAAGTTGAAAAATAAAAAGGTGCAATTGCCTTGGTGAAATTACAGGCTTACTGCATTATTTCCTTTTTTTTTTTTTTTAATCTTTGAAAGAGGACATTGAGCTTTGAACCTCAAAAGGAAAAAAAAAACCAAACAACTTTTTCTGTCTATTCTCTCAGTACTATATGTACAGAAATGTGTCTGTTTGTGTTTGTACATACTTCGTGAGTGCAGGTCTTTCTGCTACTACCCATGGCTGTTTTGCTTTCTGAAAATATGGACAGCATGGCTTCCATCTCCCAAAGCTTGCCAGGGAAGGAGATGAGAAAGGAGAGGAGAGATAGCTAGTGTGGTCTGAGAGAAACCAAGTGGTGACTCATGACAGGAACCCTTGAAGTGTTCTCTGCAAGGGACGGCACGAGGGCAGAATGTCGGTGCAGAGCTGAACCAAGGGAAGAGGAGTGTGAACAGCAACGGTGAGAGCTGGGGAAACAGATCTGTAGCTTGGCTATGGAAAATAAACAACTCATGAGCATGGTAAGGTGGCAAGCGGGAATGGGCAGCAAGCCTGGAGCGGCACCTGGGGAAGGGACCTGATTCCGGAGTGGATCTAAGCCTGTGGTCCAGACACCCACACCTCTACCTGCAACCAGGCAAGGAAGGCTGGGAAGCCAGGATAAAGAGCTGGTCTTGGATGCAAGCTCAGCCAGTGAAAGCCTGGGTGCCGCACTTGAAGAGCGAAGGCAGAGGCCAAGGATGGAGGCCTGAGCTGGGGAAGTGAGCTGCTCGCGCAGCAGTCGGACCTGTATCTTTTGTCACAGCAGGGTCATCTGGTTTGCTGGTGTGTCAGCTATTTCTTCTCAAAATAAGAAGCTGCCAGAAGTCCTGTCCCTGGATTGGTGCAGAGGGAAAGACAGGGGAATGACACGCCTATTGTGCAACTCCTTTTATGAATAAACTGGTGAAATCTAATTCTACCAGCACCTTTCTGGCCTTTTTCAATGAGCCGGTCGGTAACAAACAATCATTTAACAGCACAAAGCAGCTCTTATATCGGAGAACAGATTGAGGCTAACACAACACACGTTCCCCTCCAAACAAGAACCCAACATTCTTTCTTCGAATTTTTTTTTTTCCCCATCTGCAAACACTGTCAGTAAAGCTGAGTAAATATATAAATAATTAAACAAACAAATACTTTCTCTGCTGCCCCCAGGCCTTTGAAACTGAGACTTAGTTGGATTTCAGGCAATCAAACAGCACCGCGTTCACGCACTCACACTGCACGCACGCTTCCTCTTCACCTTTGACAGAATATCATTGACTTGAGTGCACTGTGATGATTTCAAATAGACTAGGGGTTAGATAATCGACTCTACACACACACATAACTGCATGCACACTCCAGCTCCTTCACTTATTTCATAAAAGACATGAGCAGACTTGGGATGGGAACACCAAAAAACACCTCAGACAAACAAAAGTATCCCACATACATTGCTATTGCTGAACAAACTAAAACTACAACTGAAATAATTAAAAAAAAACAAACCAAGAAGCCTGATTCACTTGTTTGTCAGATCATTTCTATAGGAGATCACCTGAAACCTTCCTCTCTGATGAAAATATTACTAAATTAAATTTTTTGTGGCTGGATAACTAAGGACACTGATACGTTGTTTATCCCCCACAGTCTACACCTTGGGTAGCAGCAGTGAAAACTCCCTTCTGGAGTACCTTGCTCTGCCAAAGTCAGGGATATTCACATCCCTGTTTAAGGATTCACACAGTGTCTGTCTGTTGTTTGTGAGGCTGGGTCAGAGTCTAACTATTGACTTCAGAGAGTGTTGGGTCGGTGCTCGGCAAATGGGCGACGACTGCCAATTCCATCTGCCTGTATTGAGGGCAGGAGTACACTTGTCTAGAGGGAACTTGCTCTTTTTAGTGACCCGGTGAAAGCAGATACCTTCAGCTTGATCCAAACTGTGTTGCAAACAATAGGTTTGGATCAGGCCCTTAAAGAAGAAAGGTGGGATGCAGCCCTTCATCAAATCCTTGCTTTGCAGCTCCCTCAGTTGCCATAACAATGAAGAGTATGTATGTGATTCACTAAAAGAAGGAAAAAAAATATAAATCAAGATCCTGAATCAGTGAATGATGACATTCCTGTAGACAGAGAAATTACAAAGGCTGAATCCTACTCACACAGAGAAAACTGGCAAAATTGCCATTGACCCTTTCTTAGCAAAGCAGGGACAAATATGTATTTACAAGTGAAATGAGCAAAGCTAATTTTCCATGCCCCCACTGAGTGTTTTTTGAAAGCATGTTTTCCGGATCTGCACTGAAAGGGGCTCTGATGTAATACATTTGCTATCAGAGATACACCAAAACCTTTACACAGAAAAAGTAAATGTCAAATTTATGCCATTACCTCCTCTCTCATAAAAAAAGGAATTAAAAAAAAAAAAAATCTAGCTGGCCTAATATTGCAGTTGGGGAAATGAAAGATCAATAGCTCACTAGAGCCAATGGGAATCTTTCCATTGATTCAACAGGTTTCAGTTCAGGCCTGAAGGCACCGAGCTTAAGTGACTCCATCAGAGAGTGTTGGTGAGTAATTATCCACGCTGTGATTAGAACCCAGGCGTCCTCACAGCCCGCCCTCACCCACCAGATAATGCCCCTCCTTTGAATGAAGCTGCAGGCACAGGCAGCAATTTAAACGGAGCAGCTCTGAGGTGTATTACCCATTACAAATAATTCAGAAGGAATGGCAGTTCTTGTGTTTCTTGTTTATTTATTTGTTTGTTTAATTTGCTGTTAACTTTTCCAAATCCCTAGCAGAGTGTAGAAACCAACACCACTCTAGCACCCTTGCCTCCTGTGAGATCTTTAGGTGCATTTTCTGCCAGTGTTCCTACAGGTTGACTTCTTTTTTTTCCTTTCTCTGTCAATGACTAAACTTGGAGTTAAATAATTTCTAAGATACTCTTTTTTTTGGTATCAAAATTGGCTGTATCCTCTCTTGCAAATAAACATGAAGCAATGGCATGCTTTTAAAGGCTTTGCCAAAGGATTTTTGTTGGTTGTCTTGCCCATTCCTCACTTCCACTCCTACTTTTCTCATTTATTGCCAGTATCTTGAATGAGATTTCTTTTTCTAAAAAGAAAAAAAATCCATATAAATAATAATAAAAAGAAGATAGGAAGGAGGAAAGCAAAGTAAAAAAATGACCAAGCTCTCTCTGAATGCACAAAATAGAACAAATCCCACAGAAGAGCATAATTGAATAACAATATATCTTTATAAAAGAGGGTGAAAAATTGCATCCTCATCCATGTATTATTGAAGATGGAATACAATCAAATAAATCACGTTTAAAGGCAATTAAATGTTCACAAAAGAAAAACATTCGCCCTGTAAACTGAAAAAAAAAGGCGTAATGAAATGCAAACCTTCTTGAAACCGCCATACGGACACTGGAACGAGACGGTTGAAGCTGAATGATATAGCAGAAGGAGTGAACTAGCTTACCTAGATAAGGCAGGCTATTGTTGCAGAGGGAGTAGTTAAGAAATTCGGACGGAGCCGGGTCTGTGTGTCTGGGTTTGGGTGAGTAACCACCTTAAGTCAGTCACATCGCGTGTAATCGGCCGCTCCTGCTTCAACCAGCGGCATCTCGCAGAACTGCCTGTAACTTCGGCCCCAATCCAAGCACTGCTGCAGGCAAGGTAGAGTTTTTCTGGACTTCAGCAGGCTTTGGGGTAGGTGTGTTGCTGCTCTTCAAAGTCCTTTCTTGTCAATTATAGGTTTTACACAGTGTAGAACATACGTTATTTCCACCATGTTTTTGCCCCCCATCCCTTAAATGGTGATAAAGGTGTGTTGGCAAAAAAAGAGAAATATTTTCCTTGCATTTCTATGTTGAAAAAGAGCTCTCTAGGATTAATCATATTTTGATGAGGGCTGAAGTTGTTGACCAAAATGCTCCTCGCTGCAAGTTTCTCAGGTCCCTGGCTTTTGTGCACCTGCTGGGCCGAGACCCTATCATAAAGAAAAACAAATCTTGTTTCTGCCTGCTATGGGTGAAATAATGGGCAAGAAGCAGAGCATAGGCAAGAGAACTGAATTTTCTCTGTTAACTTTCAGAGAGGTACAAACCAATTCAACCTGCTTGGCAAAGGTATCTTACTGTCCCCCTGCTTCCATACACTATTTCAAAGAAATGTGTCTTTACCTTATTATATTATTAGAATCAATCAATATTATTAATATTACACGTGGGCAATTCTGTAAACTCTTCATAGTTCTCCTCCCTCCCTGTTAACAGCAGGTACATTATACAGTCTCTGGTTAGATTGGTCAACTAAGCTATCGATACTCTTAATAAGCAATACCTATATTGTGACCTTTGCTCACAGAACTGAATCTCTCGTATAGGGCTGTCAGATTCCTTAAAGAAGTATTGATAAGCTCATTACTGTATTGCTACATATAATTTTAGTTGTGATTTTCACTCACCCTGAAGCATCTAGTAACCTAATACTTTTTTTTCTCTCCAAAAGCATTGGCCCTTTTACAATTGATCAAATAGTGAATTAGAGCATTATAGAGAGGAAACATAATCAGGGGATTTCTACAAGCACACTGTGATATATCTTTTGATCTTCTGACAACCTTCATCCCTCTCAATCCTAGGAAGGAAACGCTGTTTTATAGGGATATTATTAGGCTGATGCTGCTTTATACATCTACCTGCAAGAAGCTTCCGAGTCCGACAAAGATATTTGCGTGCGTTTGCAGTGAGTGATGCATATTATGTGATGCGAATCTATCCTTAGGGACTGGAAAGGAGAGGAACTATGTGCAAATGTAAGTCTGCCCTTTCGGTACATGCATGCATACACAGTCCCTGTGTAGTATATACACAGGCATTTGAATTAGAAACAGGCCAAATATGCAGTCAGATCTCATCAGACCAACTCTGTCTGCAAAGCTCCGTTTTTATTCTGTTTGAAGAACCTTCATGTCCAGAGTTATCTGCCCCGGTGCACTGGGAAGGCAGCCTAGTAGCCTCTAAAATATTTTGGAGACTCAGACACAACATATAAATGAACCAGAGATGAATTAATTGTGACTGTATCATTAAAATGGGATAATGAACAAATGGTTACGTACCACATTAAACTCTGCATATAATTCCAGAAATATCCTGTTAAGTCACCTGCCACTTTCACGTAAGAGTATGTTCTCTGCATCATCTTTCAGAAGGGAATTATTTAGAGACCTATATTATCCTGTCTGTACTGAATGCATGTTTTCATTAACATGGGCATAAAAGAAATGGTAGCATGTGTGCGATATAAAACATGTCTGGCACACTTCTATCTCACTGCATATGCAGTTTTCATATAAAAGTTCATTCTCAGCTACACTTTTTGTGTACATTTTTTAAGGTTTTTATGTTTATGTTTTCCAGGTTTAAGTAAGCAAATTTAACACCTCAGCCATGTAAAGGTGTAAGAAGAGTCTGCACGGCAAACTGCGTCTGCACTACACTTTGGTCTACAAAACCATAAGCAACTTTCTGTTGGCAATATACTTTGAAAGACCTTATAGTGAAGGTCCCCATCACCAAAATCATATATCGCTGGAGGTATCAAATTTGCCAACAAAATCATCTATTAAATAGTTAATGTTAAACAATGACTTTCTGTGTTCAACAAAGGAGGGAGAAATAAACAGATAAAGGTGAGGTAGATCGAAATCTGCATGCCTCATTGGCTAAGCTGTCGGATATTTCTAATGCATCTGAAGGGTTTGTTACTAAGAACCTGTTAAGTATCTTTAAACCTTTGATCTGTAGCCAGTCTTAACAAAGGTGACAATTAATTACAGGAGAGCGCATTGCAATAAAGTTACATCGTGGTCAGTTTATATATACTGTCCAAAGCTGGTTCACAGAAGTCACTGTCAATTAAAGTCTTCTTGGAGTCCAGTTCATTATCAATTTTTCCCCCTTGCCTTGATCAATATTTTTGGCTGCTTCTGCTTGACAAACTTAACACAATGTCTATATCTATATGTCTTGCCATTCATTTACATGGAATAGATGGCCGTATATGATTTATTTTTAGCTACTACGTATGGTCAGGCACTTTATTTGAGAGGTTTAGAGCTCTCATCCATCTTTATTTTAAGGAGAGACAATAATAAGCCCTCTCTTCCTTCAAGGGGATGTCAGTTGGATATAATGAATGCACATTAAAAGCTGCATTCACCTGTATGTGCATTCAGGCTGTGGCTCACAGTGACAAAAGCAAACAAATGCAATCTCTGTGGTGACATCCTGACTCCAGACCACACCAAGAGATGCAGTGCAGACAAAGTGACTCAGTAGATCCTGAAATCCCCAAAATGTGACGATGGCTCTCTGGGAGGTAAAGGGAAAAAGAGACCCTGGTAATACATACCCCAGATCAGTAAGAGGAGCAATGGTGGAAGAAAATCATAACTTTTGCTCACCATGGTTAATATTTTTCCCTTTTTCTGCAGCAGATTTTAATGCATAAGGGTCAGTCCACCATGACAAACCCTGGTAACAGTCATACAAGCATGGGTGAAACATTTAAGTGAGTGAGAATTGTGGCAGAGATCAGGCTTTTGTCAGTTCCTCAGATTTGTTTTCGTTTTAGTTTCACTTACAGAAATAAAGCTAAGTTAAGCCAGCAAGCCAGCAAGTGCAGAAATTAGTAGCATTAGCTGCAAGTGTGGAGGTTTGCTATGTAAACCCATAATCCAGAATTTTAAAGGGAATGTGAAACACTAAGTGCAAACCTGCAGCAGGATTTCCAAAAGTGAAGCCACCGAAGTGATGGCAGAAATCTCACTGCGTTCTGCCCAGCAAGCAGATAACAGGCCTTTGCTCCCGAAGTAAAGGTGATGCAGGGATTAATGAAGCACCAGCTATTTGATAAAGTCAGGATTCAACTTAGTTTCCTTAACACCTCACCTGCTTAGTGCAAACTCTTACGGGGCAGGAACCACACGGTACTTGACAGACAGGTCACGTTGAGCTCTGTAGCCCCCTGCCTTCTTGGAATATTACTTTGAGGTTATAGCCAACACCTACATGGGTCTTTGGGCTTCTGATGTTTTCTCTCTGTTTTAAATGCAGGTAAGCGGTCCAACAGCCTAGATCATCTCTCCCACTTTTTCTCCCTTGGAACCATTACTGCCTGTCGCATAAACCCGCCTCAGTTCACACTTGATTGACAGGAGGGACAGTAACAGCTCCTTTAGTGTCGTTATGGTCTGTCGGGTCAGTGCGGCTGGTATGCATGCGCACAGGGTATGCATGACAAAAAAACACCCTGATGTCTTGCTGAAAAATGTGGCTTCATACTTTCAGCTCTTAGGGCTGGAGGAGACCCTCCTTGATCACTCAGCCCCTTCTGTCCCTTGCTCTTGACCACCATGAACAGAGAGTTCTCTGCCCTCTCTGACAGGTACAATTAGCTTTTCGGTTGAGCACAAGACACTTTCCGCAATCTCGCTCACTCTTTACCCAGACCAAATTTCCAGGTAGTTTCTGACAATCTCCTTCAAAAGACTATTCCATCAGCTGCCTGGCTTTTATTATGCTATGCAATTTGAATCCTCTGCTAAAGAAATCCCTGTCGGTGGCACTGGCCACTAGCCGATGCGGGATACAGGACCAGATGAACCATGCTTTTCATGCAAGGTGACAAGGATCCTCAATTTTTCCCTCTACTTCAGTGCTGAAATTTCTAATCTTTTCTGGCTCAATACAGGAAAAAAAATGACATAAAACTAAAGCAAACTGCCCCCTGTTCCTATTGCTTTTTTGCAGAAATTAGTGAGTTTCTGATTTACCCCTTAACTAAAACCTTGGTAGGGACAAGTAAATACTATGAGATTTGGTTGCTGTTACTAATTAGTTTTTTTTTTTTTTTTTAAGAAAAAAATAAGTACACTTTTTTATTTCATAAAATGCCCAAAGGCACCAGTATACGTAGATATTGAGGGACAGAAGCAATTGTAATCTGTAAAAGTGTAGGAAATGTAAGTTTAACCTGGAGAAACGTAAGAGAAGAAACAAAAGCTGTGGACACACAAACTTTAATTTCTTTCTTTTTCCTGCATTAATGTAACTTTTAAAGAAATTCATCTTGTTGGCATGATTAGTTCATATGGTAGTGGGACTAGCTGAGGAACAGCTTTCAGTGCAAAACTTGACAGGCAAGCAAGAGATCCCAGAAAATTGGAGTTTGTATTGGAAATGCTGACACAACCGTAACAACAGCATCATAACTGGCTGCAGCTGCTTTTAGAAACCAGAATCCATGTCCAGACCTCTGAAAAAAAAAAGAGTTAACATGTACCCTTCTAATTTATGAAGCGGTCTGGGCTATCTGTTTGACATTATCAAAACACATAGACGCTCATCTGTACAGGAGATTTTAATGTGCAGGGGGTTGCTTTTTTCCTCTCTTCCATCAAGCTATCCAATTGCATTGTGATTGTTTTAAGGGATTGTTCTTTAAGACATAAAGTCTCCTCTGTTTTATTCTAGTTTATTTGTGCATTTACCTCCCTAAAACTTGTTTGGTTTACTACCATACTAAATGCTGTATGTGTTGCTTTCAGCCAGGCAAGTCTTATGTTTCAATTATGGAGGAGTTTATTCAGCACCTGTATTGTGTTGTGCTTCTTTTCAACTAAATTTTCATCTCCCAAAGGCTATACACATGAATGTGTATACATCTCTTTTTCTGTATGCATGCACACACACAAACCTATACATTTCTACATATAAACAAATACATCATCATAACTGAATGCTCATTTTCCTTGCGCCTTTGAATTTCTGACATATCCACAACCTTCAGAAACATCCCTAAACTTAACAAGGTTTTAATTTTTCTATCATCTATCTTGGTAATCAAACAGAACAGAATATAATGAATGGAAGCCTTGTTTCCCTACCCCAGAGGTGTCTTAAATTTCAAAATTATTTATACTTTTAGAAAAGGTAAAGCTATGAAAGATCTAAACTATTCTCTTCATACTGCATTTTTCTATCTGCATTGAATGCTTACAGAGTGAGGTTCGGGTCAGGTAGGAAAACACCCTAATCGCGGGATTGCAGCAGTGGATTTCAAGGAGGTTTTGGGGGGTTTGTGCTTTTTCCACCCCTAAATAAGGGTGGAAAGAGTGTTGTTGGTCTCAAGTCTATGCAAGACTCCTGCTTTCCCAGTGCACACTGTCTCCACACTTTAAGCGCATTTGCCCGCATGTGTTTCAGTAAATCCCACTTAAGTGTGGAACACTGATTTCTTCTGACTTCTTAAATAGTATATTATGGAGACCTGTGTGTTTTAAATTAAAACATTTCCCAGACCTTGGGTACAAGCAAGCTTCAGTAGAAAAGACTGTTTAAACCTATGGGGACAGTCCTATATTTAGATTACATTAATTCATAAATATTATACTAAATACCACTTAAATTGGCCTTAAACGACTTCAAAGATAATGCATTATAATATGGCTGTCCTGAGAGCACTAACCTTTATATCTCCCAGTAACTCAGCCTTTAAGCATACTCCACTGCTAGATAAGATGGGGGGAAGTTATGAATGAATGTCTTGCTAAATTGTTAAAGTGATTAGTTAACTCTGTGCATGTGTGTGCGCGTATGTGTGAGCGCGTGGGTGGGTCAGCTCAGCCCCGGTAGATTTCTACCCGTGGATCTCAGCACACAGCCTCTTCCCAACCCTACAGCAAAGTACCAGAGCAGAAGCCTGTTCCTGCCCCGTGTGGAGAGAAGCGAGGATGGGGGAAATATGCAGCAGCTACGCTTGTGCCATGAAGGCTTATTTTCTCGGGGATCTGGCAAGCCTTTCCCGCCTTCTCCCACATGCTGCTTCCCCTGTACCCTTTCTCTCTTTGCGTATCTGCAAGAGAATCATAATCCCCTGCCTCTTTCCTGGTATCTGTACTGCTATCTGCCAGAGCTGCTGGTGAGAGAACCTGGGACTTCACTCTCCTTTTGTGATAGTTTTTCTTGGAGGACGGCATAGTAATGTACTTTATCTTTAGGTTCTTAATTTCCAATTTCCTCCTGCTATACAGGGCATCGCAACAGGATATCTTCATAATATTTTCAAGAATACACATCCTTTGATCTCGTTTCAGTGGATTTACACCTGAAATTACTCCAGTTTTTTTACTTTAAGCGAATTCCTGTCTCTTCCCTCCTCCCAGAACAATCCCACTTTCTCCCCCTCCACACCCAAGGTTTGCTCTCCATACACTTAAATAAACTACAGCCTACTATTAACCCTTCAGGGTATACCACTGCCACAGCCTCATCCCCTGAATTAGGAATGAAATCAACTGAGAGTGATGGATCAATTAATGTATAAGCATTATGCATCTCTTATGGAAAGCATCTTGGGGTTTTGTATTGCCAACCTACCCCTGTGAGCCAAGTTGGACTATCTTTATGCAATTCTTCACCTATGCCTGCAAAGCAAAGCCAAAATAAGGACATCTGAGTGAATACAATGCTTCACATGACTGCATTTATAGAAGGGAACGGAGAAAAAATAGATTAAAAATGAAATAAAAAGAATAAAATAATAATAAAAAAGCCAAACACAACCTTCATCCTTCAAAGCCCCATCATGCTTTTTGACTTAACAGTAATTAATCACTACTGGCAAGAAAATAATTTTTTTCCAGGTAGCCAGAGGCACATTTTCATCAGGATTAGCTAATAAATCAGCGGCATCGCTAGAAAGGANNNCTAGAAAGGAGTTCAAACTCTTCTCGGATGCACTAAATAAAACCGATCTCTGAAATTCTGGCAACTCGGCGTCTATTGAAGCTTCGCTCAAACCCTAGCCTGCAAAATAACAATCATCATCATAAATTTTCTCTCCAAAGTCCAAAACTTATAGCAGGTTAAAAATGACTGTTTTGAGATGAATTCATGCAATTTGGTTTGATGAGGTGACAAGATTCCCCCCCTGGCTTTTTTCCTAGGCTGCAGCTTTACAACAGAAATGAAATGAAGGGAAATGAAGTTAGTATCTTGCCTAATTCAGGGATATGTGTTAAACACATCCAAGCAAGATAAATGGTCCCTCTCTCTCTCT
>VYXC01013160.1:0-51638 GCA_013397175.1 Platysteira castanea
CCCTTGCCAGGATAACCTTTCCGCCCCTTTTTTGAAAGGGTTGAAAGGCTAAGGGGTAAGGAATGAGCAAATTAACTAGTCAGGTTTGAAGTAATAATTTTTTCCTTTTCTAAATTTGCATTTGACAGCAAAGCTGGGAGCCCTGGCACAGGCAGTGGCTTTTTGAGGGGTTGGAGCTTCTCCTACCCTTGTGCTCTCCACACAAGGCATCACCGTGGCTCCCAGGGCAGGCTGCAAACTGGCAGCCTGGCCAGAGTTCATTGTTTCCTTTTTCCCCCCAAAGCACCTCACCTTGTAGCCATGGCAACTTGCTGCCAGGAGCAGGCAGCATCCCTTCATGAGCCACAGCATCTCTTTGTGGTCCACAGCATCCCTTTGTGGTCCGCAGCATTCCTTCATGGGCTGCAGCATCCCCTCCTGGGTCACAGCATCCCTTCACGGGTTGCTCCCACATCTGTGCCAGGGCTATGGAGCTGGAGACGCTGGACAAGACTCCACATTAAATTGGAGCAGGGGAATGGGTCTGTTCTCTTTGGAAAGGCCTTTACCAACATTTGAGTTTGCCGCTGTCACAAACAATCCTGTACTCTGCACATTCTGTCTCACAAAATAAAACCTCAATTGAGGTGTGTATTCTGGGGTGAAAAAGGAATCTGGTCCTTTTCCAGCAGCAAGGTTAAAGGTGTTAAAGGGATGGAATAACACAGCCTGGGATTTTTTCCTAAGTTTCTTGCTGTTTGTTACTGCAGACATTTGTTATACCCTGTACTAGTTGGGTTGTCCTTTAAGATACCTTCTCATTACAGCAGCACTCTCCCTTAGTGAAAGTTTCTTAATGAAGATTTCTTAATGAAAACCCTTACTTAAGGTTTCCAATAGGTTGGTCTTTATTTATACAGCAGTCCAAACCCTATCCTTTCATTGTCTCGAAGCGTCATCCTCCTGAGGGCCTGAGGAAAAAGAGGAGGTAGGAGAAAAGCAAAACCCCACACTCTTGATTCTGACAGCACCTTAGGGCTGTGAGAGGAGCTGGGGGCAGCTCCCTCGAGGCAGCATCCTGAGATGATGAGTGGAAACCTCACTGGGCACATCCTGACCTGAGCCAGCATGAGAGCAGCCTGGTGTGCGGCGTGGCTCCGTCCTTGCTGCCACCTTCTGCAGTTCATCTCCTGCTGCCCAAAAGCATCTCTGTAACCAGGAGCTGCAGCTCCACAAGTCTCCACACTGGAATGTGGAGATTCCTGTGGAATCATTCTGGCTTTGCTGGAAGTGGCAGTACCATGCCTGCAGAGCAATATGTTCCAAAAGCCAGCAAGAAGGCTACACAGATCTGCATTGCCCATAGTCTGCAGTGCTGATATTTCTGTGTGCCCAAGTACCCACCCCTGCGTTTCACACCAAGTATTGTTTCTTATATAATGTTATCCCCAGAAAAGTGCAAATCTCCAGATTCACACATGCATTATGACAGCAGAGATGGGGAGATTGGACTGCCTGGAAAGAGATGACACTGTGATGACACTTGTAAAAAGAGAGAAATCCATAGGGTTATATTATTCCAAAGAGAGGAATCTGTTGGCAGATTACCACTGTCACCACGTAGAAAGCTGTGCCTTCTGGCTCTGCACAGATCTATCTAACCTTGTGAAGGTTCACAAATGATTCAAAGAATCATAGACTAGAGGCCATTGATGATGCTTTCTTGCTTCAGCTCCCGGAAACTTCTTGCTCACCAAGTATCAGCTTGATTTCAAACTCAGAGACATCCCGTGGGAGACCAGAACAGCGGGCTGTGAATATTTGAGGAGGCTCATGAAGCATCCCTGGCCTGGCTGTCCAGAAGACCACAATGATAAGAACCAGGGCTGCTAGAGCCGTCCAAAACAGACACTGCCACTGCAGTGTGGAAAGGAGCATGTCTTCCTCTGCGTTCTCCTCAATCTCCTGGAGCAGGCGGATCATCTCCCGACGCAGATACACCTCACGCTCCAGCATCTTTCTGGCTATGGCCACATCTTTCAGGGGATCCTGCTTCAGGACAGGCTGGACAGCCAGCAGAAGCAGAAACAGCGTTGCTGCCAAGCACATGGCCTGAAAGAGGTTAGAGGAAAGGGGGCTCTTCAGGATGAGAGGGAGTAGGGAGCTGAGGGCACCCAGCACATCCTTAAAGTCTCTCTGGGCACTCAGCTCTCCCTCTGGGTTAGAAACACCCTTGGGCATCACCCTGGTCCCCCATCCAGCCCAGCCTTCCCCCTGCATGATGACTTGCCAGTTGCCCAAGTCCAGTAGCAATGGGGCTGAGGCTGCCTGTGGATGCCCCTGGTGATGGGTCCCATTGTGCCCTGTCCTCAGTGATGTCACAACCACCAGAGCCTCATCTCCTGGCTGACAAGATGCAGATGGCCCTGGTGACAGCTCCCATTGTGAGCTGTCCCCAGTGATGTCATAGCCACCAGAGTGACATCTTCCAGCTGGAAGGCCCAGTCTTTGTCCCACCCAGTTCAGCAGGCCCTGGGCATCATCACACCAAGTGCAAACCCTCCTGAGGAATGAGGTCCCAGGGGCTCTCTGCACAAAGTGGGCAACCCCCCCAAAGCTGTAAATGAAACAAAATGCCAGTTGTCTCCCTGGTGCAAGTGTGAAAGTACCACCACTATACCATGTCCCCAGGCGCCACATGTCTTTTAAATTCCTCCAGGGATGGTGATTCCATCACTTCCCTGAACACCCTGTTCTCCAGTGCTTGATAACCCTTTAGGGGAAGAAATTTTTCCTTGTATCCAACTTAAACCTCTCCTGGTACAACTTGAGGCTGTTTCCTTGTCCTATCACTTGTTATCTAGGAGAAGAGACCAACCCCCATCTGGCTACAACCTTCCGGCTGGACTTAGAGGCAGACCTTTAAATTAGATTTGGCAGAGAAAGGGGAGGTATTCCCAAGTGTCAGAGGGGAAACATGGAACACCAACATTTTAGAGAGCAGCAGGGAAATACCTGTAAATAGGCGTATTTACAGAGCTGGGCTGGGAAGGAGGTGTGTGCCTTGTGCTCTGTGTTAAGGAATGGGTTGGTTGTGAAGAGCTGCATCTGAGAAACAGCCAGGAGCAGGTTGAGAGCCCGTGGGCACAAATCAAAGACCAAACCAGCAGAGGCCACCTTATGCTTGGGGTCTGCTCCGGGGGTCTGATCTGCAGGCCCTGTTGGTTCTCTCGTTTCAGCTACAGAAGCATCTCTCTCTCAAGATCTCATCTGGTGGGAGTTTCAGTCCTTTTGGAGAGCAGCACAGCTGGCTGTGAGCAACCCAGGAGACTCCTGGAGAATGTTGAGGACAGCTTCTTGGTCCAGGTACCACCAGAGGAGAAGTGTTACTGGACCTGGGGCTCACGTACACAAATAAGCTCATCAGAAGTTGAGAGTGGAGCGGCCTGGGCTGTGGAGACTGTGCCCTGGGGGAGTTTGTGATCCTGAGGAACGTGGGCCTGGTGAGGAGCAGAGTCAGGACCCTGAACTTTGGAAGAATGAACTTCCAGCTGTTTAAAGAATTAGCATATGAGCAGTGGGCTGTTTCGTAGCCCTGTGTTTTGAGAAAAACTAAAGGCAGGATCTGAGTAGAATACGAGACGTTACTTCAGTGAAGTTTTCTTGCTTTTCAGGCTTCCTTTGTACCTGCTACAGCAGTTCAGTTATTTGCTTTTTCTTCATATATGAGATTCAGATTGAACAAAATGACTTTACACAGATGTGGCAGACATCCCTACTGCTCTTCAGCCTTTCTGATAAATCTGAAAGTGATATATCCTGCATGATTCTGTTGAAAAATGCTTAGTCTCCAAAAGTCTGCCCTACTAGTTTTTGAGTAACAATGGGCTAAATTCTTCTATAGTGGAATTTCACAGATTATGAAGAAAAGGTATGATGGATTAATTTTTTTCCTGAAAACCCTTGATAAAAATATTACAATAAATTAGTTCTTTTCATAGGAAACCATTCAGCCTCCTTGTTTTTCCTAGAAGTCAGAATATTTCCTTTCTTTCCCTTCCCACCATCAGTTTTTACCCCATTCTGTTGCTTTCCATGACATGTCTTCAAAAAAATACTTTGTTCCCCTTGCTTTTAGTTTTTGGATTAAAAACAGTTTATAGAATGCAATCATAAGGTCAGTTCAGATACTGTTTGCTCTCAAATTACATATTCCTTACATTAGGGAAGGGATTGGCATAAGCATGTAATGGAATCACTTTGCCTTAAATTAAAAATGTCTCTTTAAAAAATATTTTGTGAGTCTAGAATAATAATGTTCACAGTTGGTGAAATGTCACTGATTTTATTTTAGTTCTATCGTATTTTGGAACAAGCCCTTCACTAATTATGTTTTTCCTGGAAGTATTTAAATAACATTTTTCTCAATGATTATTTGGAGTTCTTTGCCTCCTCTTCCCCACTGTATTATAAAAGAAACAGATGAGTAATTGTGTAATATAATCTTGATGAAACCATGTTAGAGATAAGACATTTAGAAATATTTTTGCCATTTAATCCATTGCATTTGCTGTTGTTCTCAAAAATTTTAATTTAAAAACAAACCCATAGCCAGTTTTCTGAGAAATTTTAGAATAAAATGCACTCCTACACAAATTACCATAATGTCTGCTCTCCCTAAATTAAAAATAATTATCTTCAGAATGCACAATGTAAGTTGCTGGTAACCAGGAAGATACTGCTTACAGTGTTAAATATTGGATAGCCAGTCTGAAACATTGTGAATTATTTTATTTTCCTTGGGTTTTGCCTGTACTGCAGATGGCAGCTTCATACAGACCTGCTGGAAACCAACTGATCCCATCAGAGAATTTGGGGATCCTTGGGGATGAAGGCTGTGTGAAACACAAGTTGTCACAGTTAGGTGCCCCTGGAACTTGCACTTACTAAAGCTGTTTTGAATATATAATACAGACAAACTATTTGATAAAGTGATGACTGCTTTGAGGCAGAATAAATAAAATAATGGGTAGTTGAGTTCCCTCACTGCTGCAGTCCACTATTTCTGAACTCCTTGTCTTCTGGAGCAATACAGGAGTACTTTGGATATTCTCTCTCCCAACTTGAAAATGCAGATTAATAAAGGCAGAGCACAGCTCTTTTATCCAGTGTTTTTGCAGGGAAGCATTCTCACTTTGCTGCTAATGAGCATCAGGCAGCAAATGGCTACCGAGGTGCCTCATGAAATATAGTCTCAGGTTAGGAATTATTAGTTAGCTGGCAAGTGTTGCAATCCCTTCATCACTGAGCTGCCCAGTTTTGTGAGCAAAAGCTGGATGCAGGCACACATGGACTGACCCTTCCACAGAGCATCCTCTGCACTACCCCGCTGAAATATTATCAGTGGTGGCAAAAAAGCTTCCATGATAGCATTTCCTGCACGGATTTGTTTACAAGGAACATAGCCTGTAAATGTTCTTAGAGGTGAACAGCCTGAAAGAGGGAAGACATGAAGGAACCAGTGTCCAGTACCAGAGAGAACTGATGGATTGCTGCAGCCCTGGAGTCACCCTATACACTGAGCCCAGCAAATGGTCACCAAGATGATTAAAAGGATGGAGCAAATGATCATAGAACCCTGGAATGAACTGAGTTAGAAGGGAGTTTAAAGATCAGATCATTCCAGTGATGGGCAGGGACCCCTTCTGCTAGACCAGGCTGCTCAGAGCCCCATCCAACCTGGTCTTGGTGCCTGGAAAAGCCAACTGGGCAGCAATCTTTTCAGCCTGAGAAATGAATGATCTGTTCAATTCAAATGCATCTATGAATACTCACTAGAAAATACTGCCAGACTCTCCATTCATGGGAATACAGAAAGTACAAGAAGCAACAGAAAGAAATTGCAGCAAGAAAAACTCCAGTCAGATATAGAGAGAAAAATTCATCATAAGATCCAACCAGCCCTGTTACAAGCATCCCAGAGGGGCTCTGGAACCTCTATGGAGATACTCAGGATTTGACTGCCCTGAGGAACCTAATGTAACTGCTTTAAGCTTTGGAGTTGGACCAGATGACCTACATTATTCAGTTTTTCTAAAAAAAAAAATCCATCAATAACCTGATATTTAGGATAGCAGTGACATCCCTACCACAGGGCTCTGAGAACAACTCGTAAAGCCACAGACGTACTTCAAAAATTTGAAACACTGGGAAAAGAAAGCTTGAAGAAGAAAATTTGCACACAAGAACAAGATTAAAATGAGAGACCAGGGTTAAAAAGAAAGAATAGTGGGCCATGTGAAAGGCACTGTCTAATTCTGGCAAGAGCAGCCCTGACACCCTGCTGACTGATTTAAACTTTATTTAGCTTTGCTGAGACAGTGACACTGGGCATAAAGCAGGAGGGGACCAGCTCTTAAGACTCTGGCAGCTCTCAGATTTCCTAGAGGTTTACAAACACTCAGCACTTCCAGGGAGAAGTGGCAGATTTTAACAAGGCAGAAGAATAGCCCAGTGAGCAAATTACCTGGGAAGTTACTCTTTTGTTTCATTATGTTCTTTCCCTTAGTGCTTCTTTTAATTATTATTCATGACTCTTCTAATTTCTCTTGCCTATTAATTTCTCTGATGCTTTATCCAATCACATACATCTGTTTCTTCTAGGATGTTACACATGGGTCTCTGGGAAGACAAGAAATATATACATGTGTTACTTATGTCAAATTTAGGATTCTTCTGGCAGTATCCATCTTCTCTCTTCCCTTTGCTGCTGTACAGAGTATAAAGAAACATCTGATTATATTCTTTATGCCTAGGTACAGCTCTTAACTCAATTTAACTGAATAATCAAATAGAATTGAGGTATTTCTGTTTCTCATGTGATGCTTTGGGATTAGAGCTGTGATGACATTTCTTATAGATATGGTAGGAACCATCCGTGTCCTTGTACATCGAATCTGAGATAATGTGCCTTAAAGGCAAGGGGATTCTAAACAGATTTCAGAAGATAACTGATTTCTTAGTAACCTTGGCTACAACAATGGAAAAATTATGCTGTTTACTGTTATGTTTTCTGCACAACACAAAGTAGAAGAAAGGTGGTGGGTGCTGAAGATAATGAAGCTGAGTTTATCAGTGCTCTTGGTTCTTCTGGTGTTCTTGGAAAAGGTGGAACATCTTAATGAACAAGACTAGACTCTGTCTGTCACTACTAATTGCACATCTAACCTACAGGGAAAGTTAGTGTAAATTTTCAACTTCACATGCAAAACCCAGTGTGATTGATTCCTCCTATTTTAGGATGATGAATTACTGTTATTAGGAGGTTGCAATCTTGTGTCAGTTGCTGTGATTCCATGGGAAGCCATGCAATAACTGAATGAGCAGAAACATAATCCATTGAGATGAATACTCACTCGGTAACGATAAAAATACAAATATGTATTCCTCTTTCCACTACAAACTCTTCCTACAGGGTACAGAAATCTGTAAATTTAATCTGCGAGTACTTCAGATACAATATTGGGCCACAAAGTACTAGTAAAGGCAACAATATGTTCCATATATTAATTCAAGATTTCTTGAAGCAAACTTCAGATGAAAAATCTGGTGAGTAGAGTTGAAAAAAACACCCATCTTTGATAATCTCATCCGAGAGCAGGGCGGGAGCACAGCACAGATGTATCTCACACAGGTCTCTGGCAATATTTTCCTGGTGAGCCTCATCATGGGGGACTTGGGTCTTCCTACTGTTTTACGAGAGCAACAGACTGCTTTTCTCACTCAGAGATTGATGGAGCACTAGGATATTTTCAGTACTCAGAAACAATTCTACTGATGTTTACATCCCAGATATCATGTAAGTCATGAGCTATTACCAGAACAGTCAATTCATACGTTCATGAAAGCACTTTGGTATAATAATATAGGTGTGTTGAGAAGAAACTGTGCCGTCCTTCCCTTTCATTCAAACTTGTTCATCAGTCTTTGTTTTAGGTAATGTAAACAGGAGGAATTCAAGCTTTTCAGGCTACATGCTCTATACAATTAATTCTTTTAATGTAGGTAAGGTTTCCTTTGGGGGAAAGGAAATAAGTGTTCAGAATGGCATATAAACAAATACCAGAGGAAATTTAATCAGCCTGAGAGAGGCAAAGGGATACAAGTTTGTTTCAATGCTGAAAGTTTCTCAGAACCTCAAAACTCACGATGCTGCTGAGAAACTTCAGGAACAGCTTGGTGAAAGATGGTGTCAAATCCACAGCTACAGCCTCAATTTACCATCTGAACATTAAGTACACTGATCCCATTTTACTGACCAGGTAGAGGATATTGGTGCAGATTGCTGACACAGTAGCACCAAGGAAATTTTTTACAGTTCTTTTCAAATCAGAAGACTGAGCACAATGTTACCCAAGTTAGAGCAGTGCACAAAAGCTATCAGATGATGCAGTTTTAACATTTTAACCCAAATCTGTATTAGCTGGAACAAGATGTTTCCATTTGACCACAGGTGCTTCAAGAAAATCAGTAGGTACAGATGTTTCTTCTAACACCTACATATTTCACAAAATTTAGATAATCTTTTGAAGATTTGCCCCATCCTATTCTTTCCACATTAAACAGCTTATTGGATTAATTACACCACTGATCCGTCTGACTAAGCCACTTGCTTGGGGAGTTTATCTTCTTGTTCACAATTTGAATGTTTAAATGCAATTTCTGATTTATTTCCTTTATTTATTAAATATATTTTGCAGAAAAAGAATCACAGAAGAACCTTAAGTAGAACTATATGTTTTGGAAGGATTTCAGAGGGCTAGAGAAAAAGAAGTATCTGGAAAGGCGGTCAGTTTGAAAACAGATCAAGTCTCCACAGGCTATGAAACAGAAAAAGGTGAAGACAGCATATGTTGGAAGCAGTCACTGATGAGCTCCACTTGGCCAAAAGAGCACTTGAAGAAATAGCAAGATGAGGAAAAAAAAGAGCCAGATACCTGTTTTTCTCTGTATTGCTATTATAGTGAATCATTAAGGTCTCTTAAGACACTCTTTAAAACCTTCATAAACAGGTTTTGGGTGCTGTAGTTAATGCAAGTTGGCTCTCTGTTCGAATGATGGTAGCTTAAGGAGTTTTTAAGAGACTTCTTCAGCAACCTGAAAGAATGAGTTTTATCACAAAAAAGGGTTAGAATACATTGCAGAAACTGAACAAAAGAAGTGTTTGTAAGAGAGGAGTCACAAGAAATGTACTGTTACCTTACAAAGCAATCAAGAGTTGGTTTATTGAGAGTTTAAAAAATGAACAAAGAACAGTTTTAGAGGTTTAATTAAAAACAATTTTGATCTTTTATTAAAAATTATTTTAGTAACAGTCTCACTGCTTTCATGCCACTGCTATTATTAGCACATTGCTGGGAAAGTAATCATGCTCAGTGGTTCACTACAGCATGCTGACTTCACAGAATATGTTACAAAGAAAATGTGCTTTAATAGCAATGCATTGCTTGTATCAGATGCAAACATTAGATGCATAGAGTAATATAGAGTTGCAGTTACTTGAAGGATTAATTAGAACTTTCAGCTGTTGGGTTCTTTGGCATCAGAGCAACTTGGAAATACATTCAGTAAAATTAGAGTTGTGATGATATGGGCACTAATTTCGAGAGATCGAAATAGGAGACGATGTTCTATGTATGGCTCTGCTCTTATTTGCAACACACAGAGTAACTCTCATATGTAAAAGCTCCCAGGTGGATTTCTTTCGTTTTGTTCTGCAGAACTAAATGTTTAAATATATATAAGCAAGTAAAAAATACATATAGATGTGGGTGTACATATGTATGTTTAATTTTATGTTTCAAGCAGCCTTTTTGTTAAGTTGGTGGCATCTCCAGGTTCAGGTGGATAATGATGACTGTAAGAGATGCAAAGTTGCTTCTCAAGAGAGAAACCTGCGGATTACAATCTATGTGGAATATTTTAGAATCACTTACAAGGCATCAAGGAAAGACTCAGTTTATAGAAAGTCATTTAAACAATGTTATGTATAGATTAACATCTAATATTCCATTACATGGAAAATATTTACAGTGTACTTTTCCAATTAATGGTTGTATGAATTGTCCAATCTACTTTTCACAGTATGGGAAATTGGAAGGAACTAAAATGAAGTAAAAATCAAAATGAGTGCAAGGTATAGTCAGGAGATAATAAGGTCTATTACCTGTAGGTCTAATATATGTATTTTTTCTTCCCAAAAATGTAACTGAAGGAGTGGTAGGCAAGTCCAGCTCTACTGCATGGTACATCATGCTAAACCAGTCTATTTCCACAGAGCCTTCTCAGAGAGACCATGCCCTTCCACAAGTAACAGCTTCATGCAGCTAATAATTTACAGGTAGGTCATAAAAATACATAGAAAGGAGGTTACATTCCCAGAAAAGAATCACTGAAATAGTTTTGAAAATGATTTTTCCAGCACTAATAAAGAAAATGTAATAGACCATTTTATGTTCCTGTCCTTAGGCTATGCCTTATACCATGATCAATATAAAAGAAAATTATATTTCCTTGATTACTCATTCAAGCAGAAAATGAGTTCTGTTACCTGAAAATTTAGAAGTTTCCCATGTAATTGGATAGCCTTTGTACCTCTTCAATTTTTGATGTTATTGGGTAGTTTACGGTATTTACTAAGATGTTTTAGTCTAATGATTTTTTTGACAGGTTAAAATATGACTATTACAGTGGGAACATTCTCCTGACAGTGGAAACCATTTAACAAATTAGATGCTGAATGCAATTTGCTGGACAGCGATGCAGAATATACAATGCATGTGCAAGACATAGTTTAAATATCAACTAGAAACTAACTATGTAAATTACACAAAAGGATCCTGCATTGTGCTGGTGCTTTCTCCTTCTTCCAAGAGTGCAGAAGACACTGGCAGAAATAATTTGAGCACATAAATTGTATAGAAATCTGTCTGCTCCAGAATTACAGGCTCTTCTTTCAGTGCTGATCACACTTAAAAAACTAGAATTTAGGATTTGAAGGAGAGTGGATTAACCAGGAGCATTCATCAATTCTCTCTGGTACTCACACAGTAGTCATCAATCTTGAAGGGTGTCTGCCAAAGACAGGCTGGTACCTTTCAAGGTGTTTGTAGAGAAGATCTGCCACCTTGGCTTGCAAGAGTGTCCCTGAGGTACCTTAGCCCTGGCGTGGATCCTGGTTGGATTTGTGACTAGTGCACAGCAACAACAGCAAGTCAGCTGTGACAAAGACACATCTCCCAGTTCCTACACCTGCTGAAGTTTCAGCAGCACTGAGGTTTAACTTCAGTCAGCACATCCCCACTTGCTCACTTTTTCTTCCCACCAGCTGGTGGAATGGGGACAGAATAAGAAAAGTAACAGTAAGAAGACCCATGGGTTGAGATAAAGACAGTTTGATGGGAAAGTGAAAGATACCCACACAAGCAAACCAAACCAAACCAAGGAATTAATTCTCTGCTTCCCATGGGCTGCAGATGTTCAGCCATCCCCAGGAGAACAGGGCCCTATCAAACATAACAGTGACTTGGAAAGACAAATACTGTCACTCTGAAGGTCTCCTCCTTCCTTCTTCTTCCCCCAGTTTTATATGCTGAGCATGATGTCACATGGTCTGGAATATCCCATGGGTCAGTTGGGGTCAGCTGTGCTGGCTGTGTCTCTTCCCAGATCCTTGTTGCACCCCCAGCATCCTCTCTGGTGGGATGGCGTGAGGAGCAGAAAAGGCCTCAGCACTGTGGAGGAACAGCTCCATGGTACTGAACACCATGAATTATCAACACTGTTTCCAGCATGAATCCAAAACACAGCCGCATACCAGCTACTATAAGGAAAATTGACTCCACCCCAGCCCAAACCAGCAAATTCCCCTCATCTTATCCCTCTGCATGCAATTGCATGAAACCATTGTCTATCAGTGAAGTGGGGAAGCGGGGTGGGCTGTGCAGAAGCTCAAATGTCTCCTCTAAAATTAAACAAGCTGGAATAATACGGTAAATTCTAAATATGTTTGAACAGCAAATGCTTGTGGGGCTCTTTTTAAGTGTGCTCAGTGTCCACTAGATTGAAATGTTGCCAGGAACAATTTGATACCCGTATATGTATAACTACCTCTGGATCAAATTTGAGGATGCCTCAGGTAGGGATGGGGGAGACAGGAGAATTAAAGAGTTTTGTTTTCTAATTCATGCACAGACTCACCAAAAAGAAAAGCAACCTGGTGAACATATGTTCCTTTCATCCTTGTACTTCTCCCCTCATCCATTTCTGATGTCTTCAGGCTCTGGTGTTGTCTTCTTGGCATTTTCCCCACTAGCCCTGGACTAAATGTATCTTACTTTGTTTCTTTTGATTTTGTCTTTGTATGTGCACATTTCTGGGTGTTTTCCCCTGTAAATATCTCAAAAGAGATGTATTTGCCAGACGGTTTTAGTTTGCATGTTACAAAGATTTCATCTGTATAGAATAATAGAATAGAGTCATTATTTCATGTGTAAAATTTGTTCAGGCATGGGCTTCTATTGAGAGGCCTATTCTATTTCTTCCTAATTCCTACCATCACTATTACTACATCTCTTCACAATGCTGCCCAGGCAGAGGTTGACAAAATAGGAAATGAATTAGTGAGATGTCTCTAATGTTCATTATTTTTTTGGCTATTCAAGATAAAACAGCTTTGAGAGATAAGTAGGAATGAAGTTTGCATTCAACTGCACCCACCATTTCTAGTTTTTGATGCCTTTTTTATTACATTCATGACAGGTGCAGCAGAAGTAAGCGACTGCTGTCTCTGCTGTGTTCAGTATTCACAATCCTGTGGATTCTGTAAATATCTTTTCCCGACTTCCTCCCTGCCTCCTTTTTTCATGTGAGGATCCCTCAGAGCTTTGCTCTTCATCTTGCACATGAGGAAAGTGTCAGAAAGAGATTAAGGTTAAAATGTCAGGTTTCTCTCATTTTTAGGTGTTGATTTCATGTGTCCAGGCCCTGATCCTTTCAAGTGCATTCTGCATTATTGGACTCTCAGATGGAAGCTGCCCTTTGAAAATGAACCATTGTTGCTTCTTGCTTTCCACCGCCTTTTTTGTTAAAAATCTCTTTAATCTGATGGGTGTGCTAGTTGCTTTCCATTTTAACAGAAAGTGGGAACAATGCTTAACAATAATTGGAACGTGGGAAACTACTTCAGAGACCATTCTGAATGCAAGTAAAAGCTGGAAGTGTTGATCTCCTTGTGGGTAGGTATATGATCAAAACAAGCAAGCAAAGAGTCAACTAAAAAGAGGAGTGCTTCTCGTATAAACTTGAGAGAAAAACAAAAATTTCTTGGAGCATTTTGTAAAAAATATTTCTGGAAGAATAAAATTAACTTCCAAATGATTATTCCCCTGATCAGAAACAAGTGGTTTACATGTGTTCTGCAAATGAACAGTCAGAGAGAAATGACTGCAGACCCCACATAGTATAGAAGCATGGGCTTAGAACAGAACCAGACCATAAACAATCACCAAAAAATGGTTTAATGAACGCTAGGATTAAAATCATGGTAGATTGGAACTGAGCTCACCAGGACAGTCTTCATTTATGTGCTGTGTATCTTCTGTTTCCTTCAGCAAAGTAATAGGTGACATGTTCTCTCTCTCATGCTAATACATTGGCAACATATTTTCTCTAACCTTCTATTACATTTAAAGCCTATTTGAATTGAAGACTTTGCCTAAATTCCTAGCAATTCTGAAGAAAAAACACCCCTCTCTCCCTCCCTGTCCTTTTGCTGGGGTAGCTTCCTGCGAAGTTGCCAAGATGAAGTGGCTTCTCCTGGATCAGGGGAGCTCCAGAGCCAGCACCAGGGACAGGGAAGGACCATGTGGTCCTGAGAAGCCAAGAGAGAGACACTGCTGCTGGTGATGGCAGTGAACTCTCAGACAGGAGATGTCCAAGCCAACCTCTGCCAGTAGCTGCTGCCATTGAAGACATGAGTTTTAAGGGAAAATTGAACTAAATTTGCTGCTAAATAAGATCTGATTTAGAAAACAGTACATTAAAAAGATATGTGATTAGAGTTACCAGGTTCTTTATCTACCTCTTTGTGGTGACACTGAAAAGAGAAACAGCAGTTTCACCACTGTGGTCTTTGAGGTGGCAAGTTCTTTTTAAGTACCTGCAGAGATCAAAGAATAAAGCTCAACTGCTTCAATTGTTGTAAAATTTTGTGAGCCTCTCAGCCACTTCAGGTGGCTTTGTAACTCTTTCTCTTTTCCTGTTCTGCTGGCATAATCTTCTGTGTTTGAACTTTGCTTTGCTGGTTATGTTCGGTTATCTGCTGTGGACAGAAAATGTATTTCAGCTTATTTGAGTATACTCGTTGTGTTGTGAGAGAGACTGAATTCAGAACAGCTGTTGTGGATGTCTGTTAGAGAGCTCTGGAAGAGCAGTGGGTGTGACCAACTACAATTCACCGCCACGACAAAGCCTCTTCATCAGTGACTGCTTAAAGCCAGCAGGCCTTATCTGTCTTGCCCAACTATTCTCTCTCCTCCCATTGCCTCCTTCCTGGTAAAATCATTGCAAACAGAGGCAGCAGCAATCATTTGCAAGTTTAGGTGGAACAGATCTCATAAAGAGGTGTATGACATTAGCTGTTATCTTCTGGAGTTGCATGGTTCACATTTTGTGTCACCTGCCAGGTGTCTGTAAGGTTGTTAATTCTCTCTGTTGATTCTTTGTGGCTTTATGGGAAGAGCAGCCTTCTCCAAGGACTCCTCTACTATTATATATGTTTTTGGGGTTTTTCCCTAAACTTGTCTAGTAGACTAAATGCAACTGGATTAAGTGAAGAGAAATGACTAAAATCCTCCTCAAAAAATACTTTTGACTAGTGTAATTAGATGTAGGTTAGGGTAGATGGGAAATTAATCCATTGCCTTTAGTCCTGTGGTGTATAGGGAGGAATTCCTCTAGGGAAAAAGTAGCAGGTTGGGGCCCTGGAGGGCATATGAAGTAGGTGAAAAGGAGGAGAAGGAAATGAATATTTATTTCCAGGACAGCAAGAAACACAATCCTTCCCCATGACCTGACTATGACTGTATATTGGCAATAAACAGTTTAGTTACAAGGTTTGCTTTTGATTTTGGGGAAGCAGAGTTGCCTCCTTCATAACACCTGCCAGTAAGCTAGGATCTCAGAAGAAAAGCAATATTTATTTATAATAGTTTAATGTATTAGTTCAATTGCTACTTCAGGACTAATGTGTCTACATACAGATCCTACTCTAGGAGTACATTCAAGGCCAAGGAGACCAAGAGAAGATAGAGGAATCTCCTGTAAAGCCATGAGCCATGGCTGGGAGCTGTATCTGGAGAGACTTAACAGAGGGCAGAAGGGAGTCTGAGCTGTGGCAGTGGGGGAAATCCTTTGGATCCAAGAGACCAAGCCTCCTATTTAGTAGTATCCCATACTGTATGTGTGATATGGAGACTGCTGGTTTTTTCATGTACGATTTATATAGATGTTTTAGATCCATGCTGAGTCTCTGGAAACCCAGGTTTTCTGCATTTAAAAGCCAGCTTGAATTCAAAATGACCTATGTTGAAAGCGTATTTGATGAGGTAAATTGGAGGAAGAGAAAGTTCTCTCTTGCACAGAATCAAGAAGCACAAGTTCCACATTCTCAGCCAGTGACTTTCAGCCTTTAACTTTAGTTGTCTCCTGCCAAGATTAACTAACTGAAAAGAGAATAAAATACTGCAACAATCTTCAATCCTAAGGAATGTTGCAATAATTTGATATTTAAAGAATTTAAAACTTTAGTTGTTTTCTTCTGCGTGGTACTGGGGTGGAAGCTGTGGTAGCAAAGCAAGGTATTCACCCTCTGGGTACTCATAGGGGATGAGGAGAATATACCTTTGCACAAGATAACACAGGGATGGGTAGTTTCCTTCAAATTCTTTTAGGCATAATTGTGTTATTTATTTCTGCAAATTTAATATTACATCCTTCTTTTTCTTAAAATCTACATCATTACATTTATATGTGATATAAATGTAGAGCTTTTTTACAGCTATCAGCAAGTGTCCTAAGGAGAATGCCACAGCAATTTAATGAGGTATGTAGGAACCTGTAATCACTGATGAACAGTGTCCAAGAAGATTCTTTCTTGCAGTTCTGCTCTGGTCCTGCTTCTTCACTCCTCCTTCAGAGTGATCCTTTACTATAACACCTCTAAATCTTGTGAGAGGTGGAAAAAATGTTCTTTGTTAGGTGAATCCTCAAGTTAAGCCACTCATCAAATGGCTTATATAGCGTGAGTTTGCTGGACAGCCAAGTCGTGACTGTGAGACCTGGGGTGCTAAATACAGTGGGAGTGCTCAGGAGAAAACTTAGTGCTTTTCTGGGGTTTTATGGACAGTCCACACCATAGAATGGGCACAATGTGTGCCGTGGTCCCAGGAGCTGCTCAGCCTTCAGTAATTTTAGGTGATAATGATGTAAGTAACTTTTTCTGTCTGGGACAAGACGGTCATCAGGGATGAGCCTGTATGATCAGGTAGGTAAATTCACCCACTTTATTCTCTACACCACCTTTGTCTAAATGAACTGCTTTTTGAATCTGTAGGCATGAATGTATTTTCCTTCATGTACTTGGACACACAGGGGAGTGTAACACCCTGAACTACATATGATTTGGATTATTTTTTTCTTTTGCATTGCCTCAAGGCTCCTCATAGCTGCTACCCATGTCTGCTAGGCAGGAGCTGCTCCACTTACAAACTGCTGCAGCTTGGAGTCTTATCATCCCTTTGTATGTGTGGAAACTCCTATCTTGACAACTCCCCCCCAAAACACCTAAGTGGAAAACCCATTAATTAAAGGCCTTCATTTTATATTGTTTTAGAAAATATTAATTTACATTATATATATATAAAAGAGAGAGAAGAGAACTTGACTTATTTTTCTTTGTCTGCTGCCAAACTGTTCTGATCATTTATCTAGTTACTCTTCGTTCCATTTGGTTATCTAACTCATAAAATATTTAAAACAATCTAAATTTTCCTTGACTGAAATTTTTTGTTTATATTACCCAAAATAGCTGTGGCTCCTGAGTGAAGATCTGGATGGAGAGGACAGATACAATCCACAGGTAACCACTTCTGCTGGTTAATAAGCTGCTCCCAATGCTTATTTGGTACCCAGGTATTTAGAGTAAAAGACTTGGAGGACCAGGGTCTGGTACAGATTGCTGAGGGGCTGTGTCAGAATGGGAGGGGAATGCAGCCCTTACATGTGATAAAAACTAAGGTGCACTTCTATATTGTGTAGCAGAAAACCTTTATTATCTGTCCCATTAGCCGTGAGGATAGCAGGGAACATGACCTTGTCCTTAGACATAAATAGGATGGCATAGACACAGGTCACACTCCGTGTAAGAACTAATCATCAAAAAGCCTGGCATTTAAACCCCCTGTAGCTTGCAAAAGACTTTATCTGTTAAAACAAAAGGAAATTCAAATTAAAAGTAGCAGTGTTTGGACTTGCAAAATAGTAATGAGAGGAGACAAGGAGGCTCAAGGAAAGCACAGAGAAACAAGGTAGAGACAAATCTGATACTGAGAAAAATTGCATTAGCATAAAGTAATTATAAGAAGGGCTGATTTAGTGGACAATAATATTACCTTGGTCTGGTTCTGGTTGTGCTTGCAGAGAAGCTGTTGATAGCAAAGGGGGCAGAGCCGTTTCAGGTCCTAATTCTGACAAGTACTTTTGGAAAATTGTGTAGACTTGAAGGTGCTTTGGCATCCAAAATGCAAGGATTAATAGCATGAGGCTTTATCCAAACAAATTTATATGCATGGTGATTTCTCTTGAATAAATTAGATTAATGCTCTGCCTCTAATCAAGCATTTTGAAAGACATCACAATGTATAACTGAGAAATGGACCTTGCTGCCTGTGTTCAATTTTTATGATTTTTTCTGTTTTGCTTTTGGCTTTATGTTGGTTTGGTTTGATTTGGTGTGGTTTTTTTGGTAAATGCTAACTCGGTATGCTGGTTTTGGCTGGGGTAGAATTATTTTTCTTCATAGCAGCTAGCCCGGGCTATGCTTTGAGTTTGTGCTGCAAACAGTGCTGATAATTCATGGATGTTTCAGTTTTTGTTGAGAAGAGGTTTTTCATTGCACAGCCTCCAGACCTTTTCTGCTTCTCACCCCACCAGCGAGTAGCCTGGGAATGTGGGAGAAGTTGGCAGGAGAAGGTGACCAAAGGGATATTCCAGACCACATGGTGTCATGCTCAGCATATAAAGCTGAGGAGGGAGAAGGAAGGGGGATGTTTGAGTGACGTGTTTCTCTTCCCCAGTCGCTGTTACACGTAATGAATGCCTGCCCATGGGAAGTGATGAATGAATTCCTTGTTTTGTTTTGCTTGTGTGTGTGGGGTTTGCTTTACCTATTCAACTGTCTTTATCTCAACCCACAATTTTTCTCACTTTTGCCCTTCTGATTCACTCCCCAATCCCACCAGGGAGGAGGGAGTGAGCAGCTGGATGGTGTTGGGATGTGCTAAATCGAATTTATAGCTGTCAGTGCTCTTTAGCTATTGATTTGGCTCACTTGCCTGACCATGTATTAGCAGCTGGTGCTCATTAGTGGCTGCTCTGTGCCCTGGCTGCTGCTGAGTGCCAAGGTGGGGACTGCCTCCCTCTGCATGGCCTGGGAATATCCTGGGAATGGCCACAGCAATGCCCCTGGGCTGGCAGATGATGGGGCCATTGCCACTGTCCCTGTGCTGCTGCTGCACTGGACAGGCTGGAACTCCAATGTGAGCTCAAGTCGAAGGGACAGGGACCTATGGATGAGTCCACATGGGAGCAGGTCCTTCCAAAGCAGCCGTGGCCCTGGATAAGCCCTTGCCAGAGCAGGTCCTTTCAAAGCAGCTGAGGCCGTGGTTATGTCTGTGCCGCAGCAGCTGCACCAGTGAAGGGATTGTGGCCCAAAGATGCATCCACACTGGAGAAGGGAAGTCTTGGAGCCTCAGTGGCTGTGCATGAAGTCATGCTGGACCACTTCCACTTGGAGCAGGTCCAACCCTACGTGACTGCAGTTTGTGGATAAGTGCAAGCTGGAGCAGGAACAAAGGGAGGAGTCCATTGCAATGTTAAATCATAAACCCTCACTCAAAGGGATCAGGAGTGGAGATGGCAGTGGAAATAACTTTAAATTTTTGTAACCCATGACTTGAGCTGCTTGTTATGGGAATTGCTAGAGCAGGAGCCACCAGAACCAGTGGAGGACAATCCTTACAATTGCAGCAAACACCCGACCTGAGCTGCCTTTGGTGTCTGATAACTCCACACAACACAGCACCTCTCATGTCCTGAGTGATCACCGTAACAGATGGAGCACAAAATTGTTTGCTAAATGAACCCACTGGGCGTTTTGTGGAGGCTTGAGGTAATTTATGGACGTTTTACAGGCATTTCACAGGAGTGGTCCACAGAGTAAGGGAATGTTATCTATGAAATATACCAAACAATGGGAATGAGGATGGGTAATGATGATGTGTAGGACCTGAGGGTGATGTAAATGGTATGGGATAAGAAGTGGAGAATGTGTTGGTTTGGGCTGGGATGGAGTTAATTTTCTTCATAGTAGCTAGTATGGGGCTGTGTTTTGGATTTTTGCTGGAAAGAGTGTTGATAATTGAGGGATGATTTTATTATCACTGGACAGTGCTAAACCCCACCAGTGAGGAAACTGGGGCTGCACAGGAAGCTGGGAAGGGACACAGCCAGGACAGCTGATGCCAGCTGACCAAAGGTATATTCCAGACCACAGGGTGTCATGCTCAGCATATAAAACTGGGGGAAGGGGAAGGAAGCAGGGGCACATTTGGAATGATGGCATTTTTCTTCCCCAGTCACTGTTAGATGTGATGTAGCCCTCCTTTCCTGCCTGCCTACCCATGGGAAGTGATGAATGAATTCCTTGTTTTGCTTTGCTTGTGTGGGAGACTTTTGCCTTACCTATTCAACTGTTTTATTTCAACCCACAAGTTTTCCCACTTTACTCTTCCAATTCTCTCCCCCATCTCACTGAGGGGAAGTGTGTGAGTGGCTGTGTGGTGCTTAGTTGCTGGCTGGGGTTAAACCATAACATGCAGTAAAACAAAGATATTACCCCAAATGGGTTCCAGTTAATTTGCTTTTCTTGAAAATTAATATAGTTACATTAAAGAAAAATAAACCCCCCTTGTCTGTGTTTATTCATCTGATATTTAAAAAACAATGCCAAAGGAGTTTATTTATTGTGCTGCCTAAAATGTCTAAGATGAGTACATTTCTGCTTCAGAGCAAATGTTAATTATGTTTCAGGTTTTCCTGTGACAAAGATATAAAAAGTTTGATTTAGCCTTTTAAAAACCTCTTTGTTTGGTGCCAGAAATTGCTGGTTAATTAACCTTCAGATTTCTGTGCTACATATGAGGATGCTTGGCTTCTAAAATGATTCCATCGTATAAGAGCCTTAACTGCAGTGAACGACAAATTCAGAGGCTTGTTATGTCAGAAAGGAGGAGGAGAAACTTCTGTGTAGGTCTTGCCTTCACAGGGAAAGGAAACACTGATAGTATCCCTGTAACCTTGCACTGATGAGCAGGCACCACATTGCTTTGGAAAGATTCATATTTGAGATCTGATGACTAAGTGGTGGTGGGCACAGCTGCTTTAGAATCAGAGATAAAGGAAAGAAGGAAAACAAATCCAGAATTGCTATGAGAAAATCTTGCTGACATGTAATGCTGTCAGAGCATTTATAAAGAGCAGAAACCCTATTCAGTGTCAATCAGGTACGTGCTATATTGAATGAAATATTTATTATTGTAAATGTTACCAAAGCTCTGCAATTGATAGTCTCTGGATTTATGAACAATAGCCTCTGTGAGTGAAATGAGATAGTTAAATTATCGAGAGTTTTAATTTTGGTTCCAGTGTAAATTTGTTCTTAAAGTCTAACAGTTTATGCAGATCAAGGGATCTTTCAATAAGCCTGGGTTTTTTAAATATTTGTGGATACAGAGAAAATGATGGAAGTTTGCTATATTTTAGGTCTTTGGCTTAAGAATCTTATTAGAATAGGATTGCTGCACTGAGAGCAGAAGGAGTATTTTGGAACTTACATTAGGAGATTGGTTTTTTTAGGATTTTTGGGAAATTCCACAGGTAAATATACTGATAAAAGGTAAATGCCTCTTCCTAGCGTCATAGCAATTGGTATAACCTGATCCAAAGCAAATTGGGGTTACTGTAGGTCTCCTCATTGACTTGACTTTTGAAATTCCAAGTCTCCCACTGATAAATGTCTCAGGTTTTGTTCTTACAGTTCTGAAGTAGTTTTCCCATTGAAGTCAGTGATTTACACTCTTTTGTTAAGATCTTTGGCTTTAAGAAGGATCTTCCTAATTAGACAATGAGATACAAGCCTGTTTTTAAAGTTTGCTTTTGGCACTGCTGAAATGTTTATTTAACAATAAGTAAAGATTGGGCAGCACTTGTGTAAATCTTCATCAAACCCATCAGAACCTTTGTCTGAATGCTCATAAAAGACTTTTGGCTAGCAATGGCAAGAATGATCTGGTCTTTAATCTTGGATACTTTATAGCCAAGGTTTTATTAGAGAAAATAAATTTCAGTCTGGAGAGAGGATGGGATAAACAGCAAATTGTGCAGTTTATCCCTTGGAATGGTTGGTAAATGTGCTATTTCTTTCTGGGAAAGGCTTCAGCCTTGTCATATGGAGAATGATGCACAATTACCACTTGTGTGTAGAAGAAGTTTTGATATGATTATGGGTTGCATGAGAAACTGCTTTTGAACATAAAGTCATTTACCATTTGCTTCTGATGTGCTCAGTGTTACCAGCAATGTGTTTCCTCATCCATATCCTTGAAATTCCTTGCTCATCTGTTGTCCCCACAAGAGGGGGAGAATTCAAAGACCGGTGCTTTTACTGAAGAAACAAATAGATGTTGTATTTCTGATTTAAAGCTTTAGAACTTCTATTTGCTATTTGAGAATTCTATTAAAATCCTTCCTTCTGTTTGTGATTGAAGTTCAAGAATAGAATCACTCCTCTGTGGCTGTCCTCCTTTTTGCTTTTCTTTCTGAACTTTCCTGCACCTTTTTAAGTAAGATGCAACCCATACTTTGCAGACACAGTGACTGTAACGCAGTGTTAGTGGAAGACAGCTGTAGTGTCTTCATTCCCAGGCTGGTAACTTTGTGCCTGTATAAGTGAACAGCTGAGCTTCCTCAGGCTTTCAAAGGAGAAAGAACAATAAAAATTTTGGACCTGAAGGGATGGAGCAAATCTGATGCTTCTTTGCAGTTTATCTCTTCAGTGCTGTAAATGAGAATCAGTAAATGGAGCTCCAAGTATTGCTGGAGAAAGTGGAAACACCAACTATTTTATATCCTTGAGAATTTGTTGGCTGATAACCTGAAAAACTTTAAATATCACAGGAAGAAAATGCTCATAGTTTTAGAGGTGTTCTTAAAATGTTCCAACTGCAGAATTGTCTTCAATAAGTCAGACAGTGTAAGTGTCTATAATGATGTTCTGATAAAGAATGGATTAAAATATATTAATTAAAACAACTATAAATCCAGTTAGTATAGGATCTCCTTAAAATCTCTTAGTTTTAGTTCTGGTTCTTGAATACTGGCTAAAGGTGAAAGTAGCAAAGAGGTTACAGTGACAAGGGATGGTGACCCAGGGGGCTGACCAGATTTTATACCCACTATTTTACTGTGCTCTTCTTCAGTTATCTGCAGCATACTTTTGCTAGCAGCAAGAAATAGTCACATAAAAGAGTTTGCTGGTCCATTCCTTGAGAGACAGGTCATAAGAAGCTCAGCAAGCAGAAATCCCAGGATACTTTCTCAGATTTCGTTTTGATAAGACTAGGAGGATAATGTAGTTTTGTCTTAATTAGTATGTTAGACAAATGTCCATCTGTGAGAATCATCAACAAAATTCTGACTGACTCAGCTGAGACAGGATTTTACTCACAATAAAAGGCAGGTTTTCATGTCTGGGTTAATGATGAGACAAATCTAGAACATCTTTCTTTGTTTAAGGGGCTAAAACATATACACAAACTTTTGTTACCTGTGGATGATGTTAAACATATCAGACCTGGGATTTCATGCAGCATTATAAGAGCAGGAATAAGCAATGCCTTGGTTTCTGTGCTCTTTCAGTGAATTAGGGATGGTGGAGAAAAAGTAAAGGCATAATGATTCATTTATTAGATGCTTGTAAGTCTTTTAAGTCATCAAAAATCAGCTGGTGTCAAAAATCTGCATCGAAAAACTTCATTTAAAGAAGTTAGAATAAAATTGCAGAGATAAAGATATTTAGTCTTGAATTTGCTGTTAATGTGAAGATGAACAATAAAATTAATACAATTGGAATAGTCTTTCAAAAATTTCAATAAGAAGATCAATTTACTATTGCTAAAACCAGAAAAGCAGCCAAAAGAGTTCTGCATTTTGTACATATTCATACATAGATTTCATTTCTATACCATTACAGAAAAGATTGCTTATTCAAGTTTTATAATGAAAAAGACAGAAGTTTTACACTTTTTTATTTACTCTTTGGCTACCTAAATTAATCCTATAGCATGAATGATTTGCATAGTAAAGAGGCTGTCTGGAAAAATCCCACAGTAAACAACACCATTTTATTTGGGGGAGGAGAAAGTGGAATAAGGCATATTGCATATTGGTCTGACAGGAAAAGGTCTACTGATTTTTCTTCACTCTTTAGGTTACTGAGATCTGAAAAAAATTTTTCCTGACAACATTCCTGCAAGGAAGGTTTTCTTTTGCCAAAGACAGCTCTGGGTATCACCATTGCTTCTCAGCCTCTCAAAACAAAAGGTCATTTGGGGAGCCTGAGGCATGGCAGGCTCAAGGGAAAGCCAATGCCTCATGTCTGCTTAGCCAGGAACAATGAATCCTGCATTTCCTGACATACGTGCCAAACAGAAATTCCCACCCTGCCTGTTGGAGCTATGGCAGGTCAGATCTGCCAGGGTGGTAGGGCATGAACTGCAGAAATAAATGAGTTCATATCATTTGGGGATGTGTCCCACTCATCTACCCAGCGTCAGACTTGTTGACTGTAGATTGCCAGGGGGCAGGTTTTAAGGGCAGTAATGACTTCACTCTTTTGCCCATTGGCCAAAGGACTTTTAATCTTACCACAGGTCTTTATGCCTAGTGAAGGACAGCTGCTACCAGGGAAAGTCTCTCTGCTCTCATCAGAAAACAAGATAGTATTTCCCCTGAGAGTGTAGGAATTTTCAATTCCTGCTCTATCCCTATTGCCTGATTTACTTGTTTTTCTTCACATATTGACTTTTTTAGCCACCACCCCTGTCCTCTCAAATTTCTGTCTGGCATGAGTGCACTGCTGCAGGCTCTGCTCTCTGCATGCTGCTGTATATCCTCACAGATCTGAGCGGGCAAACTGCTGTGGGAAAGGTGAATAAGTGAGGTGGAATTTTCAACCCCCAGTTTATTTATAATACAAGAGATGTGGATTTGTTCTAAGAATAAAGAGAAAGAACTTGACCGAAGTCAAAAAATCTCAGCCCTTGTGCTAGCTCATGTCTATACCCTGGCAGTAACAAGAGACAATTATTCAGTAACCCTTGAAGCTGTGTAAAATTTGACTGGGCAAAATGAGGCATTTTATCCATATGCTTTTTCCCTTGTTGAGGGCAGAGGGTTGAGCGTGGCACTCTGCTTCTTAGCAGACTAGAATTATCAAACATCTCTGTTGGTGACATGGGCAGTGGGATCTGGGGCCCCCACAGCAAGTTTGCTGACAGCACCAAGCCCTGTGGTGCAGTCTCTGCTCTGCCCTTGTGAAAGCCCACCTGGAGTGCTGCATCCATCTCTGGGACCCTCAACATAAGAAGGACGAAGAACATAAGATTCAGTGAGTCCAGAGGAGGCCATGAAATTCATCAGAGGGCTGGAGCACCTCTCACATGAGCACAGGCTGAGAGAGCTGCGGTTGTTCAGCCTGGAGAGAGAAAGCTCCAATACCTTCCAGTACCTAAAGGGGCTCCAAACGAGCTGGAGAGGGACTTGTTATGAGGATGTGTTGTGATAGGACAAAGGGGAATGGCTTCAAACTGAAAGAGAGCAGGTTTAGATTGGATATTTGGAGGAAATTCTTTACTGTGAAGCTGGTGAGCCACTGGCACAGGGTGCCCAGGGAAGCTGCGGATGCCCCATCCCTGGGAGTGTTCAAAGCCAGGCTGGGTTGAGTTCTGAGCAGCCTCGTCTCACGGAATGTGTCCATGGCTGGGGGGTTGAAACTACGTGATCTTTAAGGTCCCTTCCAACTCAAACCATTCATAGATTCAGTTATGATTCTATGAATACACACTTTGCAAATTACCAGAAAGGAACGGAGCAGAGGAAGGCACAGGTACATTTATTCTAGGACACCGTCATTAAGAGAGAAATGGTGATTGAAGGAATGAATTCCTCCAGGATCCAAGGCACTGGTGTATTCCATGCTGTTGGGACAGAGCTATGATCTGGCAACCAAAACAAGAATGATTTTTTTAGAATTGGCTTCATTAATTGGTATGTGCTGAGAGACCCAAGTGTGCTTCAGAGATGCTGCATAGAGATGCACATCCCAGGTCCATGAAAATCTAAATCCTTATGCTGGTCTTCCCTGGCCTTTCTTGCATCAGAGGGAGATGCTTTTTTTAAATAATGAAGTTCTCACTGGACAAAGGTGCAATTCTGTGTACTGGCTTCTGCCAGGATACTGCTGCAGATTGAAGCATAATTACAAAATCCTCAGATAGATCCTTGTAATTATTGCTTGTGTAATAGTTTCAATAGTTGTTTTTTTTTTCTAATGGAACACACTAAAGTTTTCTCGCTGAAATGCAAATGTTCTTTTTGATCAAAAAGTCCACACTGTGCTTTGAAATAATTATATGGAGAGTAAAGGAGCTGAAGTGTCTCAGTTTGTATTTGTATTCTTGAGCAGGACAGTGGTTTTTCATTTCTGGGTCTGAAACCCTAAGTCTATGAAACATACTTAAGAGATGCAAATCACAGAAAGCTTAAATCCACTCTCATGTCTGATAATATTTTAATGGTCTACAAATTTGAAGGCTGAAAACTAGTAAAGTCAACCTTAACTCTAGTTTGAACTGAGACCTGAAAATATTTTCCAATTCTATGGATACCTTCTGTTGAACTAATCCCCTTGTAGTGTAGGCAAGGCAGCTGGTTTTGTGCATCATCAAGTGTTAAATGTTGGTTGTCTTTGGGCAGGACCCACAGCTCTCACCTTCTTGAACAAAGGTGCCAAACTGGCCAGTGTCCATGATCCTTTGATACGCCTCACTCTTTCCAGCACAGGTAAAATGGAATTTCCTCTGCTTTGAATGTCTCCAGTAATGGGAAGGTGGGAAGAGAAATCTAGAGAGTAACTAATCCAGCGTCCTGCTCAAAGTGAGTCTTTTTTTAATCTCTCCAAAGATAGGGATTTCACAACCTTTTTGGATATCCTGTTAATTCTCACTGTGGAGAATTTTTCCTATGTTCTACTGGAATTTTCCTTGCACTCACTTGTGACTATGATCTCTTGTCCTGACTTGTTCACTTTCTGTAAAAAGAGTCTGGATTTCTTGTCTTTGTAACTCCAGGAGGTAGAAGACTGAAGTTGTGGATTCCTCTAGAGGAACAAATCCAGCTCCTTTTCTGCCCCTATGTCATATTCACTGAGCCCTGAAATCTATTTAGAAATGTTTAGAATAATGTAGGAGTTGTCAATGTCTTGAGTAACTCCAAGACTAACACAGGCTAAAGAGTGCTCATTTTGCTTGTTTCAAAGTATTCTTTCCTGTGTGCTTTAGAGCTGCAGTGTTTTCTTCAGAGAAGGTCTTGATGTCATTGAGGACAGGTTATAAATTTTGGAGGAATGAGTACAATATCTGAAGTCTGGACAGATAGCTGTGTTTGCATTTTGCTTCCCTTTCTCCCCCTTACTTGTTGCATCCAGTCCCTCTCAGGTAATAATAAACTTGTTTACTTGTCTGCCGTCAGTTGGCAATATCTGGCACTGCTGTGTTTAACGAGTAATAAGTTTTTCGCAAAACCTGAAGCACAAGTATCACCTTACGCATCAGGAATGACTTTCCTTTAATAATCACTTTTCCAGAAGATGATTCAGTTTATTGTTGCAGTGGGCTGTGTAAAATATAACTTAACAGAATATTAATAGCATGCTCTGCAAGATGACTGAGGATCTTTGGCTGTGGGGTGGTGGAATGCACGCTTGCTGAATCACCTCTATTAAACCCAAAGGCAGGATGATTGCACTTTAGTTTAAGCCTAGCAGAGAAAAAGGTCATCTTGATTCTCTATTGCAAAAGATCTTTACTCAAAAATAAAATTCTAAGCATGTTGTAGTGTGTGTTGATGGAAGGGTGCCTGAGAACGTCCATCACACCCGAGCTTTTTGAAGCGTTGTGCTTTTCTAGGAAAAGCTATTGTATTATGTTCCCAAGCAGGCACCCTGCCCTCTCCACCTATTTCTCCACTTCCCAAAACTAAAAAAAACACCAAACAACCAAATAAAAATCAAATTAGTTTTTTTCACACAAGCCTTTTAAAGAGGTACTTGGCATAGGTAATATGCAATAAGTGGCTTTTGAGTTTGTTGAAATACGTCAGATGGATTAATTATTTACCCATGTGTCTATTTGACTATGACATCTAAATCAGTTCTTGTGCCTCATCTGGTGTGTCTTGCATGGTGGCTCTCAAGATATATTCAGTTGTTGAAGAGTTATTCAAAGACAAGAAATATAATTTTTTTTTTTTTTTTTTGTGGAGAACATTGATAACATTCCTTTTTTTCCCTGCATCCTCATGGATAGTGGTGTCATCCTCTGGATACCGGAGCTAATGAAGTTGTTTTATATCAGAAGTGAATCCTGCCCGTAGTGTCTTAGATTTGTGAATGGTAAGTGTTACTCAAAGAACTGGCCAGAATGGCTGTTGTTTACCTAATTAATGGTGTTTTCAGTTGTTGAATATCCTGGTGAGCTAAGCTGACTTCAGTGGATTGAAACATTTGCGGACTCCCAGGAGACTGGAGTATAAAAATAATGGACACCTGGTTTGTTTCTGTGTCTGGTACAAATCTGGTGCAGGGCTGATAGACTGCATCTAAATAATGTACTTTATCATTGAATCTTGCTTTTAAAATCTTTCTTCAGAGGAAGAGGGAGTGTTGGGACAAGAGTTCACTTTAGGAAGTAGTTCATTTCTGTTTAATGAGTACTGTTCAAGATATGAGGACATTATACCAGGATGGAACAAATTTATTAGCCTATTGCACTACTTACTGTAATCCTTGTATTAAATGTGGCCGTGCTTCCTTCTGAGGTACTGGTGTTTGTGGAGTTTGTTTTCTCGAATCTCAGATCTTGACATCTGTTTCCCTCAATCATCAGTCCTTCAAGACACACAACTTCACAGTCCAGCAGCCAATTTTTAGGACCTTCTGAGCAACAACGGATAATTTCAGCAGTTTCACTTTATTTGTGAGGCTCTGGGCTTCCCATTTTAAATTCTCTGGGTGTAAAGAAATGTGATCAATGTGATCTCATGTAGATCCACGGTCTATTGTCGCTAAACTATTTCTGCCACCCAAGTTAATTATCTCAGGTCAATGCTGTTATTTTTTCACTACATTATAGCCTGCTGAAGACCATGAGTACAGTTTTCTTTAACCTGCTGGACCCCAGAGTCTCCTTCTCTTGTAAATAACTCATGAGCAGTGTGTTTTTCAGGAAGGCTGTACTGACTTCTTATGCCTGTGTGAACTCCTATCCCTAAAACAAGCTTCACTCTTGCTTCTGGTAACTTCTGTGTATGTTTCTAAATACTGTGTGTTGCCCTTTGGAGACAATATCTTCTTCTGCTAAACAGGCAGGTATCTTGCACACACACATTAGTGGATTCCCTCTGCAGAAAACCATGACTCAAATCTCAGCTGATTTCTGTTCATAAAATTTCATAGTAGCAGCTCTGTGTTCTCTGTTTCTACAGTGTACAGGCATTTATTTGCTAAATGCTGAGGGAAACTACACAACCAGTTGCCTGCTGCAAAAGCTGTCCCAGCAGAATGTCTCTAGCTGACTGTAACAGAGATGTTGCTGTAATGCTGCTCAGGTCCTTCCCTCCAAAGGGTTTGGGATTCCCCTGCATACCCTTCCAGAGAAGGCAGAGGGACAAAGTGAGCACAGACAGCTTTTGTTGGACATTCCAGATCTCTGGCAGAGTGTCCATGCTCACCCTGAATGCCTGCAGCCTCTGAGATTGCAAGGGGAGTACAGCTTTGCTGACACTGAATCTTTAAATGGGTGTTGAATCCAGTGTGCTCACTGGCATCACTCGTAGTAACCCCTGAAAATACTCCTAAGATAATTCTTTTGTTCCATCATTTGCTTCTAAAAAATTTCCCACCCCATAATCTGGGAGGGAAAGCGCCTTCGGGTTTGTCAGTGCTCTTTCTGCAGTGAAGTTTGCACAATGCCTGGTTTTTCCTAGAGGGAGCTGTGAAGCATCTGGTGGGGGCAGATGAAGCGTGTAGGTTGTGTGAGGAGTGAGGTCAGAATCCCCTGCTTTGACTGCTCTGGAGTTCCAGTCCAAGAACTGCTGGACACAAACAGCTGCTGAGATATCTCATTTTCCTGTTTCCCACAAAGGAAAAAACAGCAGCTGGGTCTAAAGTGCCTGATCTGATTTAAATTAGTTTCTGGTTATTTCTACATATATCTTCAGTTTCATTGCCAGAGTGCAGAGTGAGAAGGAAGGATGGACTCTCAGCTATCCATTTTAGTCAAAAAGACTATTTCTTACATTTTTTGTTAATGCTTCTACTCTCAGTCCTCACCCTAGAGGAGAAAAACATATCAATAATGCCCAAGGTGGCATACTAGAAATGCCATCTGGCTGAGAGCTTTGGGGACAGGGAGGTTGCTCGTACTTCAACAAACCTGTGCTTGAATCTTCCTGGTCTTGCTTTATGGTCATGTGAGGCAAAAAAAGGTAAGAACGTTTAGCATCTATACCTTGGCCACTTGTGGAATAGCAAAGCTGTGGGTGAATGTTTAGTTATCCTGTGGTTTTTCATGTTAGGATCTTATTACCATATGTAAAAGTACATTGTAATATAAGTTCAGGGGGCTGGAACTTGCTATTATGGATACAGAATTGTTTTGAATTGCAAACTAGGTCTGTCTTCAGAGCTGGAATGAATTGCAGATGAAACTCTCAGTGAAGAACAAAGAAAAAAAATGTTTTTAAATGATACATTAAAATAATTCTTCTAGGACAGGGGTCTGTCTTAGGAGGATAATTTTGGTGGGCTTTTTTTTCTTTTCAGAATTCTTTTCTCTTTAAATAATTTGTATATCCCTAAATCTGGCAAAGAGTATTTACTGTGGGCAGTTTAAGGTCTTCGTTTTGATATTGAATCAGATGGGAGAAAGGACAGGGAGTAGTTGGGATGGGGACGGAGAGTGGCAGGGAATTATAAAACTTCTGGGCCTTACGAAATCACTCAAGTTGTGCTGTCAACTTTGGAAATATCTGCATTTTATGACTTCTACTTTTCTAATGGCTCTGTTCAGAGGTGCCGTATCCAGGGACCTCTCAGAGATGAAGTTGCACTGCTTGCTGACATCCACTACCTGTCTTCCTCCTCTGTGTAGAGGGGTGTGCAGTGGAGTTCTGGATTTGGAAGGTATAGGAGATATGCATGTGTGTGTGTTTGTCTGTTTTCAAAGTACCTGCTGTTTGTGATGGAAAAGGGAAGCACCCTGAAGTACAAGGCTGAAGATTGTAGTGCAGTTACAGCAGGAGATGGTGAGTTGTTACAAAGAGAATTGATTTCTTCTCCATAGCTGTGGATCTCGGGGTAATTTTATGTCTGATATAGAGCAGTTTTACCCTGGCTGTAACTATTAAGATCCAAGTTGTCACCTTCATCTTTGTTTCAGGCAGGCCTCAAATAATTTTCTTCTTAAAATTATTATTATTTTTTAAGGGAGTCTGAACTCAATGTGTGTTTTAGCCTTTGTTTTGAAGGATATTCTAGAAAGCTTTCTTTTTTTTTAAAGATAGTAGATTTGTACATTGACTATTTAAGTGCATTTAGTATGTAATCTGTTTGAACGAGACGTTTTTATGTTTTCTGGTTTACTGGATCCTTTTCTCTTTTATAAAAAAGACTTAATGCAGAGCTTTCTTACTTTTTAATTCTTTTTTTTAAATTCTTTATCATCTTAGGATGAATATTTAAACAGCACTCTTCAGTCTTGCTTCAAAATGTCCCTGTGCACTTCTTCTCACAAGGACTTTTCTCAGTTCCTGCCACTTCAGGATATTGGATGCAATAAAACAGAAATTAAAAATTCACCTGCTGGTGTCATCTCTCCGGTTCCCTACAGCTGCAATCAGTCCACGCTGACAGCAGAGCACAGTCCAGTCTACATTCCCTCATCTTACATGGACAACAGACATGAATATTCCGCAATGGCATTCTGCAGCCCTGCTATGGTGAATTACAACATTGCCAGCAATTTTGGGGATCCAGAGAGCGTGACTGCGAGGCAAACCTCCAGCCCCAGTGCGCCATGGTCTGCTCCTGGCCATCTGTCCCCTCTGACCCTGCACTGCCAGTCCTCACTGCTGTATGCAGAGCAGCCCAAGAGCCTGTGGTGCGAGGCACGACCGATGGAGCCAGTGCTGCCCGGGAGCAGGTCAGTGCTGCTTGTTGCTTTAAAACTTGGCTGAACATAATTTACAATTTCCCTAGCTCAAGTCTTTTCTTTTTACATTTGAATTCTATGTGTTGGTCCCTCTGAAAATCAAAACAATGCCAAAAAACTCCACTAGACACCAAATCAGTCCTGGGGGGTTGTTCGTTTGTTTTTAATGTAATTTCTGAAATGAGATTTTTTTTCAATACCTCCTTAGAGTACTATACACCAACATGAAGCATTACAAATATCTTCAGTGTGGGAAAAGTTTTCATAGTGTAAACAAAAGTTCAAGACTGCTAGGCACTATTCTGTGTAATAAAATTAATTTTGCTCTGGCAGATTAAGTCCTTTGAGTGAGAGAGGTAAAGGTTCACTATTTTTGCCTTTTCATACAATGTTGTTTGAATTCCTTTTTATCCAGATTTTTTTTTTTTTACTGCTTCTAATAGATGTGAAGTCTTTTTGTTAACTTGAAATTCAAAAGAAGTATTTTCTTTGTTTTTTGGTTTTAGTATAAACACTCACACAGCAGCATGTATCATGTTGAAAGGGGGCTGCTACTGAAAAAGCCTGACTTTATTTTTTGCTGCTGTTCCCAACTGACTCAGTAAAGTTGTTGTGAAGAGCAGACTCACAGGCTAAATTTTCAGCTGACAAGAAACTCTGTTTGCAAAACCACATTCTTGTTCTGCACATTTCCTTGTACTGCAAACCCTGATCAGCATGTGGATCACCAGCTGATGGAATTGCTCCCTTCGTGGGCACAACACCTGTTGGATGGAGAAAAGCTCAGGGTGTGCAGGTGCTGCTCCTGCTTCAGCAGCTGTGTGTTTATTCATAGGCCTCCTTAACTTCAGCAGTCATTTGGAGTATGAAAAATAGTGTGTCCTGGCAACAGTTTTAGTTCAATGGTTAATAAAGGATTTGTGCTATTTTTGAGACTACCCACATTCCTTCTGCAACGGGTGGGCTTTATGCAGCTCTGGAGTGCAAATGTGCTTTCAGCGTAGGTGCGTGGTTTGGGAAAGACTCTTTGGGTTGCACTTACATACAGAAGAATTCCCCAAGCAGCTCTGATGTGAACAGGGGTAACATCCAAACTCTCTGCACTTTGGTTAAGGTTCCAAAACTTTGACAGCCCTGGGAAGGTTAGTGTTTCAAGCTGTCCATATGTTGGGACAGCAGCTGGAATAACTCAGGAGCAAGAGCACCCTGTCTGATGCCCTGCAGTGCCCTGACTACAACACACAGAAGGGAAGCCAAACCTGTCCCACTGGAGTTTAAATAAATAAGTCGTCAGCTATTTGTATAGCTATATAAGGACTACTGCTCATGCAGCTGATGATGACCTAACTTAAATAGAAATCAAGAAAAGCTGGAGTATAATCTCTTTTTCACAGAATGCTTTGAATTGAAAGGGGTCTTAAAAACCATCTATTTCCAACCCCCCTGCTGTGGTCAGGGACACCTTCTCCTAGACCAGGTTGCTCAGAGTAGAAGGATGACCAGGAGAAAATCACTGACTTACTACTTTCAGTGAAGTCTTAATTCTTTTTTAGAAAGGTATTATCCCAATATAAAAACCACGATCATAAAATAGAGAGGAGTACTAGGAGGTGTAAAGAGATAAATCTTCCACTGTGTGGTTCCTCAGTAGCTGCCAGGGTACATCCCCTATTTTCCTGCATCCTTTGGTGCAGGAGCATTGTGGGCATCCATCCAGCCACTTCCAGCTCACCTGCAGGACCTGGCAGCTCGTTCCTCTGTTGAGCATCCTGGGGTGCCCCAGTCCTACAGCAGCTGGCATGTGGTCTCTATCCACATGTGGGCTGCCCTCTCTGGATTTGTGTGGAAACACTGTCAGACCAGGAGAGCCTCGGGGTATGGGATGTTTACCTGAAAGCCCTGACTGTTTGCAGGGTCTGCTGTCCTCGCAGACAGTGGTGACAAACTGATGGGGTTTGAGCCTCCTGGTGCGAGGCTGCAGCTGTCACAGCCGAGGGGCTCTGATGCTGTTTGGCTCGCAGGAGGAATTTGTTCCAGATGGTTCCGCTGCGTGCAAGCTGTTTGCCACAAGTCTGAGGAAGTCTTGCAGCTTCCATGTGTGCGGAGTGGCTGTCATTAAACTTTTAAGCAAGGAAAGAAAAAGTGTTTTTTAAAAACACTTGTCATGACTGGGAGATAAAAACGGGCAATCCTCACCGAGATGTTACGGTGTGTGCTTTTTCTTTATTTTCATCCATAACCTCAGTGCTTTATCGAGGGCAATAAAAATTACTCTCCACAACATATCAATCAGTCACAGAGAGGCTCTCCAGCTGATTTAGAGCCTCTTCTGACCCTCACAACTGGATAATGATTCCCAAGTAAAGCTTAAAAATATACCTGTTTTACTAATGTGAAACACCAAATTACTTTTGCTTCCAAATACAGGGGGATAGGAAGGAATAGCAATGCTTTTCCCTCCTTGCATTAGCAGCATATTAGGCACATGTGATACAGTCCATTTATTCTTGGGGAGAGTTCCCCCGCACTGGTCTTCCCAGCATGGCAGGGAGGGAAACAACTCAGTGATTAACCAACCCATTAACGAGGTGTGTGTCTAATCAAAGACTGAGCTTGTTAAATACATAAATACTCCTCTGCCCTGCTATATCTGAATGAATTACCATTTAAAAAAATCTCTCAGGAACTTAATTGTACAATACCTTAATTTTTCTGTTTTGAAATTTGCTCCGAGAAGCACCTTTTCTTCCTTCCCAAATTTCTTACCAGGAAATTGAAGCACGCTCTCCTCAAAAACCTATGAACTTGATGATTTTCAGTTGGCATGTGGGTGTGTTTGTCCTTACCTCCTGTCATGAAACCAGCACAAAATCTAATTTTATTATATTAGTTAAAGCCTCTTTGACAGCACTTTCAGCATGTTTCCACTGTTCTGTTTAAACTTGCCCTTGTTCTGTAGAAGTTATAAACCATGCTACCTGCTGTCTTATCTCAAATGATTTTTCTTCTCCTTCCTAATCCTTCTGGAAGGTGGGATGAGGAAAATTCTAGAGTTCCTAAGTTCAGCCTCTGTGGTTAAGTTTATACCTATAAGCTGACTATGTACCATCCCTTTTCTCAAACTCTGAGCTGCTGAGAGTTTGCACATGACACTACTTTCTCTCTGTGTAGAAATTGTATTGACCATGAAAGCACAATATGCAAAAACCACCAAGAAAATGAGGTCCAGATAAAAAGGATACAATGGATGTACTTCCTACATCTAAACCCAGTGTTACTGATAATCTAAGTTCCTTTCCTCTTGTGTTTGTTTACAGGATCTTGGTGTCAGGAATTGGCTGTTTTTTCATGGTCTTATCCTGTTTTAATTTTAATCCAGTCATGAAGAGTAGTTCCTGTATGTTGGAATTATTTGCAACACTTCAGGAATGTGTGTATCTTACTAATTTATATAGAGCACCAATTTTTTACTGTATAAAAGTACTTTATTTGTTGTGTTTCCCCATTCTTCTTGTATTCAGGCTTCTTTTTGTTTAGCATTAGGGTGATCAACATGGGATGTCACCTTGAACAGAAAACTTTGTCTAATATCATGAGCTGATCTTGTAGGCTGAGATTCACATCTCAGTTGTTTTTCTCCAGAATGTCATTGAGTGAATAAAGCCTCATGTAAAGGAGGAAATATTTGAGAATGGATGTGTGTTGTAATTTTGCATTACTACCAGTACAAAGCACCTGCAGCTCTGTTCATTGTAGCATTTATCATGTCAGTCTGAGCTGAGTTCTCCTTTCCCATGTGAAGCTCCCAAGAGGCAAAATCCCCTTGGTTCACAAATCCCTGGACTTGTACATTCCCAATAATTCTTCAAGACTCATCAGCATTCCACATGATTTTCCTAGGATTCATGTGATTGATAGAGCAGAAGTCCAGTTTTATGCCTTTGAGTATTTTAAATCTTTCTGGTGTGTCACCACTGGGATCAGACTACATGCTTTAAATTATCTTGTCAGAAAAGGTCTAACAATCTTTCACACTATCCTGTGTTCAGGAACATGAAGACTATAGAGAGAGAGAGAATAGAAGGCAATGAAAAATTATGAAACTCTTTGCAGTGCAGTTTAAATGTTCCCTCTTTTATAACAGATGTTTTTCTTTTCTATCAGAGAAACATTAAAAAGAAAAACCAATGGCAATGACTGTACAAGCCCGATTGCAAATAATCCTGGCTCAAAAAAGGATGCCCATTTCTGTGCAGTCTGCAGTGACTATGCTTCAGGATACCACTATGGGGTCTGGTCCTGTGAAGGCTGCAAAGCATTTTTTAAAAGAAGTATTCAAGGTAGGACAAACAGGTTTTGATAATTTTGCTTAAATAAATTGTTTCATGTGACCAAGGGCTGCAGCAGGTGACCTAGTAATGAGCTGGTCTGAAATCCTGGTGTCTGGTGCTCCATGCTGAAAATAAAGCAACACATGATTTGACTGTTTTATCTCTTGGCTCTGATGTTATCAAGATCTGGAAACATTACTGAGTGAGCAATTGATTTCTTTAGAGGAGAGGTGGAATGGATAGCACAGTGAGGCCCTGCAGCAAAGGCCTGGGTGGGATGGCACTGCAGATGTGAATCTGATGGGAGTTTGTGGCCCAGCTCAGCTGTAGTAATTGAGAATTAGCTGTCATAGACACAGTAAGAGTAGGCAATTATCTGGAGACTTTGCTTGCTGGGAGCTCTTCTTGACAAGAGTCTATTGCCTGGAGCTCTTGAGTCACAGTGTATAATATCTACAGACTATGTAGGATGGAAAAATATGTGTGGCACATATCAGGTAATAACCTGATTATTGTTAATGCTCAGCCTTCACCCCTCAGAGCTTGCACTGCAGTATCTCTTACTCTGTCAGATCTCTCCCTCTAAGACTCCCATTTCCATGTTTAAATTCTTAAATGTTTGGTATTTAGTTCAAGCTTGCTCTCTGGCTGCAATGTGAAGTAAGTGTGGGGCTCCAGGTTTGCTGTCACAGCCAGTGGAAGTCACTTCAGCACCATATTGCAGCTTTGGGGCACTTAGTTTCTTTAACCTTGGCCTAGTTATCCTGTTCTTTGGCCTCATCTGGGATCTTTTGGTGGAAAATCATTTCTATTGACATTGGCTGCCACCTGTGGATATCAATGCAGAAAATCCTGTTGCTGTTTGGTCTTTAATGTTCCCCTTTCTCTTCTGCTTCTAAAGCCTTTAGCAATCTTCAGATATTTTCTTTTGGCTCAATATGTCAGTTGGTGCCACTAAAAAATCAAATTTAATTCAGAACTTGTTTTGCCCTTTCACTTCATCGTGAGAATTCAGCACAGGCGAATAGCAATTTCTACAAGGTGGTGCAAGTACTTTTGATTTCTAAAATAATTGAAGAGAACTCTGTGTCTGGTTTGTCACAAATGGAAATTGAATTTGATCTCAAGGTGTTTTCTGTCAAGTAAATGATTTGTGTGCTCTGTGTTGCTCACATGTGCTTGGGCCACCAGCAAGTTACCCACTGTGGTCTTTTGTACCTTGTCAGGTAATGGTGTTTGTAATTCAAACAAAAGGATAAAAAAAGACAAATAAAAGAAAGCCAGTTCTTGGCATAAAACACTACCTAGCACTCAGTTGCAATGGTTGTTATTCAGGATATTGTGTATTAAAATAAAAGACTTTCTGGGCCTGCCATAGACCAAGATGTTGGGCTCATGTCTAATTAAAATTAGAAGGTATGGCTGAGCAACTGTGTGTGGTCTGAGTTTGCAGTGTAGTCTGTTTGTCCCACATCACTGAACATCTGCCTGCAAGTTAATTTATCCCAAGGCCACAAGGATTTTAAATCACTTTGTACTCCTGTGTGCAACAGAGAGCTTCCTCCTCCTCTCCCCCTATGTTGTGTGAAGAGTGATAAACAGTAATTTGTTTTTCAGTCATATCTGCCAGCAGGAAATGGGACAAACTGTATACTGATCTCCTCTTTTTAAAATTGTCGGTTCAAAAATTCAAGGTTAAAATAATTCTAATTTTGCACAGAAATAGTCACAATGGTTCAGTTAAATAATTACTCTTGGGGATATGAACTCTTGGATTTGCACCAAGTGAAAAAAATTCACTCAAGTAGCTGTATTTTTGTCTGATCTTATTCTTGGTTGGGGAAAAAAAAACAAACCCAAACCAACTTAAAAAGCAGCCTGGGAGAAAAGATATTAAGAAAAGTCAATGAGTGAATATTTTCTGCATCCTTTGGTAATTGCTGCAAGAGATAGTTCCAGTATTTGGCAGGAGATGATTCAACTGTATTTACACCAGGAGCGTACCCAAGTCCAGTTTATAGTAATAAACCTTTGGACCAGATTACTGATTAATGAAATACAGTAACGTGAAGGGGTTTGGGTGGGAATGAGGTGAGATGGGAAGGAATAAGAAGAGAGCAAAAGAGGCTGCAGTGAAAACTGATGAAAATAAGATAAACACTTGTCCAGAATATCTAAAACTTACACCCTCTGCTTATGCTTTTCTTTGTACTTACAGGATGCATTATTTCATAGCACTCTGCTTTCTATCTTGGCCTTTTTTTCTTTTCCTTTTTTTTTTTTTTTTNNNNTTTTTGTTAACTTTGGTCCAGGGTCAATCCTCCAAAGACTTCTTCGTTCCTGGAACTCACCATGTCACAGTTCAGTAAATAGAGCTGTAGTTTACTTAAATCTTTGCAGGACTGAAGCTGCTCTTTTCAACTCTGCTGAGGAAAAAAAATATTAAAATCTGGTATCTGCCAGCTACAGGCTCCCAATAGACAGTAAAAATTGGAGATTGGGAGCAAATTTCCACAAGAGTGTATGTTCCATTTTCAAAAAATTAGTTGGTTTTAGAAGGTGCTTGGTTGTCTGACAGTCACCACTATAAAGCTGGTCTATGCTGTCTGGTTAATTTTGAGGCCACAGGTTGATGTTTATAATATAGGATAAATAAGCATTTTTGTATCAGTTAATGGAGCTTAGATATATGCACATGAAAAAGTTGAGCTGTTTACGGTCAGGAACATTCCTGATTTGGGAAAGGACCAAGATGGTTGGCAATGTTGAATTTTCCCTTCTTGCCCTGCTGCAGGACACAACGATTACATCTGCCCAGCCACCAATCAATGCACAATAGATAAAAACCGGCGCAAGAGCTGCCAGGCCTGCCGGCTACGGAAATGCTACGAAGTGGGGATGATGAAATGTGGTGAGTTTGGCACATCTGCCCTCTCAGCTTGGGTCTTGCTGGCTTTTTTTTGCTTCCCTTCAGCCAATTCTGTATCTTTTTTCCCTTGGAATTCTAAGAAGGCACAACAATTAAAGCAAGGTTGAAGCTGGTTTTATAGGAAGGAATTAACTGATCCTTAAAGCTGAGGAAGACTTGTCATTTTCAGACGAAAACCTGTGGTAGGGGACAAGGTGTGGGTTAAGCATGTGAAAACCACATAACCTCTGCAGAGCTTTGGGGAGGTAGGTGACTTCCATGCAGAATGGGAACTCAAGAGCTGCTGCTTCCAAAGCCTTCCAGAGCCAGTCTCTGCTCATGTGAGGTAAATGAGCCTGTGCTGTGCTCTGCTGGTTGGATGCACTGCAGAACAGCAGTCTCACATGGAAGCAGCTGTTAATTCACCTGGTATTCACCTCTGACAGTGGAAAGAGTGGGTGCCTCGGGGGGAGTGTAAGAATGAGACCAGCACCTATGTGGAACTACTGCTGTCAGCTCCCAGCTTCCAAAAATTAGCAGTTGAGGACATTAGTAGAATGACAGATTTTCCATTGTGCTTCTTTTTAATCCCATAAAGGCTTAACATCTACAGCATTCCTCAGCAGCTTGGCCACCCATCCTGTGAAGAACCAGCTCTCTGGCTGCCAGGCTTTTGTGTGGGGCTTTGGTGGGGCAGCGAGGGGAAGGCACTGGGAGGACAGGGGTTTTTTTGAACAAGCTATCTTCCGATGATGATTCTTTTTCCATCAAAAGAAACAGTGAACAACCACTGTTTGTCATTGCACCACTCAGAATTATCCAGCCTTTTCTCTTATCCCTATCTCGTACTTAAAGTGATGTGACTTCAGTGTAGTTGTACACTTATAAATGATATTTTAAAGGTTACTTTTAGGAAGAAAATAATTTGAAAGATGTTTCCATCTAAAGTATGTTTACAGTCAAGGTTTGCTGTTTCTTATAGATTCCTCAATGTATGTAATAGAAACAGGCTGGGAAAACATCCCATAAGAACACTGGAGTGGAAAGGAGAAGGTCACTGTGCTTGGCTCTCCATGATTTGCAGGCGTGCATCTTGTTTCATCCCATTTAATGTAGATAGCTATTTCTGTTTCAAAACTAGACACTTTTTATCTTCCCACAGCTTTGATCTGAAGACTCTGCAAAATATAACTTCTTTCATTAGGAACATTCTTTAGAATTCCAGCCTGCATTTATTGCTGGACAATTAATGTCCATTTTTTCTTCATTGTCTTTTAGCTTAGAGGCTCCTCTTCTCTTTGTTGTTAACGGCCTGGTTTTGTTTAAGGTCTGCATCATATCTCCTCACAACCTTTGTTTTAGTTGGCTAAATAAACCAAGAAAACTTCTCCTCTTGCAAAATAGGAAAGTAGACAAAATCTGGAAATCATCAGGGTAGCTTGTTCCTCCACCTGCTCCAGGCAGAGATAACCCAATTTGCACTTGGATGCCCAGAATCATGGACAGCATTCCAGTGACTCTCCTCACTGCAGTAGCAGTAATACATTTCTGTTGCTGCAGGAGCTTTTCTCTGCCACAGCCCAGGATCCTATTTGCCTTTTTCAAGCTAATATCGTGCTGGCAGTTCATAATCACACCATGATCTGTTATGATTGCAGCCTCCCTGTTCATTCCTAGCTGATAACTCTCAGTGTAGAACTGAAATTTCAACTGTTCCTTGCATTATTTTTGTACTCCTAAGTACATTTAGTTTCTTGTGCTCAAGTCAGATGGTTCTTCCTATGTGAAGCTCCTCTCTTTTCCTGCAGTGATGATGGATCTCAACTTTATTGGTGTTTGATCTTATCTCCAGGAAGGAAAACCTTACACCTGCAAATAAGATTCCTTTCAAAACCTTACTTTCTGAATGGTGCCTCTGTCTTTTTGTCATCTTTATGACTAAGAATTTTGCTCAAAGTTCTTCCAATGGAGGTTTCTACCAAGCCCTAGTCCTGGAGTTCGAAAGGTTTTGTCAAGACTGATTCCAGAATTATATTGTAAGGTAGACCTCCACAATGCTTGCCCTAAATTAATCATTTTATTCTAGCTGCCCAGAAAGTCCTGTGATCTCATAGGCACTGTGGTATTACAAGTAAAAAATTAAAGTATACACTTATGTCCTAGCCTGTGTTCCTTTGAATCTTGTCATTTATCCATAAACATGTTTTCCTACAATAATGATTGTCCGCAGCACATTGATGACTATGCCAGACAAAAAATGACAGATTGAAACTATAACTGAAAAAAAAGGAACTGTATTTTTAAATAATTAGTTTTTTAAATAGTAGCACTGAAGCTTGAAACTCACAAGAATTTAATTTGAGAGTCTGAACAATTTAGTCTCAGAAAAAAAGAACATAAAAATTACTCAGAACTGTCTGAGTCACCTGATGAGTTAAGTGGCACCTGTGAGTAATGCTGATGTATGGACACATGGTGACAGACATTTAAACCAGACATATTTTAAGACAGTATTTCTTGCATGAAATGTAAATGCCATTTCCTGCAGACCACAGCAATTATCTCTCAAACATTTTCTCACTAGAACTGTGCTTTAATAAAAATTTTTATTGTAGAAAGCCATAAAAGAGAACACTTTGTTTTTAATGAAGGCTTTTCTGCATCTCTGCTCCTTTCTGAGGTCACTTAGTGACTGGATTGGTTCACATCTGCTAAAGCCCTGGGTGGGGTAGAATGGTTTGTGAGTGCATTGTTGTTCAGTGGAGACTTGTGTCCAGCAGAAGTGATAAAAAAAGTTCAATTACCACCGTGTAGTTTATGAGGGCTCTTCATAAAATCTTGGCACCATTCCCATCATATCTTTAAATCCTCACTTTGCATATTATCAATAGATACCTTGAAGAAAACCACACACAAATGCTTGTGTGTTTAAAACATACGTTTCTGTGCCTAAATGTGATTAGGCAGTACACACCATCTTCAATACAGTGGGAGACAGTAGAAAAGTGTGGCTCTGGAGTTTCCCGGTCTGAAATTCTCTTGGATGTTGTTGCCTTCAGAAATGTTAAGAAGTCAGCCCAACAAGCCACAGGTGTTTTGGTGGAGGCCAGCTTGGGGGTGCCTTGTATAGAGGTGATAATGTATTTTCTTACAAAATATACCATCATTGCCAGAAGCGTGAGGATCTTAGACACTGCATCTGCCAGTTCCTCTGCAGGAAATCCATGTTCCCTCCTGTTTCAAACAAGGGAGCTACTGCTAAAGTTTGGCACTAGGACTACTAACAGTGGTAGAAAAATAATTACCAGAAAAATGGCACTGTCATCAGGAACAAACAAACAGAAAAACTGCAGTAAACTCTGCCCAGCAAACTTGAATAAAACAGATCATGATAAAACTGATCTTCTCTTGGAACTTTCTGGTGTTTACCTGGGGAGCTGAAACGGACTTGCACTGTTTGTCAAAGGCACTGAAGAACAGGAGAGTTGCTTCATCACGTTGCACTCTTGGAGCAGATATGCCCTGCTTTGCTTTTGGTTTGCCTCCTCAGGCTCTAATAGACCTTCTTTCATAAGGAGTTTTCAGTTTTCCTGACTTGTCCTTTATTTCCCTCCTCTGCCCTACCCCTGTATCTTTCCCCCCATGTGTCAGTTCTCAACATGTTGAAATTGTTCCAAAGATAAAGCTCCTTTCAGCCCCAAGTGAGGAGGCTGAGATGCCACACTCAAAAGTGATGGAGAGATGCTGCTCTTGAATCCTGGCATCATTCAACAGGTTTGCAGGAAGAAAAGCAGATTTCTCCGTGGGCTGGTTCAGGATTTGGCTCTTTCTCCTGTGTGTGGCTGCTGTGTGCAGTTGAAATACTGTAAAGTACTTTCCACACAGAAAGTAAGTGGGGACAAAATGTTTCAAGACATTCTCTGGACATCAGATTTATTAATTGAATTTTAGCTCTTATAGCGATCCCTATAATTTTGGCTCATGTTTTCATGTGGACACAGGCAGACGGCAGCTCCTGTGTCAGTAGCTCTGCTCTGGAACATGTACTCACCAGAACACTTGCATTTGCTTTCAAAGGTGACTGGAGTGATAATGATTTACTAATGTGTACTGGAGCCAGTTTTAAGCTCCAACACTTTCAAAAACTGATTATAATATATTCAGTGGTAGAATCTGCAGTTGCTAAAGAACTGGTTAGTTACATAAGCCACTGCCAGGGACCAAAATCAGTATGAAGGGCAATATGCCATGTAGCTGCCCACCATATCAGACAGCATTTGTGATTTTCAGAGAATTTGCAAAGCTTGAAAAATAGTGTGTTTCACTGCCAGTAATACCTGCTGTGGCTCGTTCACGGCTGAGTGAACAACAGGCTCATTTTAATGACCTTTTTTTCAATGTGCCTTATTTCTTGTATCTTGGGGTCGTTTACTCGTGTGGTCTGTGGTGCTGCAGCTCAAGGTCTTGCCCTTGCTCCAGCATTCTCAACTGAACACAGCAATTTTCTTGCACAAAATAGCTCTAAATAAGGAGAGCGTGGTAGGAAGAATGAGGAATTCGATAATTTTGCACTTCTACATTTGCCTGAATTACATTTATAGAAATGAATATAAGCTATTAGGTACAGTTAGGGAGTTTGTGGTAAAGTCGGAGATAGTCCCTAATCTGGGAAGCTGTATTTTATAGCTCTGCCTTTACACATATTGATCCACATCTCTGTGTCTACTTTAGCAAAACATTAGGCAGGTCAATAATTATTTATAATATATAGTTTTATAAACACTTATACGTGCCTGTTGCATGCTAATAGATGTATTAGCATGGTAGAATTTCTCAGTTCCAGCCTAAATTTGGATTTTAATAGAAAGCAAAGAAGCTCCTTTATGTTATTGAAAGTTGTTTTAATTGGAAAGACTGGTGTTTTCTGCTGTGTCAGTTGACTAGCAAGCTTAAATGTAGTTTTCTTTTTCTTTAAATGCAAGCAGAAAAAAATAGAAAGTATTAATAAATGGTATCTCTTTTAAGTACCTTTTAAGCACATGGCTCAGTGATTCAGCCTAGTTCTGCTTTGGCAATATATGGTGAATAAGAAACACCACAAATAACTCAGAATCTGTTTTGGTTGGGTTTTTTCCCACCTTGTTTTTGTCATCAGTTATATTTTCTTTAGTAGCAAGTTTTTTACGCAGAAATGTAGTATTCCTAGTCTGACTTTCTGCACTGGTAATGGGATTATAGAAATTTGGTTTTCGTTTTAGATGGAGCATATTTTTACAATAAGAACAGGTTATATAAGAAACTTGATTCAGTTAAATAACCTAAAGTAATTTAAAGGGGTTTACTAGTTCCCACTAATAACCCTCCCCAAGTATTGAGACCTTTAATACTCTCAAAATCATAACCTGACTGAATTATCCTCAGATGGAGCATGGAGTACAGCTGTGCAGATGGAAATTATTCAAGATTTTGTCAATTAGAACAGAATGCTGGACTACTTTTTAAATTGCTTTTAAATTTGATTTCTGTGATCTTCATTAAAGTATCTGCTCAATTACCTGTGTGTTTATATTTTCTATAAGCTTAAATTTATGTTTATAGGCTACAAAATGTTAAAGAGCTTTACAACAGTGAATTGGAGAGGATGACTCAGATCGTGGCACCAAAGGACTGGTAACTTCAGTGCCACAGAGAAGTTTGGGTGACAGCATAACAGAGCCCCACAAGAGCACACTTGGTTCCCTTCAGTGCCAGACACTGAACTAGAGTCAATGAGCTGGCTGCAAGTGCTTCCTTGAGCACATATTGCTTCTGGCAGGTGTGTCAAAACTGTTGGGATTTCTTCCATACTGTGTCATCAGGCACATCAGGCTCCTCTCTCCAGTTCCCTCTTAAGCCAGAAGTTCTTCTGACATTATCACTTTAGATAAGGTCCCTAACTGAACAACTCTCCACGTGTTCAAAGACTGAGGCTGTTGCATCTTCTTTTGGAGTGTTTCACAGCTCCACCAGGAGAACAAAACCTACTCATGTCACAGACCATTTGGTGTTTTTTGATAGCCCAAGAAAATTTTTACTCTACCCTTCCTGTGGCTTTTATTCCTTCTGCTATTTTTCTTGTTCTGTATTTCAAGGTGCCCATGGGAAATGTGCTTCAGCTTTCTAAATAGTGAAAACAATGCGCCGTGTTTCCTTGTGGTTATGGTCTCTGCCATGCCATGGAGATCAGAGCCATGGATCTCTCCAGACAGAGTGCCCTGGGCACCTTCTCATCTGTCACCAGCTGTACTATTGTTTCATTTGCCTGCTTCACTGTCAGCCTTTCCTCTTTGTCTTCCCTGATGGAAAATACATATTTCCTGTGCATGACAGGATTTCAGAACAGTCTGCAGCCCACTCTGCCATTCTTGTGTTTCTTGGTAGCTGACAAATCACTTCAAGATTTTCCTCTTGACCTTTGTGCGTTAGTCAAGAAATGAGGCTTAGCACAGAGTTCATTACATTATCCAGGTCTCTTTGTAGAAAATAGTCTATGCCTTGGTGGCCTTTGACTCTCTTCAGGAAGGATTTGCCCAGGCAGATGGTGGAAGAAATTGCTCTGTTATTTCTGTAGTTCTGCAGTGAACCTTTTTTTGGGTGTTATCATCAAGTCTCATTCCATGAATCTACATAAAATAATGTCTCACGCTCTGACTGTCTCTGCTGCTATGTTACCTTTCCTTAACTGCTGTTCATCTGCTCTGGAAACTTCTAGCTAGCTGTCATTTGGCTAAGCATTTGATTCTACAAATTATTTATTTCCTTCAATCCATTATTTGTGCAAATATCCTGTCTGCACTCAGCCCATTTCATCATACCCACAGCCCTTTCAAAGGTGCAAAATCATCTTTGCTCCCAATGGTGCAGGCCTTAAGCTGGACTTTCAGCTGAAAAATACTTCCAGTTCCAAATGGCTTGTTCCACTTGGATAGCTCTGTGCCTGAGGACTGTTCACCAAACCAGCTTTGCCTATTGGTCTTCTCCAGTCTCTTGGATTTCCAGGGAACGCACGTTCTCCAATACTGAGAACTTCTTTAATGAGGAGTTCTCTAACTTTCTTCTACATCCACCATGGTTTATTGAACAGGCAGCAAGTGAGAGAGTGAGAGCCACATGAAACCGAAAGGTCCACATCCCAAAAGTCCTGGAAGACTCTCTTGGTCTTTATTCAGCCAGGTTGTACCTGACTGGCCTTTGCATTCACCCCTCCCACAGACTGGCCCAAATGCTGTTTGACAGCTGCTGAAGATGTGACAGGACTGTGACCTGAAAAGCCACTTCCACTTGAGGTTCCTCTGCCACATGAGCCTGAGAGTCTGCATTCACCCAGCATCTTATTTAACAACACAAAGCCTTGTCAACAGTATCTGAAATACTTTTTTTGTGCTCCCACTGCTATTATTTTTAATTTGGCTTATGTTTGGTCCTCTTTGCTAACTGAAGTAGAACTATAACTGAGTATTTTATGAATACTGTGGTTTTGGAGAAGCTTTTAGACTCTTTCCTTGGCAGCTATGCAAAACCAGGTAATAGTGATGCTACCAATAACAGTGACCAAGAATTGGACAATGTTTAGTTTTGTCAGAATGAACAATTAATTAAGTCCAGGAATGTAAAGGACTGCTCTTTGCAACAGAAATAGCCTTCTGCAGACAGAACTCCAAACAGGGTATTTAATCTTAGTTGTAGATATCTGAACTCCCTTTGGAGAAACTTCTCCTGGCTTTTTGGAGCACGAGGAGAAAATGGGTTGAATCTTGTGAATCCCTGGCTGAACATCCAGTCAACTCTGAGGCCCAGCTGTGCTTGTTCCTGAGGCATTTAATCTGTAACATGGCCCAGACTTTCAAGTCTTTTATTGCCCCAGTTTACACACAAAGCAGAATTTACAATCAACTATCTTTATTTGCCTTTAAAGATCTGATTTATATCTTTTTGATGTCAATGGGAGTTTCACATTGGATTTTTAAATCCAGTTAACTAAAGTTCAAAACCAAACATTTTTAACTTTATTTTTGTTTAGTAGAATAAACAAAACCCCTCAGCTGAAGTCAGTGGGAACAAAGTTAAGTCCACGCTAAATGTCCTAGAAACTTAATGTTCAATATTAGAACATCCAGTATTAAAGAGTTTTTGCCCTCCTCCCCAAGTATTTGGGTTTACATAATGCAACCCGAGGGAAAAACTCTCCAATGCAACCACGTGCCTCTCGCGCCAGGCTCAAGAAGAGAACGCTGCGGGTACCGAATCCTGCGGAGCCACCGCGGTTCCGAGGATCGGGCGCACTGCCTCGGCAGAGCCAAGAAATACAACGAGGCGGCCACGCGGGTGAAGGAGATCCTGCTGAGCACGGTCAGCCCGGAGCAGTTCGTGCTGACGCTGCTGGAAGCGGAGCCGCCCCACGTGCTGGTCAGCCGGCCCAGCAAACCCTTCACCGAGGCCTCCATGATGATGTCCCTGACAAAGCTGGCGGACAAAGAGCTGGTGCACATGATCGGCTGGGCCAAGAAAATTCCTGGTAAGAAATTCAGGCTTGTTTTTGTTTGTTTCAGGCCATGGTTTTATTGTCACTGTGTCCTTCTCTACTCTGAAAAGACAGAACAGAACAGTAGGTGCATGGTGTGAAAGTCAAGCTTTCTGTCCTGTAAAGTAATGGAGAGTTTATTGCTCTGAGTAATTAACCTGGATGTATTTTGATTTATACACAATATAACCCAGAACTTGCTGAGTTGTTTGTTCTTACTCAAATACTTGTTCATTTGGACGTAAAGCACAGCTTGTATTGTATGTGATTTCTACCTCATCAGCTAGAAATACCTGATTAAGCTGATTTAGAAGGTTCACTTAACACCAGATTCTTTCCTTGAATCCTTACAGAAGGTTTCTAGTACAGTTAGTGATAACTGAAGGGTGCCCAAGTCCTGGGTCTGAAGTACTTTCATTTGACAGAGCTGCTACAGAAAAATATCAGCGAAGCACGGAATTGATCTCAGATTTATCATGTGCATTCTTTCAAAACAAAAATCAGTAAGGGTTCTTTTGGTTGTTGGCAACAGCAAGAACATGCACTGCAGTACAATTGTCTGTGTTAGTGCCTGGAATGTCTCAAACGTGTCCATGGCATCATGGCAATGAACCACTTAACTTCTCACTAATCAGGAATGGTGAGCATTTGCAGTTCCTTCTTCATGAAGTACCCCTGACTAAAACGGGACGAATAAAAATTAAAAGTGAGCTAAAAGCACAGAGTAATTGGTGGACTCATAGCAGTATGGGGCTTGATCCTGAGCTTCAGATAGAGTGTACTGCTGGGAGCCAGCACTCCATGGATCCTCTCCTGGATTTTATGCTGAAGGTGTTCAGAGCGTGCTGGTGTGTGCCCTGCCCTTGTCACAGCGTGCACTGCCACGAGCTGCTGCTGCTGGAGCACCCACATGGCAAAACACTACAGGAACCCTTCCCTCCAGAAACACAGTGTGTGCACAGTGCAGGAAGCCAGCTTGGAGGAGGATATTTTGTATAATCCTTAAATTAGGAATCTAGCGTCAGGGAAGCACATCCTATTTCAGGTCTAGGTGGAGTGGCTGATGTGCTTCCAGCTCCAGCTGCTGAGCACATCTCGCAGGGGCAGAGCAGCCTCAGCCACTGTGTGGGAGGGTCCAGGTGCGATGGTTTTGGGGTGTGCTGATTCCAGGCCAGCTGCTGGGGAGGAGATGCTTGCACCCCAGAGCATCTCAAACCACGCTGGACATCTGCAAAGCGATGATAGTTTTGCTGTTAATGTGGGATGCTTTAAACTTGAGAGCCCAAATCCTTTATCCTTATTTTTTCCTGGTTTGAGAAACCCTGAAATGAACTGTGAAGTAAGTAACCATAAGGGGTTAAATGGTAACTATTGATATAATTTCTTGTCTAATCATAAAAACTTGATTAAAAGGTGCCATTTCAGAGGACTCCACATGGTTCTGTTTATCTGGTAGGAAGTGAATTGTGAAGGAAACCCGGTCTTAGAAAATGACCTCATTTTAACCAACATTTCAGTGGGAAAAAAACCCCAACCCAACCTTTTCCATTTTCTGATTATTATTAATTTCCATTTTTTAACACTGGCACTTAAAAAAAACCAAAACAAAACAAAAAAAACCCCAAACCCACAAACCCAAAACCTCAGCCAGTTAAGATTAATTATTTTAATTTTTTTACAAGATCAGTTTCCAAACCAACCCCCATTTTGGCATCAGTCACTTTTAGTTTATTTTCAACATATGTCAGAAATAGAAACCTTTTCTTGGTAGTACGAGAACTTTATGAAGAAAACCCATTGAAGCAGTCAAACCCCTTCAAAACAATTCCTGGGAATGCTGACACTGTCATCTCTGTTTATTTTTTCTGATTACTCCTGTTACAGAGAACAGAAATAAACAGCATTCTACAGCAATGACAAAAATAGATGTGATGTTTAATATGCACCTCCTTATAAGTGACACTGCCATATTACATGGCAGGTGGAGCATTTACTTCAATGTGGATTGATTTTTTGTTTTTCATTTAGAAAACTGTGTTGACTAAAGCTCAGGACATGGAATTTCATTTTTCAAAAACTCTTGCTTGAAGGTAATCATGTCGATCCCTGCCTGGTTCCTGGAGGTAACATCTTAGGGAAAAATAGAGAGTTTTTGACTAATGGCCCAGTGAGCAGTAATTTTACTTTCTGGAAAGCTGAATATTTGCTTTTGTGCACCTGGGTTAGAAGCCCATTTTCACCTCTAAGTTACTATTGGATATTATTTTAGCACTCACTGGGGGTGAAAAAAGAAATTATTTTTCCTTATTGTATTAACAGGAACTTTTTGCCTAAATAGAAAAAATACTGTTTATATTTTGTGGGTTTTTCATATTTAATATTTAATGACAGTTTTTTGTTATGAATTTTACTCTGTGGCTCTGTTTTTGTCTGTACTTTCAGCCTAATGGATTTTATTTTTTTGTTGCTCAGTAAAATAGAAGCTGACATCTTGATATTTTCCTCCTGAATTCCAAGTATTTGAATTCTTGGTTGTCAGGAAACAGAACACAGCTTCTGTAATTGCCTTTTGCTTTGTTGACCTAGTCTAGAAGAGTTTAACATGGTTCATTGCTGAACCTGTATCGCAAATCGATAAGACGTTGTCACAATATCGAAATTTGGATTCATTATGCAACCTAGTGTGTTGCTGACCACAGCAGTCTGTCTTTTTCTAGTTTTTACACATCCAGTACAAGTTTTTTTCTTGCCTGTCTTAGCAATTTTTAATTAAATGATGAGGTATGGAGCTCATAATTTAAAGGGCTGTAATACAGTCATAGAAAGATTAGTAGTTTAATGTACTCTGGAGGAAATTAAACGGGGCTCGTGACACTGCAGTGGAAGCTGTGGTGGTTGTTTGCTGTCCTGGATCTTTGGAGCATGAGATTGTTAGGAAAAGGAGAAGTAGAGTCCTTCCAACAGCTGTGCTCAATGGCCATAGCTCCTACTGCTGCTGCTGCTGCTAATGCGAGTTTAGCAGATGACATCTGTGATAAATCTGTGTCTTCAAGAACCTGTAGATTGAATGCTGGGACATGGTCTGATGTCTCACTCAGCTGAGAGAGTTTTTAAACCTGATAATTCCTTGTTTATGCTAGAGAAATCAGTACAGGCTGGTGTAAATGTTTATTTAAATATACTCTGAAGTGTCTTTGGGCTGTTGTTTCCCAGGAAACTGACATTGTCAGTTTTTACTATTTCACACTTGCGTGAATATTTTCCTAAAAGCAGTTTTAAATGATGAGTGTGTGAGGCAGATAATCTGTTGTTGGCTGTGCATTCTGTAGTAAATTCTGTGACGGTGGAATCCAAGAGGGAAGGTACCACTGCCAGGCTCCTTCTTAAAAATCAGAGGCAAGGCTGTACCAGTTTTGAAAGGCAGCAGGTTCAGTGATGATAAAAGTGAGCACTGCCCAGTTCATGTCAGCCCCTGGCTGTCACTGAGTGTCTTCCAGCTGAGTAGTGTAATAAGATTAAAATACATGGAGCATTTGTATAAATTAATGACAGAGAGATTCTTTGGCAGCCCAAATGTCCTGTGAGTATTTTAAGACCTCAGACAACCGAGAAGAACTTCAGGAAACCTGTCTGCCATGGCCAGGCTGTAAGGATTTGTCACCATGCAGTGCCAGAGATGCCAGCTCATCTGAAAATGGAGCACTTTTGCCAAGGGCCCGAGCTAAAGGAGCCCAGCTTTGAAAACTGTGGCCTGCTCTTGGTTTTGAACACTCAGCAACTCTTCATGATATCTGTGTTTTCTTCCTTGACTGAGCAGTCTGTATTCCCACTTGTATTTTAAGAATTTACACTTCTGGTTTGGAGTCTGTAAATTTTATTTCTCTCTCTCTCTCTTTTTTTTTTTTTTTTTTTTTTTT
>VYXC01013160.1:51683-138731 GCA_013397175.1 Platysteira castanea
TTTGTTGTTGTAATTTTTTTTTTCTCTTTCTTTTTTTTTTTTTTTTTTTTTTTTTTTTTTTTTTAACTTCTGGGCATTATTTTTTCCCCAGTCTTGGTTTTGGTTTTTTTTTGCAGGGGGATAGAAAAGGTCTGACTGTCTCTGCCTTCTGCTTTCCTGCAGTGTTACCTGAGGCCTTGCTATAAGTTCTGGAGAGAAATAAATCATAGAATCATGGAATGAGTTGGGTTGGAAGGAACCTTAAAGATCACCTCGTTCCAGCCTCCAGCCATGGGCAGGGACACCTTCCCCTAGACCAGGCTGCTCCAATCCCCACCCAACCTGGCCTTGAACACTCCCAGGGGTGGGGCATCCACAGCTTCTCTGGGCACCCTGTCCCAGGGCCTCACCCTCTCAGTATTTTTTCTAACATCTCTCCTCTTTTAGGAGGAGGACATAAAGCAGGTGACTCCGCAGTCATTTGAGTTTTAGCAGCTGTATGGGACTAATTGCACTAGAACACTACTCTGCTTCATTCCAAACATTTTGTGGAAGATTTGGCAACGATAATAGCAAATATTTTTGTTCCTATTTTTAATGGCAGCCTGGCACTTCGGATGTCAGTGCTCCCTTGTCCTCACAACCCATAGTTCTTTCTGGTTCTTTTTGTTTCTCATATGATCATTCTTCTTTATCAAAACAGAGAATTTAACAAGTTGATTTATTTTATGCTATTTTTGTCACTTCAGGCTTTGTTGATCTCAGCCTCTATGACCAAGTAAGACTCTTGGAGAGCTGCTGGATGGAAGTTCTAATGATTGGTTTGATGTGGAGATCAATCGACCATCCGGGGAAACTGATTTTTGCACCAGACCTTGTATTAGACAGGTAAGAGGAATAAATTTCTTGAGAACACGTCATATTAGCATGTTTGAAGGTGGGGTGAATTGTAAGAAGAAAAGGATTAAACATGGCAGACGTTATTAATATTTCATCTAACAAGATCATTTACTTGTGCTTGTAACATCAGTGTCCTGAGGTTCCACATCCTTACAGGGGCTTAAGGAATGCTAAGCTTACAAAGCATCGTTGAACTTGCAAATTCCTGAACTCCTGTGGCATTGAGTATGAAGTTTCTCTGCATTTTTCACATCTTTTGCTGGTTTTGTTCCCTTTGTTCCGGGTCTCTAGATGCTGGAATTGTAGATACAGCAACACAATGCACTACACTGTCCATGTGTCCCTACATCCCTCATTAAAAAGAAGTGTCAGGCAGTATTTTAATTATTTTAAATAGGTTTCCCACCTGTTTTTGTTTCTGCCACTACAGCAGACTTCATAGTTAGCTATAACAATGAACATTGGAGCACTAGCCAAGAGAGATTTAAAGACCCCTAGCTTGCTGTTGGATACTGAGAATATTTTTTCAAGGTAAAGCAGGGTGTTTTCAGGTTTAAAGATTATTTCTCCATAGTATCATGTACCAGGAAGGAAGAATATGGATTAGTAAGGATGTTTTTCTACAGAACCTTAGAAGAATTTGACCTGAGCTTCAAATAAAGTAAAAAGTCAGGGAAACAATCTACTCTCTTGGGTAGTTTTAAAATGTCTTTTAGCCTCTTCAACCTGGCAAAATTCAAATTTGCACTGGTTCTGTGGCTCGGGATCAATAATTATCATTGTAGATAGAGACAGACAAAATTGGCTAATAAGAGAAATAAATTTAATTTATAAAACAGAGGAAATAAATATTATTTGCTCATATAAAATTCGATGCAAGGACATGCTGCACTGTTCGGGTGCAATGATCAGAAATTGCTGAAAATGTATGACACATTTAATTGTTCAGGAGTTAATATGTGCTGAATAGAGTAAGAATAATTAATGCATTTCTTCATTTCCTCAAGACATGGCAGAATGGGAGCTTACAAGTGTCTGGGCATGCTGTAATTTTATTTAGGACATCCTTATATGAACCTGGTCTGCAGCTTGATTGTTTTTGTCTTAGTTGAACTTAGAATCCTAGAATGGTTTGGGTTGGAAGGAACCTTAATAAATATCTCATTCCACCAGCCTGCCATGGGCAGGGAGACCTTCCACCAGACCAGGTGGCTCCCAGTCCCATCCAGCCTGGCCTTGAACAGTCCCAGGGATGGGGCAGCCACAGCTTCTCTGGGCAACCTGTGCCAGGGCCTCACCACCCTCACAGTCAAAAATTTCTTCCTAACATCTAACCTAAATCTACTCTCTTTCCATTTGAAGTCATTCCCACTTGTCCTGTCCCTCCATGTCCTTGTCCAAAGCCCCTCTCTGGCTCTCTCATAGCTCCTTTAGGCCCTGGAAGGGGCTCTAAGGCCTCCCTGGAGCCTCCAGATACATTTCCTACACAACCTTTGCAGGCAATACTTCTCTGGTACCTCTGTCCTTGTTTTGAATCTGGCAGCTGCCTGTCCTTCTCCAAAGCTTAATATTCCTCTTTGCTATGAGGAACAGAGGAAATTGGGCAATAAAAAAATACTTTTTTGCAGGCAGAACCTGCTGCCCCTAGATGGTGGTACCTGTATGTGCCTGCCTCCAGCCTGAAGGCTCAGCACCTTTCTCTTGGGATCCAGTAAATTTCTTTAATTCTCCTGCACTGCTGTGCTTAAATCTGTCTCATCTTAAAAACATCACAGAGAAAAAATTCTCCTGTTACAGATAGTATAAAAAGCCTCCCTTTGAATACTGTGTTGTAGAGCTTAATTTCTATTTTAGCCCAGTACATGTAAAATAAAACAAACACAAAAAGTGGAACAGGAACTTCAGTGGTTTGAAATTTGCCACTGCTGAATTTTAAACACATTGGAATGTCTTGTTTGGGGTATTTTTCAGACCAGAAGACAGGACCACTTCAAATATCCAAAATGGAGAAAGTTGCATTCTGTAAGCACTTGCAAATATAAAAATAACCAAACCACAAAACCCCAAATACCTTTCAGTACCTACACAGAAAAACGTGCTAGGAGATAGGTACAAGACCTGTTTTACTCTTTAAAAATGTTTTATTATTTCAAGCAACTCATTTTAGGAAGTCTTTCTTTTTCACCAAGTCCTGAGGCCTCCATTAGGTACAAACATGATGTTATTGGTTGTGGTAACTCCTTGTGAAACGAATCTGGAAAATTATTCAGGTACTGTGGCCTGCACTACAGCATTTCAAACTGATTATCCAGAATTATACAGGCTGAGAGGATACAGAAATATGATCATACTTATGGCCCTGCTTGCACTTTAAAGAGAAAATCAGTTTCTTATAAATGCTGACCTTTCATACCAGTGTAATTTTCAATTTAGATTTCATGATAGAGCCTTTTAAATTCTCGTAAGGATGAGATAGATAGGCCTTTTGCAGCCTCCTTCATGCTTTGGCTTTTATCTGTCTGAGTCAGTTCCTTAATTCTGCCTTTTGGGTAACATTTCGAATGTGTTTCCATAGGGATGAGGGGAAATGCGTAGAGGGAATTTTGGAGATCTTTGATATGCTCCTGGCCATGACCTCGAGGTTCCGAGAGCTGAAACTGCAGCACAAGGAGTATCTGTGTGTCAAGGCAATGATCCTCCTCAATTCCAGTGAGTATGTGCTTGGCTCTAATACTCACCAAACTGTACCTTTTATTTTGAGGGTGGCTGGGAAATCAACCTCGAAAACCCCAAAATATCAAATGATAAAACAACTGTTGGAAGAGAATAGCAGGAAAGGAGATCTGTCTGATAGATTGTAAAGATTTTGGCTCAAGAAATTTCTAAGGTGTATAATTTGCTGGATTTAGGGCTATGCCCTGTTATAAGAAATGCATGAAAGACCCCAAGTCTGAAAGCTTCTCACAAGGTGGGGCTGATGGCTCAGGCTGTGGATCTGTCCTTTCCAGTGGGAACTTTTGCTCCTGTCTCTGTGGATGCTCGTCATGTGTAAAGTTGCTGTACAGCTCTAAAAACCTGTCCTTAATTCTTACTTCTAGTAATTCTAGTAATACTAGTTACTCAACTGAGTGATGATTAATGGGACTTAAATGTTCCTATTTAGTGGTAATGAGTTGGTTAGAAATGATTGAAAATATTCAACAGTTCTGCAAGATGAGTTTCAGGACAGGAGCTGTGCTTTGCAGCCTCTCGTACAAAGCAAGTGTTTGCTAGTTTAGAGTAGCCTGATTTTTTTCCCCAGAACATTTTGTAGTCAATGTTGACAAAAAAAATTCCCACAACCAAATAGCAGCTAAACTATTTACTTGTACTGCTTTCAGCAAGAAGCTGCTGCATAATTCTCAGTCCAGTGTTGAAGGGGAACAGTCCTGCTGCAACCCCATTTGTCTGCCCACTTGTTTGGGTTGGAGTATTGATCTGCTGGAGGATAGGAAGGCTCTGCAGAGGGATCTGGACAGGCTGGATTGATGGGTCAAGACCAACAATATGAGGTTCAACAGGACCAAGTGCTAGGTCCTGTGCTTTGACCACAAAAGCCTTCTGCAGTGACACAGGCTGGGGGAAGAGTGGTTGGAATGCCATGATGATGATGAGAGGAAATGAGATTTCATGATGATGAGAGGAAATGGCCTCGAGCTGTACCAGGGGTGGTTTAGATTGGATATTAGGAACAATTTCTTCACCAAAAGGGTGGTCAGGCATTGGAACAGGCTGCCCAGGGAAGTGGTGGAGTCGCCATCCCTGGAGGGATTTAAAAGGGGTGGGAGGTGTGGCACTTGGGGACATGGTTTAGCGATGGCCTTGGTAGTACTGGATCAAAGGTAGGACTTGGTGATCTTTAAGGTTTTCCAACCTAGATGATTCTATGATTCTGTGTTTCAACAGACAACAAAAGCAAGTTTTTTCCCCCCAAAATATCCACAAGAAAAAAAACCAGCCAAAAAAGCCCAACAAAACCCCACATTCTTCTTCAAAGTTCACATCTCAGAAGATCTCTCCTTTCATTTCTCCTACCCTCCTTTCTTGACAAAATTAATAATTTGCTCCTAATTTTCAAGGTCTTCTGGAGCTCTGTCCTTCCATAGGTATCTCTGGAGGGACAGTTGTTTTTCTTTCCCTTTTCCCAGGTCTCTTCTGCTTTATCAAAAATGTTATTGTGCGTTTCCAGACCTTCATAGTGATGATTCCTTTTCTTCCTTGTCCATACCCCCAAACCTCTTCTTTTCTTTTTTGGTTTTTGCTGACTTTCAAGGTTTCTCACTGCAGACATGTATTGTGTTATGATACCCTTAGTGATCTGGAGGGAGACCATGACCAGCTGGGTCACTATGACCAGTGTCACTGACATGTTCTCCTCTATCCCTACAATATTCTCAGGGAAAAAGGGTTTTTTTCAACAAGAAGGGATTAGAACAAGCAAAATACTATAGTTCATAATAGTAAAAAAACAAGGTACAGGGGAAAAAAACCCTGGAGAACCGAGAGCACATCCATTCACCTGACTGAAGGGTCTACGTGCAACACATCTTGGGAGGATTTGGGAGAATTTCATCTCACTTTGCAGATCATGGGGCCATCAAATACAAGCTTGATGTGGCATATGGAGCATCATTTGTACAGTCTTGAGGAGGGTGTCAGGGAACGTACGTTGTCTAATTGCGTTGAAATATGACATATTTAAAAAGTCCACAGTCATAGCTTTTTTTTTTCTTCCTCATATTAGCAGCAAATATTTCTTTGTCTTTACTGGTTAGGCATGTTCCCCTTGTCAGCAGAGGAACCTGAAAGCAACAGGAAACTGCACCACCTGCTCAACGTGGTCACAGAGGCTTTGGTGTGGGTTATTGCCAAGAGCGGGATCCCCTCACAGCAGCAGACAACTCGCCTGGCCAATTTGCTGATGCTCCTCTCTCACGTCAGACACGCCAGGTACAGTTCACAGAGTGCATGTAACATTTGTGTTCTGTTCGTGTTTGTTTATTACAGCAAAAAAGAGATGGCTGGAACTCCAGAGCACTCCTGTGGGAATCCTGATGCTGCTCTTCACCTCTGTCACTGTGAGGCTTTGCTTCCTAGCACAACAAACCAGGCAGTAAACTCGAGTGCTTGCTGGCACTCAGTGATGTGATGATGTTCAAATGCTGCCTTAACCTTATTACATTGGATTATTCATTATGTGTCTGCCTGAAATGTTTAACAATAACACAAATTGAGCCTTTCAAAAAAACACCCCACGCAGCCATCAAAACTCTTCCGTTCAAAATGAAAATCTCTTCCAAAACTGATCTGCAGTGTAGGCTTTGGTAGAGCAAAGTGGATTTTGGGGGCTATGTTTCTCCCAGACCAAAAGCCTTTTATGTGGAGCCACAGGGTTTTTGCCCAGTGACTCATGCTACAGCAATCTCAGGCTCCTGTTTTCCCCATGGAAGTGGCTCCTCTGCTCCCTGCCAGTTCCTGGACCCCCTTGAGCTGCTCATCTATGCCTGTGGGACAGCAGATAGAAACACAGGGTCCTAGAGACAGAGGCTTTACATTTCAGTCTGTTTGTCATTTTAAATTATTACCCAGAGGCCAGCTATTCACTAAGCTGTCTCATGGCTTGACTTTGAACTGTGTGTCCGGGGAAGATGTCCTGGGACCGGGCTGGAGCACACAAAGGAGAGCTGGGCATATCTATAGGGACACTGAAAAGGGGATGGCCACTTGGGCAATAAGCTTCCTGGGAGAGCAGATGGCAGCAGCAGGGACCTGACACTGCTGAGAGGCAGCTTTAGCTGCCAGTTTGTGAACTGGGGGCGAGTTTGAGAGCTGGCCTTGCAGAAGCTCCAGCCAGAGCTGAACCTGTCTCATGGCTCTGATCTCTGCCATCACCTGGATTGTGCTCTGTGATGTGACTTCACATCACAGCTCTGCAGGAGCTGTTTCGGCATTCTGTGAGCAAGTATTGGGATGTTGTTACTGTTGATAGTGCTAAGTGATCTCAGGGACCACAGCAGCTAAATCCTCCTAAATCCCAATTTAAAAAAGGGACTCTCTTGAAACCATAAGCGTGTTTTTCTTCTCTGCACTGTTGGAACCAGATTGCTGAGTTATTTTCTGTTCTCCTGCACAGTAACAAAGGAATGGAGCACCTCCTGAGCATGAAGTGTAAAAATGTGGTGCCGGTGTATGACTTGCTGCTGGAGATGTTGAATGCTCACACCCTGCGAGGGCAAAGGAAGTCCCCAGCCACACACCCTGAGTTTGGCCCACTGGAGCAAATGGAGCCTGGGGACAGCCTGAGGAATGGGGCACCCCAGTAATTGTGTTGAGACCTGGAAATGGGAGGCTTTTTCAGAGCTCTGGGAGAAAACAGAACTGCTGTGATGGGGCTGCAGAAGTGTGACCACGTGTGAGTTCTCGTCCCTTCTGGATTTGCACATGGGTGTCCCGGGAGAGGCCGCGGGGCCCTCACCTCTGTCCGCATTTCTGACATTGTAACAGCTGCACTGCTATAGTGCCTTTTCTGAGACTCTGCAAAAGCACCTTATGAAATCCAGCCTCAGAACAGCACTGTGGGACAGGGAATTGCTGCCTCTCCTTCTCAGAGGCAGAACTGAGAGGGAGAGGTAAAGGGATGGGTTTGAAATGGCAGAAGAAGCCTGTGCCAGAGCTTGGAGAGAGCACCTTGGTCTCTGTGTCGTTGAGAAAGATTTTTAAGCACTGACTGGACAATGTCCTCTTTCAGCATGGGATGCTGTGAAATGCAGAACAGCATCATTTGGGACAGATGTTTACCTCTGTGTGCTGGTCCCTGGGGAATGCCTGCTCTGCAGCTGATCTAGATAAAGTGCCAGATGCAGACAACAGTGAAAAGGAGCTTATTCTCAAATATGCAATGGCTGCAAGGGCCTTCATTTGAAGGTCATTTGAAATAGCTTCTATGGTCAGTTCAGAGCCTCTGCAGAAAGTTTGAACTGAGCTTAAGTTTGTATTTTGTGAGCCTGTTCTTAACACTCACATTATTATCAGCTTATAATTCTTCAGTACTTTAAACAACAACCAAATCATCTGGATATTTCAGTCAATGCTGACCTTTGAAATGTGTTTTGTCTGTGAGATTAACATGTTGTTTTATATATTTATTAATGATGTTAAATCTATTCTAATAATTAGGTACAAGAGGTTGCTTTGTGAATATTAACTGTTTGTATTTGTATATGATCTGCTGATCAGGCCTTGTGAAACCAGCTAGAAACAAAATCTTCCCACCCCTTTGACTGGTGTGTGGAATTACATCCTGCCCACCCAAAACCTCTTGCAGGGGGTGAGGCACTGGATGGGAACACGGATGGGGATCTGTTTTTGTCTGCTGCCCTGAGGTTTGCTGCTTGCTTGTTCTCAGCATGCATGGCACCTTGTGCTGTGGTCTTCATATCTTTATAGGAGCCCTCCAAGAGTGAGGATGGGGATAATGGTAAATGTGAAGATAAGGTAAAGATGGGGATAATGGTAAATGTGAAGATAAGGTAAAGATGGGGATAATGTAAAGCACTACTTTGCTTTGCAAGTGTGATGACTTGTTTGAATTACACTGAAGATGTAGTGGTTTAAACTTCCTTTTTGTGCTGATTTCTGCATGTGTTTAAGCTGCACTGAGTAAAAAAAAAAACCAAAAAAACTGATTAAATGGCCTGGCTGATGACCCCAGAGATCAGCAGGGTGGCATCATTCATTCTGGTAACTGTCTCTCTACATGGAAGCATTTAAATATTGCACATGCATGTTCTGGGCATTATGGTGAAATAAATTGGGATCACACCAAAAGTCTATTTTGAGCCAATAAGTCTTTTGCATTAGGGACTTTGATTAGTATGCCATTTGCGTATTTTGAATATTAGTCAAACCATTAATCTTGGTGTTTTTTTAAAGCCAAGGACAGTATTTTTTATAGGAGGTGCATAAAGAGTTTTCAGTGAGTTACACAAATCTATTGTCTGTTTGATCTTGTACTATACCAGATGCTGCTGCTGATCTAAATTTTTACTCTCTGCCTTTTTATTGTTTTTAAGAAACTGTAATATAGCAGTGTCCTTCTAAAGAAGTGTAATATTTACAATGAAAAAAAGGAAAAAATGTGAGTACAGTCTGGAATTTATTGGTACTTTCATTTTGAGAGATGTTTTGCTGTGAAACAAACCTGTCTCAGTATTTCTTGGGCTTGATTGTGTTCTGACCTCATTGCCTGTTGTGTTGTTCTTTCTCTGATTTTCCTTATCCTGTGTAATCTTTTGGTTTAATACAGTTTTTCAAATAAATGTTTAAGTGATTTGTTTGTTTGTTTTGCTTTAAAAGTGCTGAATTTATGTACAATCTTGGAACAAACCTTTTGAAGAGAAAATGGGAAAGATGGGGTATAAATCATGAAATGACCTTCTAAGTAGAAATTTGCTGTTTACTGACTCTGTAAAAGGGTGATTCTGCAGTTCTGTGCCACGTGGTGTTGTTCATACATGTTGTTGTTAGCACTGTGCAAATAGGAAAATGATGTGATTTTTACCTTTTTGTCTTGTTGAACACAATTTTATTAAAAGTTACTAACAGTGTTTTAAAATGAATGAAAGTCAACAGCTGTGGAGTCTGGATTAATGTAGCTGTGCTCATACTGGGATAAGGAGAAGATGCACATCTCCTGCAGCCCAGGGAGGTGTGTGGCAGTGGCTGAACAAGGGTGCCTGGGGTCTCCTGAGGGAGATGCTGGGTTTGTTTTAGGTCTGGATCCCCCAGACTCTCTCAGATGCTGCATTCATGGTGTGGAGCACATCCCTGTCCCTGCCAGCCCTGAGCAGAGCTGTCACACTGCACTTCAGGGGCTTTTCCAGTCTTGGCGTGAACAAGTGGAGCCCTCAGGACCTGCAGGGGCTCTGAGGAGGGGCTGTTTTGTCATTTCCTTCACTGCTTGGCTGTAACTCAGCTTCTGCTGGGACCTGGCAGAGGTGCTGCTGCTGCTTGGAGAAATTGTGCTGCAGTTCTTGGATGTTCACAGAAGTGAGCAAACCTGGCTCAGGCATGAGGGACAGGTGCCATGGGTTAAAAAAAAAGGGAATGACAAAAGGAAGGAAGGAAGGCCAAACTTCTTAACAGCACACATAAGGAAAACATCCTGAGCTTCCTCTCTCAAGTCTGGAACTGAAAGCTGATGGTAAAAAAACCTTGTCTGTTTTTCCTTTTTCTCTCTTTTTTTAAAGAAACATGGTTTCAGACAGGTGAAATGCTTTGTGTCCAGGACAGTGAGACCTTTTCCATACCTCTATCTTCCTTCAAACTACCCGTTTTTAGTGCTGTCATGCTTCCAGGCAGAGAAGAGAGTGTGGGGGAAAGATATGTAGATGTCTTGAAACATTCTCCCTTGAGATAGTGCCCAACAGGGTAAGTGCTCCTATAAAATAGCAAACTGAGACAGGTAGCACTTGAAGATTTTTTTTTTTTTAATGAGTATGTGTATTTTCACAGTCATATTATGTTAATTCCTTGGTGACTGAACGATAGATCTATATAGGGATCGTCGTGGCAAAAGGAGAGCATCCTTTTAAGTGCTGGAATTTTTTATTTTACTCTTGATGACCTGGGGAGTATGAAAGGTATTTGTTGTATTTGCATCATTACAGTGGTTTAGCAGAGCCTAAAAAGGCAGTGAGCCTCAGAAAGCTGCCTGTTGATCCTAATTGAGCTGTCACCAGCAATCATCCTCTTTTGAGGTAAGAATTTTTGTCTTGTTTGGGCTTTTAAAGATCATCTCCCCTGCCATGGGCAGGAACGCCTTCCACCAGACCAGGTTGCTCAGGGCTCCATCCAACCTGGCCTGGAACATTTCCAGGAAAGGAGTATCCACAGCTTCTTTGGGTGACCTGTTTCAGTGTCTCAACACCCTCAAAGTGTCCTGTCACTCCAAGCCCTTGTCAGAAGTCCCTCTCCATCTTCGTTGTAGCCCTTTCAGGTACTGGAAGCTGCTCTAAGTCTCCTTGGAGAGCTCCCCTCCCTGCAAGGGTTTCTACAGAGCCTGGCCAGGTGTCTGCATTTCACCCCACCCTCCCTCCCATCCCCCTTAGCAGGTGCTGGCTGCAGATTGTGGGTGTGGGGACTCGTGGTGGAATAGTTTTGAACACACCAACCATGTTCCACCCAGGGAGTAGCAGCTGCATTTCACCCCATAATTTCTGTACTGTTGAGATACGAACATAATTTCTCAGCTTCCTCTAATTTTACCTCAGGCCATCTTTTCACACTTCCATACACCTGGAGCTGGAAGCCATGGAAACACCTTTGTTATCACCACCATCCAGCTCAGAAAAAATGGCTTGACATTACTTAGGTCCTGTGAGGTAATGAGTCAGCAAAGCAGTTAAAATGTGGTCATCTGTTGTGCTGACCCAGTGCCTAAACCAATTCTAAAGAGACTGTTGCAAATGGGAGTATGAAAAGCAAGTGGATTGCTAAAATATGGAATGTAAGTATAATTTACATTAATTTTTCACAGTATTTTACTACTAAACTGAAGTGTGGTGCATTAAACGGCACACTTTCATAGCTAAGACTTCAGTTTATAATCTGTGTGTTGTTTAACTCCATCTTCATATTTAAGAGTCACCTACACTCCTCATGCATTGAGCGCCAGCAATTTTGATTTAGGTGCACAAAGAAAATGAGATTGCTACGCTATAAAAATGCCAACATCTGCTGCTACTGCCTCAACAGACAAAACCTTCCTCACTCATCAGTGCCACAGGGGAGCTGGCACAGCCATTACCAGTGCTTCTCCTACGCCTGTTTGCCACAAAATTTTTTGTTCTGAGTCCTGTCAGTTTATCAACAGTTCACTCTCTCCCAAGTTTGTAATGGAAATGGGTTCCTGACTGGAAGTGGTGCCTTTTAAAGCACTTTAGGTTATGGTAGTGTGAAAACAACCCCACAACACCCCAGCCCCTCCCTTTCCCCCAGCTGTCTTTAGTTCTGTGGACTGATGGTATTTGTCTGGTGCTGTGTTTCATTCAGTTGGGGATTGGTGCAGCTGACTAAACAGGCGTCAAAAAATGTGAATATACAGCTTTTAGTTCATTTCTCTCCTGTAGCTGAGCTCAGCCTGGTCTCATGAGCCTGTAATGTGTGTGCTCAGTGTCCGAGGGACACCTTCCACTACCCCAGGTTGCTCCAAGCCCCATCCAACCTTGCCTTGAACACCTCCAGGGATGGGGCAGCCACAGCTTCTCTGGACAATTTATTCCAGCACCTCACCACCCTCACAGCAAGGAATTTCATCCTAACATCTCCTCTAAACATGCCCTTTGTCAGTTTAGAGCCATCACCCTCTATCCTATCACTACATCCCCCTGTATAAAGCCCATCTCCAGCTCTCTGGTCCCCTTTAGGTCCCCTTTAGATACCAGAAGTTGCTCTTAGGTCTCCCTGGAGCCTTCTTATTGCTGTTGACTATGCTGGGAGGGAGGTAGGTATAGCTGAAAACAGATTGAGGTCTCAGCTCACTGCCAAAAAATAAGACTTCAACTCAAAACTAGTTTTGGCTTGGTTTGATTCCTACAATGCATGTGCACAACCACAGTGGGGTTGTGCTTGCTCTCACTACTGCATCTGCCCTCTCTTTTAAATATTTTTTTTCCTTCCCTGGCCACTAAGAATCCAGTCCTGAGCAAGATAGTAACACAAAGAAATTGGTGGGGATATAAAATGACTTGTTTAAAGCAGACTTCAGTGAAACCTACAGTGTAGTGATTATAATCAACTGGAAATAAAACTTTTAAAAATAGGTTTCGAGGAAAAAAGATTTAAGCTATTTCCCAGACTTTTTTTTTTTGTGACATTTCGAGGTAATTTCTTGAAAGCTCCTCTTTTTATATATTACATCAGCTTAACAATTTGATGTAACTGTTCATAATGAAAGGAAATTGTAGGCTATGAAATTTTCCTTAGACCTTTTAACATTGTTCAATTTTTCTCCTCTGCACACCTTCTTTAATGGAAGAAGAACTGAATATCATGTCAGCAACTGACTATTACTTCTTGGCAGAAAGGTCTCCATGGGCATTTGTGACAACCTGGCAATGAAATAATGGCTAGAGTTGGCTCAAGGCTACAGACTAAGAAACTTTAAGATGGAGCTCATTTAAGTAATTGCTTTGAAAATATCAAATAATGATGGCAGAGGGAGAGAGGACAGTGTGTGTGCCTGTGTGCAGTGAGGTGTGAAGGGGAACCATCTCTGAACCAGTGTGAGAGCTGGTGGTGCTGGAGCACTGGTCTGGCACCTCAACACAGCTTATGAGTTTAGTTTAATGTCCTGAAAATAAACCACAGTGGGTTTGCCACCATGGCTGGGAAAAAGCTGCTGGTTTGGCTGTTCTCTGAACATCAGGACAAAGCAGTTTGCTTTGTAACTGCCCCTGCCAGAAGACATGGAATCATCAACCACCAGTGGTGACAAGGGTAGAAAGGGTGGGAGAACTCTCAGGCTAATCAGAGACCTTATTTTCTATGGGTAAGCACTGCAGAAAGTGGCTAATTCCTGGGTGATTTTCACTGCAGCACACAAAAACCATTTGACCAAAGCCCTTGCTACTGCACTGAGCTCTCCTCCACGAGCATTTCCCCACTCCAGCACTGCCACTATAAAGAGTCAGTTCCAGGGCAGGAAATAGCTCAGCATTTCAAACTAGTAACAAGCATTAATTCGTTCAACTTTTGTGGTCTTCCTCCAGGAAATCGCCAAGAGTTGCAAAGGAAAGGATCTGTGCCACGGAACACAGGTCCCACTGCTGATTTGTGATCTCTTGCTCTGACAAGCAAAGGAGTGATTGTGCTTCTTCCAGCACCACTCTGTTGACAGGAAAAGAAATTGACTCTTCCAGGAGTGGAAGGGGCAGCACTGCTGGAACATAAAGCTGGTCCCTCCCACTAGACACACCCAGAGTCCTGCAGACATTGGCAAAACTTTAATGAGAGTACTCAAACTGTACAACCGAGGGGCAGTGGCAATGCTGACTGTACACAGTGTTTCTCCAGCCACTGCCCAAGCGCCAGTTTCATTTCAAAAACAAAGCTTATAAAAAAATGCACAATTCTCTCCCAAGGTACTGTACACTATTCAGCAGGTTAAAAACTGAAAAAAATCTTTCATTTAAAAAGTCATTGCACTATTTGTATACATCAGGGATAGTCTACATAATCATGTTAATCTAGAAAATATGTGCATTATAAACCATTTCCATGCAATGCAGCAATTCCTTACTTCAAAGGTGGTATAAAAAGACAACACAGCAGTCCTAACCACTAGAACACTTTATGTCAAACAAAACAAATGTGCATCGTGATATTGAACGTGTTAGATGAATAAAATACAATAACAAAGATTCAAAAATATGTAATTTTTTTTGTTTCCACCAAGTGACTACAGTACCAAAAGATACAAGTAACGTGAAGTGTGTGCAGAAATCATGTTAAATGAAGTCCCTCTTCACCTGCTTGTTTGTCGTGCTAACCCAAGACTGGCTGCTATGTTTAAGATTACTGTGATGTCATTTCTGCATCTAAGAACTCAGTATCCAAACACCTTGCAAGCTTAAGAGCACTGCCCCTATAAAATAGTGTATCTATTGCATCAAAGTATAAAGTGTGTTGCTTACAGTTTAAAAAAAAAAATCTATAGAAAAAGTTTTGTTTTCCGTACAAAAAACCGCTGAAATTTTGTCAAGATATACATTTTGAGATGTGAAATTTGCTGCTTGGTTGATGCTAGAGCAGCGTGGACTAAAAAGCACCACCCAAGAGTGTTTTGGTGTGGCTGCAGGGTGCCCTAGGTCGGGGGGGGCCCGTTGGTGTAGCGCAGCATGGGGTAGAAGGAGCGGGCGAAGTTGTTGGCCTGGGTGCAGCTGTAGTCTTCCTCTGAGTAGGGGATCATGCAAGCCAGGAGCAAAAGCAGCAGGAAGAAAAACTGGAGAGGTAAAGCCGCTTTTAGCACTCGGTAGAAGAAACAGGGAGAGCGAGGGTTTGCCTGCACAGGCTCTGGATGGCTTTCGCTCCTGAAAAGGAGAAAAAAAGAACAACAGGCACTTCAGGGTTTGAGTTAAATGAGTTGTTTTCACCCTATTTTCAGATGCAAACTTAACTCTTCCCAGGAGGCAAACAGACCAGTCCAAATAGGTGTCGAAGCACAAAGGAAAGACATCATTCACACTGATGAGGTTCTTCTCTGCCCTGGCATTACTGAGATCTACCCTTTAAACAGGCCCCAGTGTACTGGGGGTTAAGTTCTCCCTTTGTCCTTTGTGGTCTGTTTGTACTAAGTGGCTCTCAGTGGGCAAGTTTCTTTTTCCAAGCATGCTGGTGGAATTAAAGGAGGATTTAAACATAAAATATCCCCCATTTGGCACAAGAAGTATTTTCTCAAGCCAGGGCTGCACATCACTGCAGAGGTCCTGGAGCAGGGGTGCTAAAGGAAAGCATTCCCTAAGGAGCAGCCCATAGCTGGTAGGTAGAGGGAACACTACAGCTGGCAGAAATCACCTACACCCATGTGTCAACCTACAAGGAACAGCTGCCCAAGTTTCTGCTGGCACACAGCTCATCTCTGCCATATTCACTGTTTTTCAAAAGATCAGGCAAATATAAAATATTACCTTGTGCTGCTGCCATTTCTGCCATCAGCAGTTCTCCTGAGGGCCATCTGTTGAGAGAAATAGCTTTTAGTGTCCAGATTCCAGAAACTACATGGAATTTCTCAGAAAAGACAGCTGTAGACTTTAAGGTCTGATTGTAAATGCTGTAATAAGGTACATGGACCTAAAAGGTAAAATGATTATAACTGAGGAACTTCCACAGTACATGTGGCAAAATACACTAGATGCTGATAGCAAAATACTAGAAAAAAAAATACTTGCCTTCTTCACAGCAGGGCTGGGTTTCTGTTCTTCTGGATTACAGACTCCTGAGTCCAAGTCATCTGGAACTAGCAGGAATGTTTTGGTATCCTAAAAGACAACAGCACCTTCCTCTTTAAAATGCACATTCAAAACTGACAACAAATGAAGTGCAAAGAACAATCTTTCACTGCCTCTGTAGGTGCACAGCCCACTGCCCCATTACATGAGCAAAACCAGCTCCCCAGAATAAAGAAATGTTTCACAGTGCCCAGCCTGAAGGAATTACAATGGAATGGGTGCACACAGGCATTAGCTTGAAAATCTCTCTGTCTGACAGGCCTCAGGATGAGCAACCCATCGCTATGACCTTCAGCTCCTGTGTGTTCATTACACACTCCTAGCCTGATACCTGGTTTGGGTCACAGAAATGCAGGTTGGAAGGCACTTCAGGAAGTTCATCTAGTCCAACCTCCTTCTCAAAGCAAGGCCAGCTATGAGACCTGACCAAAAGCCTTACTCAGAGCTTTATCCTCTCTGCTCTTCAAACCCTTGAGGACAGAGGCAGCACAACCCCTCTGTTACAATAAAGTACCAGCCTTGTGGTGCTGAAGTCTTTCCTACAGCCAGAACTGTTCTTTTTTCATCTTATGAAGGTGGAAGTACTTAAGCTTTAAGTCAGCTTTTTATAAATACTTTCACTCCTAAGATGCTGTTTCTTTCCAGTAAAGATCCACAAATGAGTATTTAAATTCCAACTCACCAGATTCCCTTGTATTGTTTTTAAGTCATGAGAGACTTGTTCAATCAGCTGTTTCAGTTTCGTTCCAATTACATGGACCTTCTCTTCCTCTTCAATGTAAGCACCATCTGATTTCAGCAGCAGGTAAGCAGTGAGCTCTTGCAGGGAGTTTACATTAAGCTGTTGCTCCAGCAGCTCTTTCTCCAGTTGCTGAGAACAAATGAACAAAAACCAGCACAACAGACTGTTAGCCTCAACTTTACAGATGTCCTCCCAAAAGGAGGAACTCTGGACGGCTTTAAAGAACAACACAACCTGCCTGAGAATCCACAAGGCACAGGAGTGGTTATTACAGCTACACAGGAAATGAAGTTCTCTTGAAGAGACTGGTTGTACCTGCTTGAATTAACATTTAAAAATAGTTCTAGCAGCAGGTAATTCATATAGAGAGAACATTAAATTTTGGAAATTGGAAGTCTTACTCCAGCATACAGACTGCTCATAAGAAACTTAATTATGATGTGTAACTATGGAAAAAGTGCCTTGTACAGACAGTATCTTGGTCCATTTCAAAAACCACCCACATGCCTGAGTACAGCAGGTTTGAGGACAGGCTGCATTGTGAGACATAAACATCCTGCTCTTCACTGTGTGGTGAGAGCTGAGGTGCTGCAGTTAGGACTACACTTACCATTAGCTCCTTTTGGCATTCCTGTATTGTACTGAGATCAGCATTGGGATCTGTGATTTGTGCTTCATTCCTCCGGCTTTCAGCACTTGCTAACCACAGGATTAGTTTTTGGCTCTGGTCGTGGAAATCCTAGAGAAACAAAAGAGTGGCACGTAAGGGAAAAAACACCTTAGCAGTGCCTTCACCTACAAAAAAAATACCCAGCCCAGATTAGACAGAGCCACCACAAATTAACCATTAGTGAGAGTACAGAAACCTCATTAAACCATTCCACCTATGTCGTAAAAGAGCATTACCCACTTGAAAGGTATTTTACCAAACTGTTTCAAATCCATCAGAGGCAACTTGATAAGGAAACAAAATGTCTTGTATTGTGAGTGACCATTCCACTGATGTGCCGGGTTTACCCATCTGCCCTCTCCCCTTATCTACCCCTCAGCAGCATCCCAAAGAGTTTTCCCTTACAAGCTGGCATGTGATACAGACCTGGCAGTGCAGTAAGGCTTGTTGTAAACCCTTCCTCCAGCTGTCCAGTGCACGAGTTGCTTTCTCCCAGTGCAAGTTGACCTTCCGAAGCCTGTTCTGCAGCTCCTTGAATTCTGTGCTGTCTGCTTTCTGGAATTCTTTGCTGCTCAGGTTAGCAGAAAGCAACACTGCTTTGTAGTTGTCAAATGCTTTAAGCATGTCCTGGTAGAAAAAGAGGATAAGGAACTTTTATGAATGATGAAAAACATGTTGTTTCCTTACAATTAAAACCATGCACTCCAAAGTGTCACAGGTATTGGGAAAGATGTTTGAATCTAGTGGCTTTTCAATACTGCTAAGAAACATACTAAGCTAGGTTTATGTTTGGGTTTTTTTAAAGCCAAAACCTTCACTTTGAAGAAAATAAGTGTGACTGGGCTTGTGCTTCTCTCTAAGTCACAGGCATTATGACTTAATCCACATCTGCCTTTCAATTCATCTGAGCTGCCTCTTTCCCTGTCATTTAGACAAATACTCCCATAGGTCATCACATGGTATTTTCTCCTAATTGATAAAGATTTTGCCACCTCAGAATCCTAGAATAATGCTGACAGGGACATCTGGAGGTCTGTGCTTCATTCTCCTGTTTCAAACAGGACCAAGTTCAAACTCTGAGCAGGATGCTGAGGGCCTCATCTACTCAAATTTTCAGTATCTTGCAGGATGGAGAATCACCATCCCCTCTGGGCCCCTGGTCCCACACCAGAGCACCCCAGTGTGAGAAATTATTTTTCTTCTTTCTGGTGTGAGTTTTTCAGCCCATTTCTCTGACTCCTCAAGGTCCCCCCAGAAAGCAGTTCTACCTGCTTTCCTCCTCTCCCTCAGAACTGCAGGGCGAATAATACAGAATTTGCAAAGTCACAATCACACCATCTAACCACCTTTATGTTAGGCCTGTATTTCTGAAGGTTTTTAAAGAAAAAGAATGCCAAACAATACCTTCCTTGTACCCTCCAGCATACAGTTTGAATCAAGGGTACTCAATCTTTTCCAGGTTGCTCTTGCAGTAGGAAAGTAAGAGCTGCAGGATGAATCCCACAAGCCACACAGCCCAGATTGCTTTTCTCACCTTTCTATCCAAGAGTGCTAATCTTTATATTCTCAAGATCTGAGTCCCACTTGTTGAAAACTGCTGGTCTAAATTACTTTTCACCCATCAAAGGATCCTGTCCCCCTCCTCCAGGCAATAACATTTCTTTTAATATCAGACAAAGCAAAGAGACCATCACAGACTCCTGAACACCAGTAAGCCAGTCTGCAGGCAGACTGGCTTTATCCTTATCCCAGGCAATTGGGATGTCCTGACAGCTCATGAAATTCACTGCTTAGAGCACATTGGCTCTTTTAACACCCCTATAAAGCCAAACTGTCTGAAAAGGGGATTTACAGCCAGCTGGACCCCTCTTAAGCAGATGCAGAAGGGAGAAGTGAAGCTCTGCTCCTTGAGGAGGTCAGACACCCAACCCTAGGCTGAAGGGAAATACCTCCCTACACTCAGGAGTCACCACCAAATCTTTCCTAGTGCTTGGTGCCTAATCCAGACTGGCTGAAGGAGTCAGAGTCAATCTTACTGGAATGCAGAGTCATTGTCCCTGGCCTAATAACTACTCCAGGACATAAAGGCTTAAACATACTCTCAGCATGCCTAAGAAATCCCTTCTCTGTCCTGCAGTGTCCTGTTCATGAGCATCACCCCAGGGGTGACACTAGACTGACCACCAGCCTCAGGGTGACTCCATACGGGGCAGGTGGTGAGGGGTGAGCACAAAGGAATTTTGCACTCCCACAGATTTTAGGAACATCTGCTCTCTTATATCTCAACCTGAGGCATTTCATTACCTGAGTCCCAGGGCCCCAGCACTAACATGTGCCCTGGTAACCTGCTGGCTCAACTTGCAGAAACCACAGCTTTAGAGCAGATCTTTGTCAGTCCCTGCTGGAATTACACCCCACCCTTAATTCAATTAAAAAAAAAATCAGCCTAGACTTTGCAGCCTGTTGACCTGGCTAATTTTCAATCTGTTTCTGGTTTGCATAAAAGGGAATGGCCCAAGGAAAAGATGTCAATATCACTGTGCAAGAAAACAGAAAGAGAGAGCTGGAGAGGTTTTTACTTCTGCCTGCCAATCTCTGTACATGAAGACAGAAGCACCTTGCCTAAGACCCTCTTTAGTCCACTTAGCTGAGAGCAGTTCAGCTCCCCTGTGGCACAGGAATGTTGCTACTGGCATCCATGCTGGCAGCTGATCCCAGGAGCACACAGCGATAAAAACCATCAGCATCTTGAAATCCCTCTTCTCAGTCTGCCATAACTTACTTTCAATTTCTTGACCTTTTGTTCCAATGCCTGCATGCTGGTTGGAAGCTTCACTTTTTGCAGCTCTTCCAGCTCTTGCTCAGTTTTATCAAGCCAAGCAGAGATGTCACTGAGGTCTGAGTCCAGCTGCTGCCACTGCTTCAATTTTTGTTTCATCCTAAGTTTATTTCTGAGGTCTTGAGCCTGGATGAGCTCCCACCTATCAATAATGCCTGCAAATCATAAGAAAAAACCGTTTAAATCTTCAGTAAAGGAAGGAGTGTGTAAAACAGATGCAAGAATTTTGCAAGTAAATTATTCTCCATTCTACTTGAGACTAAATAATTGCTGTAATGTATTACTGTTATTCAGCCACATCTTTTCTTGAGATTCTGCAGTGTCTAAATTTCATATTGCTGGTCAAGTTACCCCATAACAATTCTACACAGAATTTTAATCCCATTAATTGGAGATGTTTTAATTCACTTGGAAGAACAGACCAAGTCTAAGGAGACAGAATTCAATGAGCCCAGCTATGATCTGGTGAACACCAAAATTCATCATGGGACTTGTATGATCCAGCAGTTAGGACTTGGGTTTGAGTTTTGTCTACAAGGAGCTGCTGGAGACAGCCCAGAGGAAGCCACAAACATGATGAGAGGGCTGGAGCACCTCTCCTGTAAAGACATGCTGAGAGAGTTGGGGCTGTTCAGCCTGGAGAAGAGAAGGCTCTGTGGAGACCATAGGGCAACTTCAAGTGCCTATAGGGGCTCCAAGAGAGCTGGAGAGGGATTTTGGACAAGGGCATTGAGTGACAGGACACGGGATAATGGCTTTAAACTGATGGAGGGCAGGTTTAGATTAGATATTAGGAAGAAATTCTTTACTGTGAGGGTACTGCGGCCCTGGCACAGGTTGCCCAGGGAAGCTGTGGGTGCCCCATCCCTGGAAGTGTTCAAGGCCAGGCTGGATGGGGCTTTGAGCAACCTGGTCTGGTGGAAAGTGTCCCGGCCCATGGCAGGAGAGGAGTTGGATCTAGATAACTTTAAGGTCTCCTCCAACCCAAACCATTCCAATGACTCTATGTTTCATCAATTCAGTGCTAAAGGACATGGAGATGCCACCTGTGTGATCACTAACACTTCCTGAAAGCATATCTAAACCATTCTCAGGCTTTTCCTATTCATCCCAGGTATGGGACACAACCCTGGACCATTTGTGAGACAACAGACACAAACTAAGCTGGTGCATGTAGCTGCATCTTTTTGATCACATGATTTGCTTTTGTGATTGCAGTACAATGCGTTGTTACAATCTCAAGCACCTGAAACCAGGAATGAGGCCCTAAAAGGTCAAGAGAACCACCTGGTTGGTTTGTTTGGATGAAAGGACCACTGTAAAGACACTGGAGAACAGAATACATTACCAGCTTTGACAAAACATTTCTGCAAATGGGAGCTGTAGCGTCTTGTTATATGGAGTGCCAGTAACTCCACATAGCAATCTTATTTCAGACAGAGACTTCAGTTTGAGTTCTGATTAAAAGTCTCTGAAGTGTTCAGTTTCACACAAAAGCGAAATTGTTCCCATTTATTGCAACAAGCAAAGAGATAGAAGTATATTATGAGAGAGAAAAATCTCAATTCTGGCAGAAAATGTGAAAGCTTAGAACAGCACATATGGGTTGGACAGAAGCAGGTGAGAAGGCAGCTCAGTGAAACTTGGCAAAATACATTAATTTTTTTTTGTTCCCAAACGTGCTGCTTTTGTGCTATCTCTGCTTTGTCCGTCCAGAGTCACAGAACAAACACCACAGCCCCAAAGCCACTCCTAATGCTCTGTACCTGACTGCTTCTCTGCTGCTGCTATATTCACAAGTTCTTGGTCATCTTGGGGCTCCTCATCGCTCATGTTGGCAGATGGAATTTTCTCCTTGCTGCTGCTGCTGCTTGCAGAGCTGAGCTGCTTCACCTGGAATGACATTTTGGTGGGTGAGCCCTGCAGGTTACCAGGACGTCAAAGGTCCAACCTAATTTGTGTTACTTTGGGGTGGCTGGGCTGCTGCTGAGCTCCTGCGTATCAGATTTAGCACTGGGCTTCTGCAGCTTTGCTAACGGTTTATACTGGCTCTCTGTGCCTTTCCAGTAAACAAACACACACCATGGTGATGCCAATTATTACAAGACTGGACATGGCAAATTAATTGCCTTTGCACTACAGGTACCAATGTACATCTGCTGATACTCTTTGCTGGGTTGTGAGTCTTGGCAATATTGACTCTAAGGCTCTGAGACTGGATTAATGATGACAAAAGCAGCCAGATACCAGTACCACCCTGTCTGGAAGAGTGCTGACAGTGGGTCCAGATCCACTGAGCCTGGCAGCTGCTGGTGAAGCCATGGCTGGCAAACAGCCACCAAGGCTGAGGTACCAGTGGACAATAAACCATTTCAGCACACTTTTGAATACCTGGAAGCAAATTAAATGGTGTGTTGCATGTCAGAAAAGGACCCTTCAAATTTGCTTAGGAAAGGGAGATATATCAGTAATATCAAGAGATTCACACTCTCTCCTTTGTATGGGTTAACTTCTCCTAGACTTGTCCTGTGACAACAGAGGAAGGAAGCTCCTCCAGACACTGACTGACCAGGAGTCCAACCTGAGCCACCAGAAATAATGTCTAAGTTTGCAAGAAGTGAAAATTCCCTCCCTAACTATTCTTTTCCTTGATACTAGAGAAGGGAAGAGGAGGAGTTACACAGAACAATAAACAAACAGACTCTGTAGTACAGGTTCAGTGCCCACAGAGCCTCCAACTCACATAGTCTGGTTTATAGGGAGTACTTGTCTCTGGTCCAGACAACACATTTCCAGCCATCTCTGCCTGGTTATATCTGTGTTTCCTGCAGACTGGGCTACCTGGAGAATGCCAAGGATGAGCTTCTGAAACAGACTTTCCTGAAACAAATAAAATCAAAATCACACACCATGAGCAGAAGATCCTACCTCCATGAGGAAGCTGTTGCTTTGTATTAAGTTAGAAAGCACTTTGAATAAAATGGCATCAAGTTATGGCATAAAAATGACAGTTTTGCAGCTTTCCTTGCAAAGCATGCACATTTGCAAAACATCAACAGTGTTTCAAAGGTAATGAGATGAGAGCCATGCAGTTATTGGACATTCTGTTTTCTTCTACAAAATGCTTGAATACAGGTATGAGTATTCAAAAAAACCAAAAGACAAAGCTGCACCGTGGTTTTGTAAAGTTTGCATCCCAACAATAACTATCACACATCTGCAACATGTCAGTGGGAACAAGTTCGACATGTCCTGGTTTGGAGAATGTTTGTTCTGGATTTAACAGACAGAACACACATAGTTCTGTCATGCACAAACCACAAAAAAATACTTGCAGAGTTGGAGCTATGGCCTTCAGTAGTCACGCAACCAAAATTAGAAACAACCAAAAATTGATACTACCCAGAGCAAACCACCGAGAAAGAACCAAAAGACTTTGGATCAGTACAGTGAAATGCACATTAACCACCTTGGCATTTACCAGGCAAAAATCTAAATGGTGTGTTCTTGACTGCTTTTAATGTCCACGTGGATACTGCAGCGTAAGAACACCATGACAGGATGAGACATGGTGTCCACACAAGGCAGGAAGTCAGACATTACGTATGAGAGAGGTTGAGGAATATAGCGTGCAGCACAGGGAGATTGCCATGTTCAGACACATGCATTAGCAGGTGCCTACCAGAAGATGCTTTCAAAGTTTTTGTGGTCATTTTAAGATATGCCTCAGGGTTTTCAGTGATTTCTACATCTGAAAAAAGAATAATGTCATTTTCCTCACTATTCAATATTTTCCAACTATTAAAAACAACTGAAACAATGAGGGACAGCAAAGACAAAGAACAAAGTAAGTGGCTGGTACCATTCTCAAACATGCTTAAACAGTAAGGCTTCTAAAACCTTATGTTTCTAAAAATAAAAGCTTGGTTTAGACAGTACCGTTTCCTTCACCTTCATCTAAGAGGTGAGTCTGCTCACATCTATTAATGGTACTTGAAAACCAACCAACAACGTGGGAGCAAGACTTCAATCCTCCTCCCTTCCCACACAGAGACATCCTCCAGCTGTCCATGTCAAGCCAAACTGCTGGACTTCGGTTCTCACCTGACAGAGCACTGTAGTATGTTGCTTCTTCATCATCTTCATGAGAGGAAGAACCTCCCACATCACCTGTGTGATCCCACTCCAGTGGGATGGAGTCAACGCTGACAGGGGTCTCACAGCCTGATCTCTCATGGCCTTGAGCAGGGGGCACAAGGTGGCAAAGGGACTGTGTGGATGAGGGCCCCTCGGTGATGGCCTTCTTATGCCAGGGATCATTCTGGATTTCTCTGGAGTCTTCTTGATCTGTCTCATTTTCAGAGTTATCTTTTTCATCGTCCAATCCCTACAAATAAGTAACAATTACTGTATTAATAACATTTACAAGAGATCTTAATGAGCTAATGATTGAGCCACACAGTACTACTAGAGACAGTTTTGTGGTGAGCTGCAGCAACCAAAGACCATGGGTCTAAAATTAAAGGGAGACATAATTTCTTCCTCTTTTGCCAAAACCAGCCCTCACATCAGCAGCTACCTCCCGTCTTTCAAGGCACTCAACCACCACCACAATATCTTTCCAGTTTGCAGGAGTACCCAATTCCAAATGGACTTAACAGGTCAGTAAGGAAATGATGGTCAGGCAGGAGTGAACAGCCACTTGTAGTTGCTCGTGTTACTCCCTTTACCTGGCTATCTAACAGATGTTCTTTCTTTTTGAAGCCAAGCAAACTGAGTCTCATCTGAAAGTTCCCAGGAAAAAGCAAAGTGCATGCTGTTCCCCATTCAGGGTTTTCACAACGGAAGTGGACAGATGGAGTGGACAAACAAATACATAAAGAGATATTCTAACCACATTATTGATATTAAAGAAAACAAAGTGATAATAAAAACACCTAAAAAGATTTTGAAGCCTTCAAGCATCAACTATATCATTCTGAACCTTATGAACTACCTCCATGCTATTCTCCAGATTCTGCAGATGGAGAGGCATGAAAGGATTGGCAACAAAGATTTAGCAAGGCTGGCATATCTACTGCAGAGCTTCTGGCCCCTTGGAGCTCAATCCAGTCAGTCAAGCTGCTAGGAATAAGGGATTGCAATTCAAAACCCAAAATAAGCATTGCAATTCAAACACCAAAATCTTGTCAAAGCATTGAAACAACTGTTGCTTCTTACAGGATCTCTTGAAGTCAGTCTTTGATGGAACCGGGCAACTCGCCCAAACACCTCCTGACAGTATCGATGAAGTTCTTCCAACTCATCTTCAATCAGGATGGCGTCCAAAGGCTCGCTCTTCTGAATCAACTGCTCCCCAAAAACGATTAGCTGATCAATCTTATTGGTGTTTAATGTTATTTCCTGTTGGAAACCCTATTTGGAACATACAAGAAAAATAATTACTTCTTCATTGGCCCTTTCCAGTCTAAGGTTTGTCCCTGTTTTCTAGCTCACTGCAGTTAAAGACAATCAGCAATTGACATAGTGGTTTTATCAGCAGAATTACAGTTCCAAATGAAGTGGCATTTTCCACCCATGTGTACATCAGTATGGCTGCAGTGTCCTGAGCCTGCAGGGGATCATGATAGGAGACTTCAGCTAATCGAGTTTATTTTTCTGTTGGGTACCACAATCTTTTTCTTGGTAGCCAAGAGGTTTGTTTGGTTGGTTGGGCCTCCAGCCTACACAACAGTAAATCTACATCCCAAAGGAATAACAGTGCAGAGAGAAAGGAGAAATGAGCATATGATGTAGCAAAGAACTAGTACATTCCTCACAATCACTGCACATTCCTGATGTCTAATTTCTGTTGAAATTCCCAGCTACAAATAATGAGCTGCGACGAGAGATTGTAATGCCAATTCAAAAAAGATTTGCACCAGAAAATAATGCCTGAATATAGGAATGTAGCTCTTACTATTAGCCAGCATCTGCTGCTTTCCAGGCCAGATACCACTGTCACTGACACACACTGTCAGGAAAAAATGGCAGGACAGAACTGAGCTTATACACTGAATCTGAATTAAATACTGCACAGCTTAATCTTGATTCAGACACTATGTCTTAACAATTTACTGCTGTCTTCAAACAAATATAGTCCTACAGAGATCTGGTGGCTATTGTGAAGTTACAGAAAAGTAGATGATTCTGTCAGGCAAGGGCAACCAGCAGGATCACTGGGCTACAGTAAACAACTGCTTCACAAGGATACATACATTTAACTGGCGCATTTTGTCGTCAAAGTTACTTTTGGAGAAGTGCTCCACGTTTGTCAGCTGTAGGTCCATTTCTGTGAGCCAGACAATGATGCTTTCCCTTGTCCCCTCAAACTCATCTCTCCGATTGGTGAAGTGCTGGATGGAAAAAAGGAGCCAGTGTTACATGACTTCAGCTACTGAAAGAGGTCACAGGAGCTCTCTGAAATCGGTGTTTTATTTAAAAACTCCTGTTCACCTTGAAGGCCATCAGGACACATGGCAGCATGCCATGTACAAAACCTGTCCTCTTCCTGTAGTGATGCTAGAACAGTGCCTTATACTAGTACACTATTTGTACAAAAGAACGAGTAGAAGTTTAGCAGTTCAAGATGCTTTTATGAAATTATATTCTTGATTCCACACATTCCTTCTCCCAGTGACAACATACCAGAGACAGTTATTTGGACTGAGGCTTAATATATAATATCTGATTTATTCTAAACTTAAAACAGAGATAAATAAAGGAAGCAAAGCCCATCTCCGATTAAAGTAATTAAAGCTGTGAGATTAAAATCAGTTTTTACTGATTTTANCAGATAAACAAAGGAAGCAAAGCCCATCTCTGAAATCAGTTTTTACTGATTTTACAATGGAGGGGCTGGATCATGGATGACCACACCAGTGTAATTAATGCACTGTTTGGCACAGCATGCCCCACAGAAGCTGCTAACAGACATGCAGCTTGCCTGTTCTCATGGGTGGATTTACTGTTCAGGAAGGGGCTCATGTAAAATCCCAAACATAACAATTCGTAGCTGCACAGATCAAACCCCATCACGGCTCTCACTGCCTCATCCACTGACTTCTGGGAGCCAACAGTTTTCCCTGTCAGTTGCCTGCAGCACTGCTATATTTAAAAACCTGGCAGTGACAAGTTTCCCCCAGGGCACAGCACAGAGTATCTGCCCAGAGATCAGTTTAACTGATGGGCAGGATACTTCTTTGAAGTGTCACAAACACATTCTTCAACAACATTCCTCATCAGGCAGGCAGTGCCTTTCCATCACATCTCCCTGTTTAATGCCTTGTTGGTGAATCACAACTTGGCACGAAGCGGAGCTGAGTTGGAAACTCCAAACCATATCTGCACTTGGGGCTCTCTTGTCTCTCTGCCTCTTACCTATGGAAAGGTGCAAGTGCATGAACACATCCACCCATTCCAAACAGGTAAGAGGGAAGTGTGTTAGGAGCAGTGAGTACTGCCACTGACCTCCCAAAATTTGCACTCATGATTCCTTTCAGCTTTTCTTCAGCTACCAAGAACCAATCTACCAAGGTCTGGTTTATGTCATGTACTCGGTGACCCTTCCAGTGCTTCTCTGCTATGCCGGTAGCTCAAGACACAGAGTTGCTCTGATGTAGGCTTTGCTCTTGGGTAATTCCTGCAGAAACCTGCGAGTGCTCTCCTCAGTCCCTCACCCCAGTGTGCCATTACCTTAAGTCTCCTGAGAATGGAAGCGACTCGTTTCTGGAGGTTATCCCAGCGCTGGTTGCCCTCGTGCACCATCTGCTTGAGCTTGCTGGCGGAGTCGGTGCGGTTCTCGCGGGCCAGGCGCCGGTACTGCTTATTGATCAGCTCCAGCTGCGTGAGGCGCTCGTGGATCTGCCGCTGGAACGCCTGCAAGGCAAGGCCAGGAGCTCATTCCCTGGTAAGAGCCAGGATGTGGGTACTACCCGTCAAGAGAGATGATGCCCTCTCCCTTAAAAGCACACCTTCCTACAACAAAACTAAATCCAGATTTTAAAACCCATATTTTAAACCATCTCCTCAGACTTTCCTCACTGGAAAAAGAACGAAAAAAATAAATATGAAACTACAGAAGTCTCCTGCCTATAAAAAGCAAGGCTTTAACTTCTAAGTGTCTGTTCAGAGCATTGTATTCTCCACATTAAAAAAAAAAATTCTGGAGACAAACAGACATCTAGCAGCTGCACACTCACCAAATTATTTATGATCTCTATATTACCAATGCCAAAGTAGTGTTTTCCAGCGACCTATGCATTTTGCACAGACAATAAGTATTCAGTACCCTGATGCTGAACATAAAAAAGGAAGTTTAAAAATTCACCTCAAATTTCTTCAGCTCCTCTTTTGCATGTGTGTACAAAACCTCTGAAGAATTAGGCCTAGCTGCTATACTTTCAGATGCTTTTAGCCAATCTTCAAAGCGAGAATAGTCATCCAAAAACCTCTGCCATAGACGCCAGGTTTCCTCGATTCTGAGAGAGCAAGAACAAAAAGGTTTTATCACAAGCTATCAACTTTGCATTCTTTTTCCCTCCTCAAAATTCAGCCTGTGGCAACAGCTACAGCGTTTCCTCCAAATGCTGCCACAGGCCTCTGTAGGTTAAGAAGAGGAGACGTACTTCATTCGCCTTTCCATAGACATGGCACAGATGTTTCTCCACCGTCTGTCCAAGCTCCTGGTGGTTTGCTGGATGGAGTCACACTCTGTCTCATTCGCACATGCATCTGAGTCGTGTAGCAGGACTTCACAGATGTTAAAGACAGACTCCACGCCCGCTGTGTGCTGCTCTATGTCCCTCTGCAGATCCTGCCATAGGCAAAAGAACAGTGTCAGTGGAAGGAAATGTGCGTGGTTACACTTCAGCCATGCCCTTTCAAAATGCTGCAGAGGATAGGAAAAGAGCAACTCCTGTGTCAGGAAAAGCTTATTTAGCTTTAGAAAAGACTTGCAGGATGAGCTGTGCAGATGACACAGGCCAGGAGAGAACTGCCACGAAAAAGAAAGGGTTGTCCATCTTTGGTGTGTCAGTCTTAACTCAATCTTCTCATTAACAGTCTGGACAATCTTAATGTGCATTCAAAATCCAAACCTTACCTATACTAGAAATAAATTCCTATTAATTTTGACAGCACAAGATGACTGTCTCACATTAGGTTACTGTACTGAAAGGCTTGTCAGAGAACTCTTAGTGCAGTACGCATATTTTAGTGACTGATCACAGGCTGCAGTATGAAACACAAACACAAGCATCTGGTGTTACACTACTTTTCTTATTCTCTCTTGTAGGGCTCCTGTTCTGACAGACTCTTTTAAAGGGTCTGGCAAAGACCTTTTGTCTAATTTACACTACAGGTTTCTTTTCCAGAGCCTGCATCTCCATGATAGTCTGGCCTCTCATCCTGATGCCTTAGGTTTTAATTTCTATATTTTTCAAATCCTGTACTGCTTAGAGTGTAGCTCTAAAGTTTCTTGTAGCTTGTTAGCTGCTCTCTTAGGCCAGATAGACATAACAAAGCCTCTCTGAGCTTGCTGTTCAAGGACACTCGGGCTGTCCTAGGCCCAAAAGATGTAAACTAGGACCATGAAAGAGGTGGAGAAGTTGGAAAAAGCTAAAGTTTTAATTGGTGAATTTATGCTGATATGCAAATGGACCAAACCTATATCTGTGTCAAGAACTCGTGACCTGTCGTCCATCTTGGGTCCATTCTATGGAAGCAGCCTCTGGCTCCCCAGGGTGTACCTTGAAGGCCTTCAAATAAATACCTACCCTTATTCCCTTACTCCTGTCTAGTCTCTGTTTTTAGGTGGTTGGGAGAAGGCATCATCCTGTACCCATCACTACTCCTAAAGTCAGTGTAATTGAAAGACAGAAAAGAAGGCCTTATTTAAATATTTCTTACTGAAAAGGTAGATCTGTACTACGCTACCAACTTTAAATATTAATAAAATCACAACAGCCACTACAATTCCATTTTTTCAACGCATTTCTGGCTTTTCTAATGAAGGATACAGAGACTTTTGCTTGAGTAACACTAGAGCAACAAACACAAATGACACTGACAAAAGTGAACTGGAGTTCCCATTAAATGGTATTTACCGATTCCAGTCAACAGATGAAGCAGAATTGGTTTTGCTCTAGACTTAAAAAAAAAAAAACCAAAAACCCAAACAAAATAAAACAAATAAAACCCCTGGAAACAGACATAGCTTGTAGTAAATACAAAAGGAGTTGAAGAAAGATTTTTCCCAGAAGTCAACAAGCTGCTAGGAGTTGAATGTCACTCAGTGGCAGTCTTCAGTGGTTACATGGGTACCTGAATCAAGGTCTGAGCCATAGTCAAAATATGGCTTGTGGGATTTGTAGCAATGAACAGCTTCAAGGAATGTAGGAGCAAAAATCTTTAGATGGATGAGAGACTGCCAGAAGGAGACTACAGAAATTTTTATAGGTTACTAAGGATTCACTATTCAGCTATTTACTGAGCAAGATATATCAGTCTCTTCTCAACACAGTCTCTACAGCTGGGAGCAGGCTCTACCTCACCACTGGTACCTGAAGAGTCTCTTCTGAATTCATNTGGGAGAAGGCATCATCCTGTACCCATCACTACTCCTAAAGTCAGTGTAATTGAAAGACAGAAAAGAAGGCCTTATTTAAATATTTCTTACTGAAAAGGTAGATCTGTACTACGCTACCAACTTTAAATATTAATAAAATCACAACAGCCACTACAATTCCATTTTTTCAACGCATTTCTGGCTTTTCTAATGAAGGATACAGAGACTTTTGCTTGAGTAACACTAGAGCAACAAACACAAATGACACTGACAAAAGTGAACTGGAGTTCCCATTAAATGGTATTTACTGATTTCAGTCAACAGATGAAGCAGAATTGGTTTTGCTCTAGACTTAAAAAAAAAAAAACCAAAAACCCAAACAAAATAAAACAAATAAAACCCCTGGAAACAGACATAGCTTGTAGTAAATACAAAAGGAGTTGAAGAAAGATTTTTCCCAGAAGTCAACAAGCTGCTAGGAGTTGAATGTCACTCAGTGGCAGTCTTCAGTGGTTACATGGGTACCTGAATCAAGGTCTGAGCCATAGTCAAAATATGGCTTGTGGGATTTGTAGCAATGAACAGCTTCAAGGAATGTAGGAGCAAAAATCTTTAGATGGATGAGAGACTGCCAGAAGGAGACTACAGAAATTTTTATAGGTTACTAAGGATTCACTATTCAGCTATTTACTGAGCAAGATATATCAGTCTCTTTTCAACACAGTCTCTACAGCTGGGAGCAGGCTCTACCTCACCACTGGTACCTGAAGAGTCTCTTCTGAATTCATTAAATTCCACTGGATTTACCGGTGTATTTGTGAAAATAAGAATTTTGACCACAGATTACAAATTAATTCTAACTTGAACTACTGGTAATGTTGCTGACATGATCTCATTACTTCAGGCCATGCCTGGGTTCATGGAATAGCCCAGGCAGAATCCTTGCTGTTTTCCAAACGACCTGACATGCATTAAGTGAGACAAACACAACAAACTAAGTGAAGGGGAGAGGAACGTGCATTGAGCCCCACAAGGTACCATTCCTTCAACTCTGCATTGCATTGCCCAGAGAGCTTAAAGAGACTACACACTGCTAGATTTTTGCATTAGTGAAACACCTTTGCAATCTTAAAATTAATATTATTCATGTTGCAATCGTCATCCTTTAATTGAACAAACATGCCATAAAATGCCTCTGTGGATACACAAGGCTTTTAAATTTCATTATTTAAGACTGCACAGGTAAAGCTTTTCCAGTCATGGATGTCAAATAAAAGAAGCCTGTAGGGCATATTTCTCACCATTGCTCTGCTTTTGCTGAAATAATTGTTCAGATAAAACCAGGAAAGATCTTTTTACTTGTCGCATTCAGATAAATGTTTCACTAATGCGGAGCAAAAGCAGCTTTTCTTTTTACTGTGGTCTTTTTAGTCAGCACAGTCTTCTCATACTCAGCCTGCTAAAAAGCTACAGTAGGAGTCTAAAGGTGCCTAGAGGTCTGTACTTAAAACAGCATCAAAAAAAAATAAAGCAGTAAGTAGCTCTGAGCAGAAAATGATGGCTCTTACAGCTAGCTGAAGCTTGAATACTCATAATAAAAATAAATTAGTTCGGACACAATTCCTTTGTGCTCCATGCTGTGCTCTGCCTGGCAATTTATCATGGCCTTTGAGAATGCAAAAGGTTTGGATGAGAAGAAAATATTTCCTTGTTGTTTACATGGCCATTCACAATTCAGATGAAACCATCAGAGGCACTGGGCCAAGGCTTCTGCTGCTTGACCAGCTCCTGCAGTGGAGTCAGTGGGAGCCACCTCCACTCCTGTCACAGGGGAGCTGGCCCTTCCCGTGACATGTGGGACGTGAGTGCAAGGACAGCCACAGAACAGAGAGAAGAGAGTCCCCAGGCCTGGGTCACTCAGGGATCCTTAGACACGAAAGCAGATGCCAGAGAGAAAAGATGGAAAGGATGGGAAGGACACCAGTAAGCGTTCCTAAAGGCAGATGCCATAAAGCTTCCAAGCTTCCAAACTTGACAGACTTGGTCTTGATCTTCAGTTGTTGGGCAAATATTGTTGTTTAAAACAAAGGCCAGATGACAGCCAAGCACTTAGAACCTGGGCAGACTTACAGCAGAACCCTGAGCAAAGGATGACTCCACCAGTATGTCTGCGCTTTGGAGAAGTTCCTTTTCCTTGCCCGGCTGCTGGCTGGAGAAATTTACTCCAGGACTATCCAACTCCTCTCCTAAGATGCTCCTGGTAAGCCAGTGCCTTGGATAAATGCCACCACACCCAGCAGTGTGAGGTGGATTCACACTTGTTGTCTCAGCAGGATTCACGTGCCAGCTCCCCCAGCCCTGAGGGATCTTCAGAGCCTGCCTCCAGATCAAACCTCAGCCAAAGGTGTGTCTGCACAAGCCCACCCCCCAAAGCTCAAGCATCCTGCTCTGCCAAGCTTGCTCTGCTGTCTGCAAGGAAGGGATGAGAACTGGAGCCAGTGAGGGCAATGCATCAAATCGCAGCACTTGGATCTGTCACAGCCACTTTGCGGAAAGCAGCATTCACGCCTTGTCAGTCCAAGTCATCCTCATGTACTCTGCCCACTGTCTGTGCCCTGCCTAGTCCTCAGGAAGTCTGCTGTACTGAACTGAGCAAATTTGCTTTTGTTTGTATTTTGCATGTTTTCCTTGGGTGAAGGGGGAGAGGGAGAAGTGGGGGAATTCAACACAATACTGAAATTACTGCAAGCAAATAAAAATTTTCCATGTAATGCATCTTGGCAGGAACACGCCATGCAAAGCAAACAGTCAGAAAGGCTCACTAAAGAAAAGAAACAGGTGATTTTATACCAGGACCAATCAGCAGCATTTTAGCTCATTTACTCTGGCTGCTGCTATTTCCCACCTGCTGTTCTGCCAGTCTCTTCTGGATTTCTTGGTCATCACAGATGTCATAAACAACAGGCTTGGAAAGCTCAGATTCAATCCGGGCCAACCAGGTGCGAAGGTTACTCATGTTTTTGTCCAATAGTTGTATAAAAGCAAATGTTTCCTTCAGTTTCTTCACCCTAAGCAAACCAGGAAGAACATTTTGTTACAAAGATGGTCACTCAGCGGAAAGGATGTTAGCAGGAAGAGGTGATGACAGGCATGGCTTTATGAAGCCATGTCGCATCAAATTGCTGCCTGTAAATCAGAGCCATATTTTAGTCAAAACCTACCTAAATTGGCTCAGCAGGCCCTGCTCTACAGCTGCAAGCAGGTCCTGGGTGAAGGTTTTAATGAAACTGTATAAGCAAGGTGAATTTTCATCTGCTAGGGAGCACTGGACATTCATCTAAGTGGGAATTTGTACCAGAATTTGCCACAGTTTAACTTAAATGGTATCTATGGTCTGATTTTCCTGCTGTGAATTATGCTTGGTGTCTTCTTCAGCAACCAACAGGCCCACATTAATCAACAAGGTACCACTTTGTCAAGAGAGGCAGAATCTGCACAAACCGCCAGTCCAACACCCCGGGAAAATCATAGAATCACAGAATGGTTTGGGTTGGAAGGGCCTGAAAGATCACCCTTTTCCAACCTGCCATGGGAAGGGACACCTTCCACTATTCCAGGCTGCTCAAAGCCCCATCCAACCTGGCCTTGAACACTTCCAGGGATCCAGGGGCAGCCACAGTTTCTCTGGGCAACCTGTGCCAGGGCCACACCACCCTGTGGATGCTGACAGGAGAGGAGAAGGCCTGAACAGCAGCTACTATAGAACTTGTAGCACCACAACATTAAAAGCTCTTCTAAACATCACACTAATGTGCAGAGATATGCCAGACTCTCCTGATGGGTGAAAAATTAAAAAAACAATCCTGAGGGGGGAGAATAGCAAATGGCCAGGGAGACTTGTGCAGTGGACAAGTAAATGAACCATTGAGACCATTTACTCTTCTTACAACTGTTTGTAGCACAGCTCTCAAACTGCAGACAAACTCTTTTTTTTTTTTTCTTTTTTTTTTCCTTTTAATTTCCACCTTTAACAGCATATTCCCATTCAAAACCCCGTATCAGCCCCTCAAATTACCCAAGTAGCATGTTTTTATATTTTGGCAAATTTGTCTCCATGTGTTGGAGGAATATCTGGTAAACTACGTCACTGCTCTCAAATCTTTCTTGAAACTCTCATTTATTGTTATTCCCAACAAAAATTACTAAAAAAGGCAACACCAGGGTGACACTTATCTCTTCAGGCTAATTTCAGAGCTTGTCATCTAGATCTTCATAGTTAACAGAGAAAAAAAAAAAGGTTATGATTTGTATCAGACCTGTCCTACATCCAGATCACAAGACGAGATGAACTGTACCAAAAAGCATGCTTTTCTCCCCATGAACTGCAATGGTCTACCCTGCAATACTATAAACATCAACATTGCAGACTCTAAGGTCAGGTGAAATCATCCTACTCATGTCCTAGGCAGAGCCCACTTCTCAGCCAGCATCGCTTCCCTGTGCTGGTCTCCTGATCTCTAGTTACGTTCTTGTGCCTTAGGATGAATTTTTGAACCTTGCATGTGATTTCTAAAATGCAAATTTACAAATTAAACCTATAACTACTGCCTGCTGTAGCAACTATCAAATAAGCCTCATTATTTAAGTGCAGCACAAAAAGTTAAAGTATGTATTGTGAGAAGGCTGAAACATTTCCCATCCATTGGCCACGGTGGCTAGGAACTGTCACCATATAAACAAAACCAGCAGTGGGTCTGCAAGGGCATCTTGTACAAGGGGTTCACTGCATGTCCCCAAATGCAGGGGACTGTAGAGGGGTCTGACACAAACCCTGATGTACTTGGCAACACCAGTGTTGTGCAAGCTGGGACTGGGGCAGGCTGAGGGATGTAATCTCATGCACTGCAGGCAAGGACAGATTACTCCAAGGCAGAAGTGCCCAGACAGAGTACCTGGACAGTTTCCTGGCCCACTGTCCTGCCTGCTGTCAAACTATCCTGCCAAGTTTTAGAGGAGAGTGGTCCAAACTGCCTGTAATGAATGGGTTTTGCAGCTGCCTGATGGTATAATGACAGAAGATATGCAGGACATCTAATCCATAATGAATATGCCACCCTGTAAGCAACAACTGATCTTATTATCAATCTTAAGGTAACCAGAGGATACACAAGTCAGCTAGACACTTGATTCAAGGTAAAGGACTTATGGAGGAGATATGGGAATGATCCTGCTGGATTTGTTCAGTCCTATTGTTTAGTGTGAAGGTACAGAGTAAGGCCAGAAAATTTAGGGTCTCATACAAATTCGGAGCATGGAAAGCTTCCCCTCCCTCTTGTCTCAAAAGCACCAGACAGTACTTTCAGTTGTTTTACGATGGTGTGAAGAACACAGTCCTACACCAAAGCTCCTGGCAGGTATTTAACAACTCCGCACTCTCCCAAAATAAAATTAGTATTGTCTGACTGATGTAAGCCTGCAAGCCAGCCTGAAGGATTTGGCCCAAATCCATGGTCCACCTCGTTCCTGCCCTGCACTCACAAAGCTGCTGATACAGGTGCAAAGCACCTGCCTCTGCCCCTTTGCACTAACTCTGCTTTCCACTGCTGCAGCCAACTGAGAGGAAACCAGTGCATGACAAAAGCATTTAGCCGCTCTTGCTCTTCTTAACAAGCTTTTTTTCTGAACTCTGCTCCCAAGTTCAACCCTGTATGCAGATTGCATCTGGGTCCCAAGCAAACTGCTGCTGTATCAATCTTCCTGCTCCTGGTTTTGCTTCTATTAAATGGTACTCAATGAAAATGTCATTGCAACATTTTCTTGTGCTGTCATGGGCTGGCAGTTATTTACCCAGGAGAACTAACTCTTCCTCTGCCCTATTCCCACCAGTCAGTTTGGATCTGGCTGGTTATGATGCCAACAGACTCCAAAGGCATGCAGCCCTCCAAAGGCAGGTGACTCAGGAACCCTTTTCCCTGGAGAGATGGACAATACAGGCTCTGTGTTGAGCACAGAATGGAAGAGTCACAGCTAAACGTCTACACTGTTGCATTATTAACTCTGCATGACTTCAGGCCAGTCAGGAGGAAAGTAAGGCTTGATCTCCACCCTGCCCCTGACTGTATTCCATGGCAATTTACTTCCTGCTTATTCTACAATGCTTCCCACAACTGCTTTGGAGATGTGCACATGTTGGGACCATCTGATGGCACAGCTGACCTGCTGAAGGCACAGCTGGCCTGCGTGCCGTGCCAGCCGCTGTGCTGCTCAGGATCATCTCTGCCTGCCTGTGCTCCCTTCTCTGCCTGTATCCACCTGCTTCCCATCCCTAAGTTGCATTACAGAAAAATTCACAGGTTGCAAAGCATCTTTCTTCAGCCTGCATGGTGGATAGGTGAACACAGCCAAGGAAGTCCAAAGCAAAACCAAATGATATTGCACTGTAAATAAGTGTCTTTATGACTGAAAGCACATTCAACAAATTTAAGAAGCAACAGTTTTAGAATCCAAGCATGCCTTTTTGCACCACCACTCCAGTATTGTTTTAGATTAGAAATCACTCTGAATTTCAAATGATGAAGATCACTATAAGGATCTTTATCTTCTAGCATTACTAGAAGCAACAGTCTCAAAGACAGCACCATTGTGGTACTGCAAGCTTGTATTTAATTTCTAGCAATTGTCACTAGACACACCATTGTAATTAAGTAATTTAATCTGTTATATATTCTAGATAGAATTTGGCATTTCCCAGTCATTTAAACACCCTTAATGCACTAAGTCATTCATCTCAAACTTGAGCTAAGCAGCCAAAGAAGAATAAAAACCTGACAAAATTTCACACTAGTGCAGTGCATAAATGGGAGGGCAGCCTTGTCCAGATATTCACACTGGCTGATGTGCCAGCAGACACAGAGCCCAAGGAAAAGGGCAGGGTTCTACACTGAAGCAAGAGGTAAAATGATGAAAAACATGAGCATCCTCAGCTTGCACAGAAGTCACAAGCAACTGCCATTTCCCTGGCTACAACTCAAAGAAAAGAGTGAAACAGACTAATTACATCCATAAAAGTCTTAATTTGCAACCACCATTCTCAGATGCATTATCTGCACAGTGAAAATATTCTTACAAATCACCTGCTCTTTGCCTGAAGGAAACTTCATGAACTCTTTTGAGATGTATCCTGACCATTTCTGGGTAAAGACAGCCCCTCTGGGAGCTGGGTGGGGGTGCACAGTGCAAGCCTCCAAGCCTGGGAGCAAAAGTTTCCCACCAAGTCCAGGTGATCAATCACCCAACACACAGTCAATTAACAGCACTAGAAGTTCAACTGCAGCAAAGAAAACCAGCTTCTTCCAGAAGGTGGAAGGTGCCACCACTGTTGATTGAGTTCTTCCTCTATGAAATGTGATTCTCGGGTTAATTAAGACTGGTCAAAAAGGAAAAAATTTACTGTTTACAGAAAAAAGGCCTACTTATCCATTGCTCACTTCCCACTGAGAACTCACCTGCCACAATTCAACATGCCTCCAGAGAGGGGAAAAAAACACCAATAATATTAAAAAATACAATAAAAATATCACCACTATTCTAAAAAAACCCCGACGAATTCAGACTTGTCTTGTCCTTTGCAATGGGCCAAGCTAAAAAACCACCCTCATTAGCACTTAGACAAATGCATAAGTTGCCTGGGATAAGCCAAACAAAGCCAGTTTTAAAACATTTTAATCTTTACACCACAATAGAAGTGGCAGAAAAAGAACAAAACTAGGAGATTACAACTAAAAGCTGTCTGTAAACGTGAACAGAAGGACTAACTGACCTGACTCGAGATTGGATTTGGGTCTTAATAGCCTCAATGAAGTTGCCAGCATTGGGTTACAAGAAAAAAGCATTAAGCTGTCCCAGGCTGAATCACTGCACGGCCTCAGAAATACACAGTGTATTTGTAGTAACTACTCAAGAATTACCTAGCAGTAGGAGGAGCTTCCAGGTTGATTGAATTGTATTCACACAAACAAAAAGAATTACGAAATGCATGCCAATTGCATTGCCTTAGCTGTCAAAATGCTGCAGGGAAAGGTAGGAGAGAAGCTCAAATAAGGTAAAGAGTAGTATTCAAATTTTAGTGTCTGAAAGAATGAAAAACATCCTGACATATATTCCAAACTCTCCTTCACAAGCGCAAATGTCATAAGAAAAAGCGACTATCGTACATATCTTTTGGAGGAGGAGGAGGGGCTGAAATGGCCCTGCCAGCTGACAGGATTGTTTACCATCGGCAAAGCAAATGAGATGCAGAGCCCAGGAAACCTTTGTTCAGTGAGTCGCAGGGGGAGCTTAACCGTGTGAGGCACAAAAGACACGGTTTGGAGAGGTGATGCCAAAGGGAAGTCTTAGGCCTTTTTTAGGAAAGGCAAGGCCATTTCTCGGTCCGTGCTGGTGCCGTGCCAGCCGCCCCGCGCCCGTGGGCTGTGTGCGCGCAGGGAGAAGCGGCGGGCGCGCCGGAGGAGGCTTTGAGGGAGGCTTTTCTGGCGTCACCCCGCCGGCGAGCCCAAAGGCTCTTGTCATGGCTCTCCACCGCCTCGGGTGCCAGCCCCCGAACACAGCTGATTGCAAGCGAGAGGCCCCCGAGCACTACTGCTGCTAACGTGCCGCACTTCCCACTCATCCACTTGTCCAAGGCGAGCTGCAGCGAGGCACTGGCGCAGCGCATCCATCGCTCCCCCCCCGCGGCCGCCGGTCCCGCTGCTCCTCCAGAACCCACCGGCACCGCGCCCGCGGCCGCGCACCCACACGGCACTTACGGTTCGCACGAGAAAACCATTCCTCAGCTTGCAAATCCCAAACTGCAAGGGGGGACCGTCTGTGCGACCGGGCAGGCATGGAAGAGGAAACCCCTCCTCCACAGATGCCCTATTTATTCGCCGCTTTAGCATCCCGCGTCTTGGGGGGGGCTCGCCCGTCCTCCTCCTCCCCGACCCCGAGCTGGGGAGACACCGGAGCTCTCCCCCCTATTTTAACCCTTGCGTTTTGCGTTGGGATTTTACCTGGCGAACGGCCGCATCCCTCCTCAGAACAAAACCAGGAGAGCTTTATTCTGACACAAGAGAATGATTAGCACGTGAGGAAGCGCACGCCGGGCGGCTGCCCGCGGCTGGCGACAAAAGGTTGCGGGCTGCAACCTCGGGCACCGAGAAAGGTGGATGCAGTGCTCATTTCTTGGGAGAATGAGGGATTGGAGCCTCAGACCCGGATGATTTGCAGCAGAGTCAGTCTGAAGCGAACCCAAAAAAACGAGCACACGTACATCCACGCACAGGCACCACGTACAAAGATGTATCCTTACTTCCCCTGCGTTCTGCCTTCTCGCCTTTACCAATATATCCCAGGTATTTAAGTAAGAATTAAATCCTCCACACACTAACCTGTCCTCTCTTTAACCTTCCAGAGCAGGCAGAAGGCCTCCAGTGCAAATAGCCTGTTATGCCCGAGGACAACATAACCCCTAATCTTCATTTATGATATCATTCGTTTGTGGAAAAACACTGTCATGATTTCTGTGTGTTATGACTGCCAGAGATCACGGGGTGGGAAAAAAAAGGCAGAAGTCAGAGGACCTTGGGTTACAAGTCACTCCCCACCCAGCCAATATCAGGAAAAACATAAAGAAGTTGTGATAATCCCACGAAAAATGCAAAGAATGATTTTGAAATCAAAGGTTTTTCAGTATTCAGGTAATTTTCCGCAGACCTGTACTGACTTGCTGATTGCTCACATGGCAGAACACACAGTGCCTGGGAGGACACAGCACACTGTGAGAGGGCTTTGGACATTTGCACAGGTACATCATGCCCAGTCACCTCCACAGTTTATTGTCCAGGGTGGTTCAAAACCACATTTGAAATGGTACATCTGAGTAAATGGGGAAATAACCCCCAGCTTTGCAGGCAGACACTGGAAATGAAAATGGTGTGCAGAAGACAAGGACTCCCCTTGCACTGCCAGCTCCCCCTGCTCCCTGCACACATTGCATAACCAAAATAAGCCCAACCATCATGCCTGAGACAATAATGAATTCTGTCACAGCTTTTACACTGAAGAGAAGCGTAATCCTCAAAGGACAGAGAGAACACAGAAAGAAAGCAGGCACTTTGTGAGTGAGATTTCAACCATCCACGTATTTTGTATACCAAAAAAAGCCCAAAACCCCAATAATGAGATTTTACAGTGGTACTGCCACAAACCACCACAATTCTGCTGGATGTTGTTGTCTTGTTTACCTGGGGAGGCGTCTCTGCAGCATATTTTGCTTCCCTTGCCATGCAATATTGATCTGCAGCAATTTAAAACGACCTTTGAACCCAGAGGGCACCCACACTGATTGTGGGCTGCCACAGGGTAGGACAGCACACCAACTCGTGGTGCCTGGTTGTCTGCCCTGCCAAAGGGTAACCAATGTGGTGGAAAATTAATAGAGACCAGCCTGAAGGGTACTGTGAACTCACTCGCTCCCCAAACTCACCACCTGGGGCCTGCTGCTGCTGGACTGACTTTTGGGGCAACCCAGCCACAGTGAGGGTGCAAGGGAGGAGAGGGAATTGGCACCTCACTGGAACTCCCTATAAAGCCTCCATGGACCCCCAGCACAGCACAAAGTGGTGGCACTGGAGAGCTTCAACTGCTTCCCATTTTTTTTTGCAACCTGAGAAGTTTCTGTCTGTTTGGGAATTTCAGCCCCCCAGGGTATGCAGGAAATGAGCTGAAACCACCTTGAATCTCCCAAGTTCGATAAAGGAAGGAAAGGGCTGACTTTGAGTTGTGGCAGTTTAAGATTCCTGGACGATTCAATGATGCTGACAGCTTGCAAACACAGGGAAAAGACCCAGTTGCCAAGGATAGTTGCATTTAAAAGAATGAGAAGGCAGATTTGACCTTGCTAGCTTCCCTGTATTTTCATGCTTGTTTTAAAGGTCGCAGTCATTTGAACCCATTCCTGCTATATACACAAAAACTTTGCCTTTCTCCACAAGGCTGAAAACATGGACCAGACCCACCAAGTAAGAAAACACATCAGTGTGCCAGAGCAGCTGAGAAATGGCATCCTCTTTCCACAGCTTGGTAGGAGCTGCAGGATGCCCAGAGGTACAGAAATGCAACATCAGTTACTGCAGAGACTGGTCTGCAGACCCAAAACTGCTGGAGGCAGCCCCTGATGAAGCTGGTGGCTTTAATGAAGGCTCAAGCAACATCCAAATGCTTTGCACAGCCCCAGGCAGTGCAGACACCCTCCAGTGACACGGGCGTGCTCCTCCAGCCTGACAGCAGGCTGAGTGCAAACAGCAATGCAGAAGGAAAACATTTCCTCAGTGAGCTGGGAAGCAGTGTGGAGTTAGAATCAGAGGCGGATGGCCCAGGAAAGGGCACCGAGGACCGTGGCTGTGCACAACAGAGTTCCTTGCTAGTTCTTGCCTGTTAATGCATGGCCCAGGAGTGCTGCTCCAGAGCATACTGAGGATGTAAATTCCACTCCATGGGTTTTTGGTTGTCTACCACCCTCATGCAGCCTGTGCACTCCTCCTCCTACTGCTTCAGTAACAAAAGCAAGAGATTTTCTGTGTCCATCTTTACAGCCAGCACAACACTCCCTTCCTGCCTGTTTGTATGTTTGTATTCCCCATCCCTCAACAAAGACTTCAGCACAAACCTCCTGTGGTAAGAGTATCGTCTGAACTGAACAGAATTCATTTGTTCTCCTTTCCAGGCATGCTAATGCCTTGATGGTTACTCTATCCCATGAAAATTAACATTTTGAGACTTTTCCAAGTTTGCAGCCAGACGGTGGCTTGGTACAACACACCAGGCAAAGCTTTTGTCTCCACACAGGCTGAGCACAGGCAGATAATGAAAGAGTTAAGTCCTGCAAGTGCAGCCATATGGCAAATCTGAGCTTGTCACCACAAACTAAGTGAATCACTTCAAGGACTAAATGGGGAGCTCACCTAATTTGCCCATCTGTCCCAGGACGTTTATTGGTTTAAAAAGGTGAAATAAGCTATCAGGAGGAATGCTCTGCATTGATACAGTGGCTTCCAGGCTGGTTCGGTTTCATGTTGGTATCCCACAGCCATACACTGCACTACAGAGAAGATAAAATGTTACTCAGGTTGCAGGGACAACCACAGGGACAGTGGCAACCACAGAAGCAAAGCTGGCAGCATATCTCAATTGGATTCTTTTGTGGATACATGTTATTTTTCACTCTTGAAGCACAGGATCACTAAGTGCCCATCTACAAGAAAGATTCAGTGCCCGAAAATGAAGAACTGCCTTTGAACACACAGCTACTCAATATGCATTTTCTCCTGCTACTCTGTGTGTGGCTCTGTAGTTCACTTCCTTCCCAAACCTTGGCCTGCCATGAAGACATAGTGAAACTTGGTCCTTGCTCCTGTGATGGTGGGTGGGCCACTGGGAGCCAGGTTCAAGTACAAATAAAGGCAGCAGCTCATTGTATGTTTAACAGAAATGGTTGAAGTTGTAATATTTCTCAAAAAAAAGCTTCAAGTGGTCACAGGTTTGGCACCTGAAACCTCAGAAAATTTTCACTTCAATTTTACTTGCCACAGCTACTCATCTGAAAAGACAGGAGCAAAACCACCTCCTCATTTCACGGAGGTGCTGTGAAAATAAGTTCTTAACAAGTAACTTTTTTTCAGGAGAAAGACAAGATTTTCTCTGCACCACAGTCAAATTCTGTCATTTCTCTCCAGGAGCATTCCCTTACCCTCAAACCCTCTGGCACTCCTTCCCAGAGGCATCTCCTCCACTCCTCTAATCTTCCCCAAGCCATGAAGCAGTGCCCAATAAGAAGGGCTTCGCACAGGTCTGCTGACAGTGCAGTGCTCCAGTCTCCTCTGCAGGGCTGCAGTGGATGCACAGCCCCTGTACCATTCCCTCCAGCCTCCACAGACTGTGAGAGGCTGTCTGGACTGTGATGGCTTAATCCAGCAGAGACAACAAAATTCTGCCAGCAACCTTTTCATGCGCTCTTTCAACACAGCTTCAATAAAATGTTTTTAACAGTCTCTGCAAAAACAAACTGAAAAGGAAGGAATCACAACCCACACTTGCAGGTCGCCTTGCCTCCAGCCCAAAGCTGTTTGCTCCTCTCTGTTCTCCCTCAAAGATGCCCAATTTGTATTACAGTGGTTGAACTGCTTGCCTCCCTACCTGAGCTTAACAGAGGCTACTCAAAAGCACAGGAGGAACCCTCTCTTGAGTGTCCCAAAGCTCACCTGTGAGTGAGGTGGACATTTCAGTCAACTGATGTCTAATTTAATTCCTTCAGACATCAAATCTCAGTGGCAAGCCAGCAACATAGCAGGAAACTCAAAGCAGAAAGTTGGAAGGTTACAGCAGGGCAAAATAAATTCTTAGGAATGTACTCAGAGTGTGTTGTGAGTGTCTGGTTTGGTGGTTACTAATGAGTGGGCAGCTGAGAGCCAAGCCCCTGCAAGGTGAATTAGGTGAGGGAGGAAAGGTGCTGCAAAACACTGCAATATGCTGAACCTCTCTTAGTATTAACTACAAGGGGACCAGCAGAGTCCACAGGGCTGCCTGATAATCTTGGACCACTGAAGGAGCTGCTCAAAATCACGCTGTGCCAGGCCTTCCAATTCATTACCCTGGTCCTGAGCACCAAGTTGGTGGAAATCACAAGCAGAAGCTGGCATATTACAGACAATTTGGAATTAAGAACACAGGAACGATCATAAAGCATCACACCCATTCCCCAGTAGCTGCAATATCCACTTAGATACCAAATACTGGGAGCCTTTTGATGCTCTACACAAACCCACATTAATGTACCTCAAAGCACTACTGTACACTTGCCTGAAGGTAAACATTTAAGACAGAGCAGGTAGACAAAGAAGTCCTTGTCACAGAGTACGGAAAAAGGTTGCCAGATCTCTCTCTAAATGCCCCATCAGTTCTTTGGCATATTTTCCTAAAGATTACCAGAAATGTGCCACGCTTACCTCACTTTTAAAACAGTGCATTTTATTCTGCATTTAAAAATTGCTGCAATTCAAAACCAACACACAGAAGAACAAAAATTTATCATAGAAGCGCTTTAAAAGTGACACAGTAGTATCAGATGAGAACAGAAAGAGTGCTATTTCTAAAGTGAAGCTTGCTTTCCTACACCAGATCAAAAACAAAGACACCTTGAGACAACCATTGCAAGTCTATCTGCAGTGTCAGACCTCAAGAAGGCAGCTTCTGCTTAATCATTCACGGCTCATGTGTCACCATTAATTCAGATCTCATTCCTGATTAAGGCCGAGCACACTTAGCACTACACTGTCACAGCACAACCACCTTCATTATCTGTCCCAAATTTAACTCAGCAACAGAGCTGCTGAGACCCCAGAGAGGGGGATCACAGGCAGAACAAAACCTTGGGAGAGAAGCTGAGACCAATACTAATTTGGTGTTAGCCTTATTATTTCTGGATTACTAATCAACTCGGCAGGAGGCGAGACCAGCCCAGCATCCTCCTCCCAAGCAGTGGCAGAAACTCAGAGATAATAATGAAATGGGATCGTCTCAGTAAGGCTAATACTGAAATGATCATGATGTTCTTAACTCTGCCAAGTATAATAAAGATGCTTAATCCATTAAGAAGAGGTTGTTGCCTAGACTATGCAGGTTTTTGTTTTAATCTCAACTGATAGTATTTTCCACTTCACCATCATACAGAAGATCCTGAATTTAAAAGAAACTCATATGGTCTTTCAGTTGTTTTTAGGAGGGAGACTGAGTAAAGAAATAGCACTGGTATTAAATGAAATTTCAAACACTTTTGAATGTAAAAAAGGAACATTATCATTATATAAATCTGTCTACAGAGACAGAATAGAATCTATTCCTAAATTCTGTGCACTCAGACACAGGGTGAAAGAGAGGCTTGTGTTAAAATAGGAGGCTCTCCTAAAAAGCCCAAATGAACTTCTACCATACTGCCTTAAAATTAAGTTGGAATTCAAACCATGCAACAGAGAGATCACTTTGACTCTTCTTTTTACAAAGCTTTCATCATTAAAACGATATTTTATATGAATTCTTGCACCCTGCCCTCCACCATTGGATAAATTAAGACATTTGGTGTCATAATACAGCAATAAGTTACAAAAAAAAGCATTCTCTTCAGCTTGACTCTCAATAATAAATTCCAACTTAACTGAAAAGTCATGTCACTCTGTTTCTGCTGGTCAAGGACACAAGCCTCTGACTTTTACCTCACATAAAACATTGAAAATCATTTTCTTACCGTGCTCCAATGACATCGAAGAGGTGCTGCCAGCGATCATTGATTTTGTTGAGTTTATCATCTATTTCTGCAACTCGGCTCTTGTTGCTAGCCTTGATTAGCTGATCACCCATTTGTTTCAAGTGAAGCTTATTTTCACTGAACAGGTTTATTTCTTCCATGCAGTCCTGATAAACATACACAAACATTGCTTTAATTACAGGGCAAAGCAAAACAATGATGCCAAAACAAAAATATGTTTCTTTTCCCACACGTGTGATGTGAAGTCAGGTTTGGCTGAGGTTTCTACATTAGCATGTAGAACTCTCACTTAAAACAAAAAGAAAACCTCGATGAAGAAGCCCTCTCACAATCTATGAAAGAATAAGCAGCTTAAAGACTTGCAAGTGCCAGGAGTATTCCTAAAAATAGCAATTGAATGTTCTAATTTTATCTCGTTTTCCTGATTTAACATAATTTTTCAATGAAGCTGTCTCAGAAGAACCCAAATTCAAGTCTAGGATGGCTGGTATTCTCATGTAGAGGAGATCTGGGATTAGATACTGAGACATTTTAGCCATGGGGAGGAACACAGCAGAACAATAATGGTCCTGCTTAAAATCCAAGTTAATACGAAAGTATTAGAAAGCACCAACTACCATGGAGGAAGGGGCAGAATTAGGTTTTATTTTTGGTTGTGGTAACTTCTTGTTCACCTGGCATAAGACCTACCCCATCCTTCAGTCTCTTCTTTGTCCTCTGCCTACCAGCTGTGTAGATGATGGAGGTGGAGAGAACAGTGAGCTGCTCCCAGGACAACACTGAGCAGTGTTGGGTGTGCATTTGTGCCCCAAAACCCCAACAACCCAGACCCCACCACCACAGCTCACACAGATCACACTCCATGACTAAATGAAATCAGGTGGCATTTCTGTTCTGCTTTAAGCTCCAAGTCTGAACATCAAGAAGAGCTAATGATAGAAAAGCTTATCTCATGAAAGCCAGTATGTGTCTGTTTTACATCACGTACCACTTCCAAGAAGCAAGGAATCCATGAGGAGTGGTGCCTCTATAACGAGTTATATGACTGCAGTGGAAGAAAAGTGGCATTACTACTCACCTTCTGCAATTTGTCTATCATGTCTTCAATGCTAACATCTGCAGTCTGCAACACTTTGCTTTCCATCTGTACCAGCCAGGAGCACAGCTCCTTATTCTTCTCATTGAACACGATCCAGGCATTGAGCCTGTCCTCGATCTCCTGCTTCCGCAGGGACACCTATGGAAAAGCACACACATTAAACTCTAGCAACAGTTTTCTCAGGAAGGAAACCAGCAATTATAAGCCTTCTCATTTCTAGTCTGCATTTGATCTTATTGCATTTTGCAGGAGCAGTTATCAAGTATTCTAATTTCCTTTTCAAAGCCAGCGAGCAGATTGTTATTACATCTTATTTTGGATAGCAGGGCAAAAAGTTGACCAGATTCTCTCCCTCAGAAGAATGAAGCTGAGTCACAGCTTTATAAATAATGTGCTTATATAATAATTTAAATGTTACTCAGTGAAAACCTGAAAATGTCAAACACGGAAGGAATATAAAATACATAATTACTACATACTGTTTAGTATGGCCCCATATATAACACAAGAGAAATAACACCTAGGTGAGTTCTTTTTCTGCCACTCTAAGAGAAATTTTGCACCGAGTGACTGCAATTATTTTATCTCTATAAAAGCCTCCCTCTTTTCTTTACATTTGCTCACCAGTAACTGGAGAACTTCCAAAAAATCAGCATCAAGAATCTATCCTTTTCACTGAAAATTATGGATTTTTCCCCCCATCAAAAATACATTTTCCAGTATGGACAAACAAATTATCTAGACAGAGAAATTAAGGTCTGATACTGCCTGAAAAAGGAGAGTTCTTATTATTGCTCCAATATCTCAGAAAGAAGCAGAGTCACTCTTCTAACTAGCTAATAGCACCAGTCTCTAGCCTAGGGCTCTTAAATATGTATTTGTTCATTTACCGTGATGGATTCCTGTGCTAAGATATACGGGACAAAGTAAGTGAAAAATGGTTCAAGCTTTACTGAAGCAAGAGAAACAAGTAACCCCTCATTCTCACTAACAGATTTTGTCTAAAGACTGTGCATAACATTTTGCTTGTCTTAGCTGTAAATGGCCACTCTAAATATCTCCCCATGGCAGGAAACATTCCTTCTTCACATCTCACGTGCACTTTATACAGCATATAACTCCTCAAAATTCCATCACTGATCCTTCTAGACTAATCTCTAACACTATTTTGTACCCCCTAGTGAAGTTTAAGTGTGTAGTGCGGAAATAAGACCAGCTCCATGTAACACCAGGATCAAAACAGAAGGCACCAAGCCATCTCCCACTATATTGCTTTTGTTCTTTAAATTCTGACTTGTTGAGTCACCCCAAGACACTTGTTTTAAAGGATGGGATGGAGAGGTGAGATTTCTGAATCCTTCATGACAATCTAAGCAAAGAGATGAGGACGAAAGCACTGTCTTGGGACACAGGGAAACAGACTCCAAAATTCTCCATAGGAAGGAGTCTGGAGATGGCAAGGACCTCAGAAAGTTTCTAAGAGTGCCTCTGCTCTGAGACACTCCCTTGTACCCTCAACCTCAGCAGTTTGGAGGGTGAACCCTTCATCCTTCCTTACCACTGCAGCATTTCCCATGTGTGGAGATGCGTTTACTTGGTCTTGGTGGAAGAACAGACCATGCTTGTCAGCAAAACAATCGCTAAATCCTGACAGGATTCTGACTCCATTTTTGCCTGCACAGGGCAAAGGCAGGATTTAAGAGCAAGAAGCACCTTTTATCTGGCTAAGCAATACAGGCTGGGGGTAAAATACAGGAATGACCCAAAAAATCCTAGACAAGCCTCTAGGAACATGAACCCTTCAAGCCACTGCTTTGAGCACTTTCTTCTCTGCCCAGCTGCCCTGGTACCACCCCCATTTTGCACCCACAGTGTGAGCATCGTGTGCCTTCCCAAGGGAGGCTAAAATAACATCAAGGCCCAGGGGATGCTGGCTGGGATGAATGGTTAAATCTGTGACCTACATGCACCTTGCAAGGGCAGCTCTGCAAATGCTAATCCCTCGAGTGCATCTGCTCCCTCCGCGTGTCTGCCCCTGCCCAGTTGAGCACAGGCATCTGGCTGCCCCAGGGCCGTGGCTGTGACAGCTGCAGCCGCGTCCCGCTCTTTCACCTCCCTGCATTTATTCTGCAGACCTTCCTCCACACAATACATCTTGACTCTAATTTGTTATCCAAAATGAAGCAGTCATGCCAACAGCAGAGCTGATAAAGTCTGTTTTCCTACCCTGGTGTCCAGCACTGAGCATTGCTGTGGGCTCTCCTGAGGCTCATTAGGGCTGTGCAAACATTTCAGGACCTCCCTCCACTACAGCACTGAACAGATTTTTCCCCCGCTACAGATTTTGTGTGCCTAACGCAGTCACATTACTGTCACCTCTTTCCTCCCTCCAAGACAGACTTAACTAAACATTGCTCCCTCAGGAAATTAAAATGGAAATTTTGAATAAAATCTGAACTTAATTTACTATAGGAAATTATTACTTGGATAAACTGAAGTGGAGCATATATAAAAAAACAGCTTAATTTTCAGGGCTATTCAACACAGGGGGTGACAGCAGACTTCAGCAGCTCACCAAAAAAATGAAAAACAACGAAGTTCTCTCATTTATAGGCTTAACTAGAGATTTCCATTGGGAAAATGGTTCCAGCATCTTCATTTAATAAATAATGGCTTGTATTTCTCAGGAGGGGAGAGGATGTCTCTGGAATTTTTTTCAGAGTTCAGAAAAAATAACAGAGAAAACACTGGTTGTAGAACATCTGTCAAGTTTAAGGCAAAGAGAATAAATTCTTCTTTCTCGTTGCAATGCAAGAAAAAATTAACCCAAATAACTATTTCATCACAACACAGTTTGTGAAATAAGCACAGCTGTTCATTACTCTGACAACATCCCCACCAAGACTGCTTTACCTCTGCCTGTGTAAGGGTTAGAAACAAAATACTAACTGGCTTCAATATTTCTTTACAAACTGTAAAATAAAAGCTGTTTACTCATGAGTAAAGAGAGGCAAGAGTTTTTGGCTTGCTGGTGTGTAGAGCCCCCCAGAGTAACTTTAGACCCCGAAGTATTTTGCCTCTTCCAATCCTGTTAACAGGGCAAAGTAAACACACATTCAAACTGCATAATAACCTAATGAATCAAGTCCATGTGACTTTGCTGTAAATGTTCCCCAGCAATTTTACATGCAACACTAAATTAAGTGCAATACAGCAACAAGCCACAAAGAATGCAAATGTTTCACAGCATTTTACTGCTACAAAAGACAAGTCAGTTCTCAGTGTGTTTAAATACTGACAAAAGAGTCAGTATTTAAACACATTTAAGTTTTCTTTCTGCTGGCACTTTAACTTCCCTCTTCCTTTGCCTGCTCCATGCCCTCAGGCAACTCCTGTGCTCATCCCTCCCCCCCAGCCCTCCCTCCCTCCCTTTGGCAGCCCAGAACAAAGGCACCTATTCCAGTAAACAGCTGCATCTGGGCTCTGTGCAGTTCCACACTCACTTCTTACAAAGGGTTTGCAACAAAACCCTCAGCAGCCCGTCCAGGACACAAAGGGCAGCTCCATCCCGGGTCAGCTGCGCCAGGAGCAGCCCCATTCCCACCCAGAACTGGCAGAGTGAGCCAAGCCCAGGAGAAACCCCTGTGCTGACCTGCTCCCCCTTCCCTGCCAGGCCCTACGGATACCAGCCCGCTACAAACCCCGGAGGAGGAGACGTCTTACCCGCAAGCAGAGCTCTTCCCACTGTCTGTGCAAATGTTCCACTTGCTCCTTGAGCACCATCATGTCCTCGGTGAGGATGAGGTGCGCCAGCTCCGCCTTCATGGCCTGCAGCTCCTTCATGTCGTGGGCCCAGTCTGCCAGCGACTGCTCCAGCTCCTGCATGGAAACGCACCCGCACAAGCCTTGGCACTAAGCTCCTCGGCTTTCCAAACCTGCTCGCTAATCCCCTGCCTGGCCTGTGGGGGAGGAGAGCAAGGAATGTGCAGCCGCCTGTGCCGCGCTCTCCAGTGGGGCTGGGCTGGCCTGGGTCCCCGGGAGATCACTGGAGCCCCACCGGACCCCTCCAGAACCCACTGGAACCCACGGCAGTGCCCCAGCCGAGCCACGGGTACCATCGCTGCATCCCCAAGTGCCGGAACGCAGCCTGGCCCTGGCAACTCCCGGGGAATGCTCCAGGGCAGCGTTTGGGGTCTCACATGCCCATTTCCTCGGGGTTTCCTTTATTCCTATTATAATTATTTGGGCAAGTTGTTTTTCACCTGCATTTGCTCCAGTTTCAGGTTATTTTTCTAAACATAAAAAAAAAGAAATCAGTTACCTCCTCTAATGAATGATTTCATGGGCACTTCCTCAGATTTGTCAGGAATGTGGAGCTTTTAAACTGCTTGTTCACAGAAAACAGGCTCTCTTTTCTGCTTTCTCTTTCCCTCTATTATAGTTTACACGTTTTTCTTAACACTGTTAAAATTGTCACCAAAAAGGCAGAGGTACCACTGCGTGCAGCTGGGGAATATGATACTCTACACACAAGGTCTTAGGTCCCATTCTGCAAAAAGGCTGCTGGGAAGGGTCACTGGTTCATCTAATAAAAAAGTCCTTTTAGAGAGAACCCAGTTTGTCTCATTTTAAAGGGAAAAAAACCTGTGAGTGTTTGTGTCAGAAGTGTGCTGGGTCTAAACCCTATGAGGATTTTCACACGTCTTGGACCCAGCTTCAACACTAGAGGAAAAAACCAAACAAACCTGACTCTAAAATTTACCTGAGATCACAGCACTCCTACAGATGTGCACACATGAATTTATATCTCCTAATGCAGGGATTTGTCCCTTGTTAACAGACCTACCTATGGAATTTCATGGGACCTTGCTAACCTCATATAAGGTCAAAGGCCTAAAAGAAAAATAGCTTTATTCCATATAGAAGTGAAAAGCAGGGAGAGGAAAGAAGGTCCCTTCTCCCCCATGCCATTTTAGTCCTTTATTGTACTGTGACACCTGCTAGCAGCACTTGCACTGGCACTGTCTGACCCTGATGCCTCTGCAGCTGAAATTTCTCTTGCTGGGATGAGAGGCAGAAGCTGTGTGCTCCCATCTCACAGATAATTCAGGGCTACACCAAGGCTGCTGCCGTGGGAAAGGCAGTCAGCACTCACAAAGAAGATTTCAGACAGCTGATAATGAGTTCAAAGCCTTGGCTCGTTAATAAGCTTATTTGTTCCCACTACATAGGTCAACAATTCACTTCATAAAAAGATGATGAAAGACTGACCACTGCAGACAAAATGTCTCCTATCCCTTGGAAATGCTTTTCTTGCCATTTAATTTTAATGGTGCACTATGGGCTGCAAGGAATTTTGCCACTCCCTTACTCTTAATTTTCCTTCTCTTTAATTATTCCCAGATCCTGCAGGTATGTATGGGGCTTTGCAGAATTACAAGGTCTCTTGCCTAAGGAGCTCCATGTGCAAAATGGACTGGGAAGCAAAAAGGGAGATTCAGTCACAGGGATAGCAGCCAATTGAGCTGAGAGAAGGGAGCTTTTTCCCTTTTGTTTCAGAAACTACTTATTTTATAAATTCAGACTGTAAAGGGAGCAGAAGCAGGGAAAAAAATTCCAAACACTACTACTCATAATCTTCTTCGTCAGCTGGACTTTGGAGCAATCAGGATGGTGTAAAGGAGAGAAATTCAGTGTCACTGAAGAGCAGGTAAGAGGGAAAACTGATTTTACAGAGATGAGGTGTTGTGCAAAGATTACATCAATTTAAATACAATATGACTGCTCATACCTTAATATGTTCCTTGGCTTTGTGGAGCTCTTCATGTTCAACAGGGAGTGGATCTTTTACTTGCTCCTTTAGCTCTTGCAATCTGCTTTCCAGTTCCTTGGTTTGCTTTTCAAAGCGGTCACAAGTCTGCTCAAGGAGACCCAAGGAAGAATAAAAGGTGAGGATACTTTATCATGACATACTGAACCACACGGATATGTTACAAAATAGCATCTTCAACCCACTGAAATAATCAATCATGTGCTCTGGTTTTCTAATTTTTTTTTTTTGACACATAGTGCCACCCACAAGGATTAGGTGCTTGGCTTTGCAGAACTTCAAGCCTGTCCTGTTTAAGGCTGGCCTTAGAGAGCATTTCTGTTCATTTTGTTTTGTTCAACCCAAGAGGCTTTAAGCATGGTCAGGCATGGGGGTTCTATCACTGACAGTATTTTTGAGACACACCTAATGTGCTACTTAGCCATGAAAGCAAATTCAATGCTCTAAGGACATAAATATGACTGGCCCTTCTGTTTAGATGTTCAACGACATGAGGAGGAACAAATCATGTTAACTCTAAGCTAAATTTTAGCTTCAAAGCCCAACGCAGGAGAGAGCTCCAGGACATGGGGAGCACAAGAACAATCAAAGCAGGAACATCAACTGTTCCAGCAAATGGAAGCCAACTCAATTTGCTTTGGAGAATCAGGAGACCACAGTTTTAGCTGCCCACAAGCCCTGATGACACATGACAGGCACTTCCCTTGGAGTGTTCCCACAGGGAGCAGCAGCTCAGCCCTGGAGATGGTGGGACAAGGAAGCTCTTCAGACCCAATGCCAGAGCAGCAGGTGGGGAGGGCATCACCTACCTGTAGGGTGCCACTGAACTGCATCTTCTTCTTCTCCAGCAGGGCCTGGGTTTTCCCCCAGCGCTGCTGTAACTGGCTGAGCTCCTCCTGGAGAGCAGCGCTGGTTTCAGGATCGGAGACCAGGCGCAACTTCTCCCCGACATCGATGACCAGCGTGTACATGGCTTGCCACCTCTGCAGGATCACTGCCTTACTCTTGAAAAGAAAAAAAAAAACAACAAAACTTTCTAAGCAGTTCTTAGAAAGCTACAGAAGTGCTTTCCCGGTATTTCACTTGGGAAGATGACTCACGCGGTACTACTTTGTTGACATTCATGAAAGAGTAATCAATAGATCTTCTCCTATCTGCTTCTTTGATTTCAGAAAAATCATATTTTCTCTGATACTTTGATTTATAAAACTCTACAATAGCTTTTCCCAGACTGAATCTATATGGTAAAATATGGCAGCAGTCAAAAAAAAAATTCAGTTGTATGAGTTACTCAGAACAAAAAATACAATCTAAGTTCTGTGAGCACCTCTAGCATCAACATCTTAGGCTAATTTTTTCAGAGATAAAAGCTCCATTAATCATGACATACTCCAAGTGAAGTAAGCCATCAATAATAATTTGCCCATAACAAACTGATCTCTAACACAACGAGATCTAATCAGAGCTTCTTTCTGTAGAACAGCAGCAGGAGGAAAATGGCAATTTGGAGTAGGAAGGAGAAGACTTTCTGGCTTTTCTCACCAAGAAAAAGCATAAGCACTACGTTGTAAAATCTACTGAAAATCACCTTTACATGGCAGGTAGAAATAAAGCTGAAATAAACAGGGCAAGCACCAAAGGGAATACTGGTAATGTGTTAATCCATCAACACTAGGTGTGTGGGTACACAATATAAATCTTGGACTGTGCAAATGGCATTCAATAATACAATTTTAAAAGGTTGTAGATTGCCTTAAGAAACCATCAAGCTCACTGCTTGTTTCTACCTTCCTGTAAAACAAAGAGGTGCACAGTTAAATGGAAACCCAAAATATCCAAAATTTCCAAAAAGGAAAATATTTTTTTCCACTGCATGTAAAATGCGGAACTCACTGTCCTGAAGAACTGCTGACCAGGCCTGTGTATCCTGGAGCAAACAGACTCCCTTGCAAGTGTTTTATGCTTTGTTTCTGGCACCTCCTGCCCATCCCTGCACACACAGGACCTATATGGCCTGTCTTGCCACATAAGTACCTCCCTCCAGGCAAACTAAAAGGCCTGAATTCAGCAGTCATGTCAGTAAGATGCACACAGACCTAGGAGTTACCTGCTGACTAGGGTGTCTGTCTCATCTTCTGGCACCCTGAATTTCCATTTTCATATCCGTAAGATTTTTAAAGTGCGCAAGGCTACTAAATAGCCATGCTGATCAAGAAGTTTCTCAGTATAATGAGCCTTTTGCAATGTCACTGTTTTGTCATCTGTGCTCAGCTTTAAGAAAAAAGTGTGAGCAATCATTTCTCCCCCAAGACAGTGTGTAGTTTTAAAGCTTTTGACCTTACTGGACAGAAGTTGTTTCAGTCTGAGGGGAAAAAACACACCTATTTTAGATTTATGAGAAATAAACACAGTACCTTGAAATCGTGAATGACATTTCTAAGCTGGTAAAGGCTGTAACAGTCCTGGCTCTTCACAGCTGCAAGGAAGCTGTTTGTGTCATCCAGGAATCTGTTGAGGCTCTGCAGGGAACTCCTGAAGAGCTGCCACTGGCTCACGAGTCCATCGATATCTTTCTTCCTCTGCTGAACCATCCGGATAACATTCTGCCACTGCTCTTTCAGCAACGTGAGCTTTGAAATAAACTCTGTCCTGAAAATTACAAGGGCTGAGTATGAATTTATTTTGATCTCAAGACTGCATATGCCAGTAATTGTGATGGCTCTCTATTTGCAAAGTTGTTTTCCAATTATAATACCCAACAATGCAAGGAAGCTCTTTGCAGCCATAAGCTCAGCCCTGCTCTCTGTATTCCATCTTTTAAGCAATCCAAACAACCTTTTATGTGATACAAAAAAGGATAAAGCAAGTCAATCTTGCAGCTGTGGTACAGCAACACACACAGTACAGCAACCAGACACAATATGCACTAAACACTTCTCTGAAGAACAAAAAGGTCAATGCAAGTGAGACAAGGTCGCTGATCACGCTGCAGAATTGATCTGCACAATTGAAAACTGTGTAGTTATTGAACCCATTTAAGCAGTTATTTTTTCCTCTTCTACAACATGGTCAGATGATCCAGCAGATCTGGCTGGTTGATTAAGGCAAACCCATCTATCAATTCTGCTCCTCTGCAGAAGGCCACGGTCGCCGATTTACTCTTATAAAAACCCCTGCCTTTGTGGGGGTAGCTCCAACACAAAAATCCAGCAGCTCAGCTTAGTTTAGCCCTACTTTCCCTGGAAGTTTTAAGCCAAACTATGGATTTCATACTGGCATGTCTGAGGGGAGCACACACACTGTCCTACCAAGTCTCTGGAGGCAAGCAAGCTCTGGCAGGGAGGGGAATGTGTTCACCCCAAACACCTGAGGCAGCTGAACCTCTCCTCACAAACATTACCTGCTGTTTCTCATGCTACACTGATTAAGAGAAAAGTGTAAGATCATACTGATAAAAAACAGGTGTAAGTACCATATGTTTTGGGTTTCATGGCCAGTGACTCAATGCCCTGCCACGGGTGCCAGGGGCAATGTGGATACTCCACGCCTCTGCACTCTGAGAAGCAGAGAGGTCCAGGGAGAGGGAAAGGATCCTTCATTTGCAGCATCCCCATTATGCTCTGTGGGAAGGCAGCTTCTCAACCACAGGTACACAACAAAAGACTCCTGGTCAGGAATAATTATTTTTGTTTTCAGCCCAGGTAGTTACTGTCCCAAATGCAGGCTGGCCAGGGCACTTGTGTTTCCCTCTCTCTGCACCTCCTCATGCTTTTGCAAAATGTGACAGGTGGTCATTTAAAGAGTGAACCCAGCCAAGAATTCGGGTTTATGTCCTCATGAGAACAAAGATTCAATACTGATTCCAAGGAAGACAACATATTCACTGAACTACCAAGATCTTAAGGAGAAAAATCAAATAGAGTACCTTTTCTCTGCTTCTCCAGATTCCAAGGAGAGTAGAACTTTTTCTATGATAGAATTAAATGTCTGCTGATTTATGGAAATCTCAGTCTGCAGCATCTGAAAATACCAAGAGAACAAGTTTTAACTATTCAGTGAACAACTTTTGCTATGAAAGCTGCTTCTGCTCCTCTAGAGTGACAGCATTTATTTAATTGTAAATGCTGAAAACCCTATTTTTTTCAATTGCTAGTGTCAAATGCGCCGTAGGAGTCCACACTTTTTGGATACTGGGAGGAATTTGTACATATGTGATAGCAGAACCCACCATGAGCTGGATGATACAGATCTGAAAACTAAAGGATGCACTCCTAAAGGTCTGATCCCTGAAAAAAGGCATCTCTGCATTTGGAAAAGGATTTTCACGTTTCAGAGTTTTTCTCTTATTAGGCATTTCAAGAGTGAAATGCTCTGTAAAATCCTGCCCAGATCTAATTTCCAAATGCACAGCCTTTTCTAGTGATTTCCCCCTGTCTTCATCATTCAAGATGCTGCTTCTATTTTTAGAGTTAGCTTTACCTCATATACTCTCTGTTGCTCTTGCAGTTCTTCAAACCGTCCTGGAATATCTGTTTTTAAGGCTTCTTTCATTTTTTCCAGGAATTTCATCCACTTCTCACATTTCTGAAAGAATTTCTTCTCATCATTTTGAGTTCCTTCAAGCATACTGTAAAACAAAACACATAACCAGAAACTGTTGTGATGATTGTTTTTCTGGGTATGTTTACAGATGGTCTAACGTGGTGGTTAATAACATTAACATAGTGAGGGTTTCACTTGGCACTTTGCTCCCTTCTTTCCCTATGAACATCCAGGTTTTTGCTTCAACTGACTTGGAATACAAATAGCCACTGAAAAATCAAGTAAACTGAAAGGGCAGAATTCCACCTGGAAAGCCCCTGAGAAAGCTGAGGATAGACTGCAAGACTTCCAGTGCTTTAACTTGGCTTTCAATTTTTTCACAAAAAAGGAAATTGTTACTAGGGATTTTTTTTTTGTTTGCCTTTCAGACCTGCAACATTCCAGAGCAGCTGCTGTTTTCTGACTCCACTGCCGAGTCAGGTTCTGCATTTTCTTCAGGGTGAAGTCACTGAGTGGCAGCTTTATGCTTGCTTCATTCAAACTCTCTATGCTTGGAGAAAGTGCAGCAAGCTCCAGTGTCTGATTCTGGAAGTAAAGAAAAAACAAATTATTGCAAAGAAACACTGCCTTTCTTTCATGTCAAAGAAGTGTAGAAGCTTATTCTCCAAAACACTAACATGAAAATCCCCAACATTCCTGTGCTAACTTCAAAAAAATATTCCAAAAACCCTTTAAAAATAGGACAACAAAGAAGTTGTCATTCTTTTACACAAGGCTCACTTTTCCAACAGTACTAAACAGATACTCAAGACCTGGTACTTCCAGATTTACTTTGTACCCTACATTGAGGGAAACAGGTAAGCTCCAGAGCAAAGCTGGGGAAAAAGATCTTCCATCAACCCCAAATCTGGGTGATTTTCCTCCCTTCCATGCAGGCATTTGGCCCGCAATGCAGACCTAGAGTTTCTAAACTTTAATCATTGCTTTTTTGTGTTTTGGATGAATTATAGCTACTCTGATTGAAGTTCTGCAACTGTGACATTGAGGACACAAAGAGCATCTTGAAGTGGGCAAGAGCTGAGTAGTATCTTTTTGTATTTGGGAATGCAAACATACCATGAGCAATTCTGAGTTGTCTCCTTCTTCTAGACAGAGACTATCAAAGGTGTCTGTGCAATTCCTGACACGACCCTCCAGCGTTTCAAGGCAGTTGTTGAAATCCTCCAGTTGTAAAAGATTGAACTGGGGTGAATATTGAAAATTTATATTAGTTACTATTTAATACACTTACTCAGCATACAAAAGGGAGTAATAGGCAGTATTATCAGGAAAACAGGCAGATGTTAAACCTAAATTCTAATGTATTTATAACTCTGTAATTAACTTTTTTCAATTTTTCAACTGGTTAAGGGGAAAATCTAACCCAAAGCAGAGAGCAAGAAACAGAATCTCAAAATTCTGAGACCACTGTAACTATCCGAAAGGAATAGGGGTTTCTGTCATACCTTTGTGGTTTTGTGCTGTTTAATTTACTGTGAAATTGGAAAGTCAAAACTCAGCTTATCAGAGGGGGGAAACTTGTGAAAATGAGCTTCCTTTGAGGTACACACAAAGCCTGCTCCCATGTCCCTACACAGCCAAGGCCGTGCAGCTTACATGAGCTTTGTGGAGAAATCAGTAGGACTGGAATCTAACTTCCCTTTAGCAGAACTGCACTGGGAAAGCTTTTGCTTTCTTTCCAGAATTAAACTGCACATCTCTGAGAACACTTACACAACAACAGTTTTATAAGGGATGAATGGCAAAAACTGGTGTGTGGAGGGAGATTGCTGTGGTAATACTACAGGGTTACACCAGAGAAAACGACTACCCAGAAATGCATTTTTTTCATGCAACGAGAAGTTCACAGGGAATATGAGAAACCTGTTATCTTCACAAAGATTTCTGGCTTCCAGCCATTAACTCTGCTGGTGGATGGAGTCATAAATAGAGTTGGCTTCAAATGTCTTGATGAACTTGGGTTTACTTTAAAACAGAACGATTCATTAAAACCAGATCTTTTCCATGTGAACAGACTAATTCTACACCAGCAAATGTCCAGCAGTACATTTGCTTGGATGCAGTGTGCAGAGGAGAAGTCAATCGTCCACTCCTCTGAGCAGTGCTCCTGGATCCAGGTCTCTCCCCACTTTGCCCAAACAGGAATGTGAATCTGGTCCTCAAAATTACATCAAATGGCCACAGTTTTCTGTTTGGTTTTAGGTTCACTACATGAACTCTTACCAAGGAAAACTGAGGCCTGTATGTTTTGTTCAACACAGAGCTGAGAAAGTTTAGAACTTACTTCAAAGTTAAAAATTAAAAATACATTTCCTAATCTTTAATCATCTGAGGGTCCTGGGGATAAATAGGCCCGCTTGCAAAGGCTGTTGGAGCAACACAAGCAGGTAAGGGCAAAATCCTTCACCTGCCCCTCTGCCTTCATGTAGTATTTCTTTATATAGTCGGTCATCCTGCTGAGTTTTATTTAATTGAAATTTCAATTCAAGAACTATACTGCTCTAATGAAGAATGTGGCTCACACAGGGCTGTAGTGAGGAAGTTACCCCACACTGACAGCTAATTTAATATTAAAAAAAAATACCTGAAGTTCATCCAACTTCCTCTGCAACATCTTTTCCAAATAGGTTGCTCTCTGGAATGGCTGCAGCTTCTCCATCAGAATGGCTTCAGCAGCTGTCCCAGCCTGCTGTTTTATCCTGTCAGCCTGCAAATAAATCTGGGTTCGGCATCCTGCTACGTTTTGAAGGCCATGCTGTAAATTCTGATAGGAGAAGGGGAAAGGAAAACAAAAGTCAGTAAATGAATCAGATCATCATTCATGTGCCACTTTCACTTGGTATCTTTTGTTGCTGTAACTAAACTCTTTTTGTTGATCCCATCTGGGAGCCAAACTTAGCTATGGTGAAAGCTTCAGTCTTTTACTTGGAGGATAAAGGGAATTGCATCCATTGAGTGCAGTGCTGGGAAAGGCACAGTTCAAAGTTCAGTGGAACACCAGTGACTTTAGGCAGCGGGATACTACTGCTCCAGAGGAAATTAGGGAGGGAAATGGGAATATCCCTCTCTACAAGCTGTGTGCACACTAGCAGACAGAGGAACTGGCCCATGCTGCAGATGAGGAATGCTGTTTAGTTACAAACATACCACTTTGGATCCCTTAGTGACTGAGGACTACGGGTTTAGTTTTATTTGTTGCCCTTCACTAAGAAAGATGCTAAAAACTTATACTCTAACAGCAGTACAGGAAAAAGGGAGTAATTTTAGACTCATTCAATATACTTGATTTTTTTCTTTTTTTGACAAGTGAAACTTACTTTTAGCCATGAAACCCCATGAAATTTGCTAGGTATTGTCTTTTCTGAGAATAATGAGCAAAGTCTTCTGATCAATAGCAAGAGGCACACACGTTTCCCTATAAACCAAAATGGCCCTTACTTCCTGACCCCTTTGTTTGAAAGGATCATGTTATAAAATACCACTCCAGCCATTTAATAACCCATTTGGATTTCTTATTCTCTATATAGGACTTTATTTTTATTTTTTGTGGTAACAAAAATCCATAAAACCATAATCTTCCCTGATATATAGAGAGGAAAAGATTAGAGGGATTAAAATACAATTTTGTAATGTACATGTATATTCAAATACACATAACTCATACACCATTTCACTGATCCTCAGTCTTTTAACTCACCACTTAAAAAAACCCACAATAAATTCCATGTGTTCTACCCACACACACCAGGACAGGATCTACAGTGCTAATGGCATTCAGGTGGCCATGCCTTGCTTAGCAGGTATAACATTCTTCCCAAAAATTTCCAGAAAAGGCAATTCCTTTTTGCTGACATATTAGTGAATTTCTGTCACAGCCATTAGTAGCTCAGAAGAAAGTAAAAATGCTTTGGTCTAGGCTTTGCTGCTGTCAGATTTTTCTGACAAAGAAAGGTATACATGAGCTCTCTTTCCTGTAATGTAAAGTTTCTTACTGGGCCACATGGCAAAATGGAATACTCTGGACTTCTTCCAATTCATGGCTGGAGAGTCATAAAGCATGATGAATCTCTGCTCTGTCCTGACATAAGGATTATTATACTTCTTTATTGCAGTCTGAAGAAACCAAAAATGTCAGAACCTAATGACAGCTTTTCTGCATGAGAGAGTCCAATGTACCATGTGGTCTCAGCATGAGATCTCATTTGCCTAAAGTCAAAAGCATTTAGAATAATCTAATGAGCTCAGGAATCTGTGAACTCATCAGACCAGACCAAAACACAGTACCAAATCAAATTAATAATAATTTGAAGGCTGTGGAAGACCTCAGGACTGTCCTGTGCTCAGGAAAACTGCTTTTTCCCCCCACCTATTGTTCTAGTAGGTATTATCCCTCCTCCCAAGCAATGCCCCATAAAATAAATAACTTTTCTTTCAATGATTCCTTCTAACACAGGCCTGATTCTTTGTGTAGAGCAGAAAGTGGCAGAGATGCAATATGACTCCCTTCTGCTCTCTTCTCATCATATGCTAACTCTGGTTTGGCCTCAGGATCTGGTCAAAGTGTTTAAAGGAAATACAAAGGTGCCTATTCATAAAAGAAACACACAGATTTTATCTTTTCCACTGACTGGACTGGTGGTGTTCTTTTGACTTGTTTTTCAAAAATAAATCTTGGTTTGTACCGGGCAGCAGAAACTTATTCACGTACCTTCATGTCCTGTATCCTCTGCTCCAGGGTTTCTATCATGTTCTCCTCAGGCACGTGAGCATCCAAGAGCTGAGCACACTGCTGGCTGTACTGCTGTAACTTGGCTGCTGTCTCAGTGCACAAAGCATCAAAGGGCTCCCAGAGCTGCAGAGCTGCCTGTGCTGCCCGCAGCTGATCTGTGATGTCTTCATTTACCGAGTTCCACCTGCCAAAATACCAGAAGATTAGGAGCATTTTCCTAGTTAGTTCTCCTCCAGAGTATGATTTGGCGTAGGATTCCTGTGGGAGCTGCTTTGCAGCCACACCCATGTTCCTGGAAAGCCTGCTGCTACAGCACAGGGGCCATGCTGCTGTGGGACCCATCAAACAAAAGGGGTCCAGGTAAAAGGTACAAGATTCCCATCCCTGGAAGTGTTCAAGGATGGATGGGGCTTGGAGCAGCCTGGTCTGGTGGAAGGTGTCCCTGCCCACGGCAGAGGGGTTGGAGGATGATCTTTAAGATCCCTTCCAACCCAAACCATTCCATGATTCTGTGATTTCACTCCTCACACAGCTGTCCTTAAGACAGGTGAGTTGCAACAGTATAGATTTAAAAATCTGACAGATGTTTGAGTCCTGCCTGAGAAATTTGGGTTTTTTTCAGTACTAATAACTGGGGTCTGATTTTGCAGGCTTACCTAGAGTGTGCCTCTGTGCACTTCTGGTCAATAATCTCTGCAAAGGAGGGGGAGCAGTTCTTCTTCAGGTTACTGGCAGCAGCCTGGAGCTTGGCCCAGCTTTCTTCACTGTTCTCTGATTCATCTTGAAGAGCCTGCAGAATGGATTATTGCAATTAATTATGGGGATAAACGACCTAAGTGTGACTTCCCCTATAGATTGGTAGGGATAGGGCAGCAATAATGCCATACTTCTGCAGCACAGATTAAAATGTTTGCAGAAAATGTAACACTTGCTCCTAAAAATTAGGAAGCTAAGAGAGGTTAAATGGTCCAAGGTAAAAAAAAAAAATCACTCAGGAGACCTATTTTAAACTGAGATAATTTATTGGCTGTTAAAGAAAAAGCTCATTTAGCAAACCCACACCCTTGAACTGAATAAATGAATTTGCTAGAAACCAAAATGCTTTTATTTTAAGCCACTGTTTCTACTGGCAGTAAAGTTGGCTCCTGTCCTCAGCTGCATGTTCCCCCTCCTGATGCAGGTAATTACAACATATCTGTGAGCTGCTCCAGGTTAAAAGTAAACAGGGTGGTTGAAGGAAGGAGGTAAGAAGGTACCCAGTTCCTTTGCATTTAGTACATGAGCCCAGGTGAGGTTGGAAAGCACTTGTGCAGGGTTTACTGCCAAGAGTCCCAGACCCAGCATTCACAGCCTCAGTCTGTCCTGCACCACTTCTGACACAACTCAAAAGAACCCCAAATCAGGCCTTATTTACAGGGAAACAGGGAGTGCTTGCACAGCCTTTCAACACTCATTTAAAGTCAGGTAAGGGGATTTTAGCCAGAGATGTGAAATGCTCAGACCCGGGGCCAGCCTGACTTCCTACTCCAGATGCTCCACGTGGACTCTGTAACAGCCCAGCAGAGCAGCAGGATGATCCAGAGCGTTTATGTCTGGCATTCTGACTCATTCAGAGGCTGTGCAGGAGACTCCAGCTCTCTGGAGGATGACAGAACAGCTGAACTGGTGCTGGAGGAAGCAGAAATGCCAGGCTCAGCATTGATGCACGTGCAAGGGAGTATGAGGACTTGGTGTGCTTTTTTCTTGAACCTTGGAACCTAAATTGCACTCAAGTTGAACTTATGCACTACATAAAATAAGAAGTCTAAAAGTATTAGTGCCTCTGGAGGTAAAAAAAAAAATAAGTAATATTCCACAAACTTCAGTGTCATTATAATAAAGAAAAAGTTGCTCAGATAAATTTTTCTGTCTTTTTTTCAGTGGAGTTTTTTTGTCTAAAGGCATAGAAGGAAGTACAGAAATAAGACAAGCTTACCTGGAGAGTTTTGACCTGTTTTTTCAAAGCTTCCAATGAAGCTTCTTCCCCAGAAGGTTTGCACTGGTCTATGCAGTACAAATATCTTGTTGTCATCAAGCTGACTTCTGCATAAATTTCATCATATGCTCTCCACTGCTCCAGTACTGACTGCATTGAGGCCTTTAGCTGTGCAACCTGCAAATAAATCATTTTTGTTGATATTTCTTGGGTAGTTCTGACATATAAATCACCTTTAAATTGACTTAAAAATCCAAACTCAATGCTCAATCCATGACAATCCGTGTGAATTTACCAAGTTGAAGTATTTTCCTACTTGGTAAGGAATTGTGCAGGCTTCAAACAAAGCAGTAAACCATATCTAGAGTGAAGTACAAGAATTTGCTGGCAATTAATATTTCACTGGAGTTCAAGGTAGCACTATTCTGTCAGCCACAACTCCAGAACACCCCAGAAAGCACTGAAATAATGAACTGCTTATTCCTTCCTGCCAAAATCCACCTGAAGTGGGAGGTAGTTGAGAGCCTTAATCTTCTTAGGAAGCAGATAGTTTGATCCAGAGATCAAGTTTCCTTTCAAGGACAATTTGAACAGAAATTGGTTTGTATGGAAGAAGACACTATTGCAATGCTCTGAGAGCTGTCATCCCTCTTATGCCATTGTTCTCTAATAATGCAGGCCCACATGGATCCCAGGCTAGCAACTTCAGGATTCTCACAGCAAATTAAATGATGGATATCCCCTTTATTTTCTGTCTCTTTCATTATTGCAGTTGTCTAATCTATATGGGGCAGGCATGGCTTCCATTTGCCACAGACTCCTAGACACTGCAAACACAAACACAGTCCTCCTACAGGCATTTTTATCCTTCTGTTTCAGGGAAGTACATAAGGCATGCCCTGGGTTAAGCAAAACATTCATCTAGTTCAGTACCTATTTTCAGTCATGCTTGGAGAAAAGCATGAAAACCAGGCAGACAAACAACCATGTCTCCATGAGACCTGACGAAAGCCAGATGCCAAATTTCAGTTCCGACTATGCAGCCACACAATGGAAGATGAAAAAAATTTCCACGCCATAGTTCACCCTAAATAGACTGCACAGATCATTTTATCCTAGTATCCTAGTTGCAGGCACACACAGGCTGGTGGATTAATCATGCCTATTCTCTTTTGAATCATGGCTATAGGTGGGAGGAATCTCTAATTGCTTTTTGTAGCCTGTAGCTAATTACTGCCCACACAAGGAAGATGGAAAGACATCGTTCCCAGGAAATGTCTCTGGGCCACAGACTCACAGGCTTGAGCTCAACCTACAGAGAATTTAATCAAGGTATTACATCTCCTCAGCCCTGTATTAGAAATCTCTGCCTGGCTCTGATGTGAGCAGTCACCCGTGGGAAGGAGCCTGCACTCGCTGTTTCACTGCACACACACAGACAGCTCAGCTCCAAGAACATCCTGCAGCTTCAAAATTGAGTAGTTAAGTCATAAAATTCCTAAAATTAACATGACCCATGGTGACAGTGAGAAGAAAAAAAGCACCAGGCTGTCAATCCTGCCGATTTCTATCCCCAGCTATATATCAGAAGGAAAAACTTTCATCATGTACATAGACATAAATTTCTCTACTTTCTTGGTAAGAAACAATGACATCCTTTCTGCTGGAACCTAAACCAAGAAGCAGCAGATCAATACTGGATCGACACCCGTGGAAGAGTTCAAGCAAAAGGGTTCAGGATTCACAAAGTTCTGAGGAAAAAAGGCAAGGAATTTATAATAAAAAGTGTAAAGCAATCTTAACTAGAAGCACAATCACTCCATCATGTATAATTCTCTACAATATATGCTTATTTATTATCACAAATTATTATCTCTCCTGCACCTATCAATTACATCCACATAAAAAGAAGATCAGCGCCAAGGATAAAGATACTATAACTATAAATACAAACTGCTGGGGAGTCAGTTTGCATGGGAAACCAATCTGCCAGACTCTCCTTGAAGCAACTGGAAACTACATAGCATTTGAGGATGGCAAAAGCCATCCCAGTGTGTGGATGAAAGATGAACAGGGAGCTAGAAAAGCTGCAGTGAGAACAGGGCCAGAGGAGGCAGCTTCCACCAGTTGCACTACAGGGGAGAAAGAGCAGGGTATGAAAGAGAAGGAGATCAAGTCAGAGAGTTTAAGGTTTCCATTTTCAGCTTGACAGAAAAATAGCACTTCTATTTCTTTATTTTCTTGAACTGCAGATGGGGACCTGTCCCTTCACCCTTTGTACTCAAACTGCTTCAACATCAGACTAATTTTTATCTCCCAGCTTGGGAAATACATTAGTTCACATTACAGTAAATTACCTTCTTAGGAAGGTAAAGAGTAAGGAATACTTTGCACCAGCTTTTTTGTACCAGCTCCTGCCATCCCATGAAGAAGATTAATAACACTGGTGGTCAGAACATGGAGGAAACCTGAACACAAGCAAGGCTTTTTACCTGGTTTACAATGCTGTCCTTCATTTCACACAGCTCAGCTATCCTGAGAGATTGAGCTTCTGGGGTTTGTTCTGCACTGCCATTCGAAGCCAGACTCTGTTTGAGCTCATCAAGAGTTCTGGACTTAGTCGTGAGTTGATTTTCTAGCTCCTAAGTAACCAAAAAAAAAAGAAGATAAAGCATATCTTTTAATGAGACAATAGAAAAAACTTCTGTGTGACAAGCTTAGATAAACATTCTTTCTTTAAAACCAATTTTGTGTAATTCTTCAGTCATGCAAAGGGAAGATGGGAAGTGGTTTTGCAATGGGCGAGTCCCTGACATCCTAACAACTTCTAGGACGTTATTTTCAGTTTGTCCCTTTACTCAGAGGGACTCCCATGAGAGAAATTCCAGTGAAATTAGTTTCAGTGAAATCAAGTAAGAACAATCTCCAGTGAATGGAGACACCTGGGAGAATAACTCCCTCCCCAACACAACCAGCAAGATTATAAAATAGTCTTGACATGCTGGGGAAAGCTCAGCAGGGAGTTCCCCTCAAAAAGAGGAACTATCCATACCCACAATGGGGCCATAACATTTTCCTATAGTCCTACACTTAAAGCCATGACCTTTTTTCACCTCTCACTGACCATCCCCAAAACATTTTCAAATGTGGACCTCATTTTTATTGACCAAATGAGTTTTAATGAAATATTTTAGCCACCTGTATCCTAGCACTGTGTGTTGCTCTGAGCTGGTGAGTGTTTAGTCCAAGCTACCATTGTGCCTTTTTTCCATTCTGGCCCCTCCACACATTTTGGACACACAAGTAACTCGTGTAACAGAGCACTCCAGACAATAGAAGCAGCCTACTACAAGAGAGAAATGTAACCATGGCAATGAACAAATATTCCACTTCAAAAAATAGAGAGGAACACTGTACTGAATGAAAACAGCAGACTGTCAGAGTAATAGGAACCAATTATTAGCTGGCTGTCACCTGTATTAATTTTGAGGGATCTGAACCCTAGAAAAACATAACAAAGGACACCCAGATCCTTGATGTTGCTGCAGAGAGACTACACTACAATGTAGGGTAGAAGTAGAGAGGGTTGTTGTTTCTCCAAATGGGACTGAGTAGTTTCCATGACACTTCCATCACAGAGCCCTTCAAACTAATGGAATTGATAGCTTCTGCCATGGCTGTGCTGAACTGAGAACTACTTCTCTTGGAAGTATCTCAGAACACAATATTGCTACACAACAATATTGATGCACAACACTCCAAATACCATGAAGCAACAGCAGATGCATCTTCAACTGGTGAAAAAAACCACAGAACAGCCACTCACATTAAAAGTGGCTCTGACTCTTTATCACCTGAATGCAACATGATTTAATTAAAATGACATTGTAGAATTTTTCTGAGAAGTGGCAACTTCCTTTACATTTCTTTCTGTTAAAATCTGTGCAGTTCCTTAGTCTGGATTCAGCAAAGTGTGCTAAATAGGGTTTTTACAATAATACCACTCACGTAGTGCTTTACCTTGCAATCATCTAAGGTGTTCTGTGCAGAGATCAGACTCGCTGGGGTCTGTAAGGATCTCAGTCGATCACTCTGAGCTTCCAGCCAGTTGCGCAGAGTCTGGGCTTTGTTCTCATTCTCAGTAATATCCTCCAAAATGTGTTCCAGGTCTTGTATCTGAAAGTCACAAAACGGCTTTAATTTACTTAAACCTACAGGTGGGCAGAAACGGGGCTTTGCCTTCCATGACAAAATTTGAGATTATGAAATCTACACTGAAGATAGTATTTAGAGAAAATATTTTAAAAGGAAAACCGAAAAAGTTTTGCAGGCTCTTTAGGATCTGACTTTTTCCTTGGGAAGAAACAAGGCAGTGTGTGTTCTGGAGCTGGGAGACCTGACAAACTGGGGGACCCTGGGCTATGTGGACACATTCACATGGAGTCTGAAAACCTCATTCTCACTAAAACCCACCAACAAGGCTACTAAGATGAATGGGTCCTCAACTCTCCTATCTTCAGTCTTGGCCCTAGGATCCATTAAATCCTAGAATGGAATTTCATGAAAATGGTTAGAGAAGATAACTTTTTCCCCAACAAAACTGAAATTTCATCATGGAAATTCTCAATTGTACAGGAAATGAAATTTACACTTGAAAATGTTTCTGGACGACTTTCTGAACTAAAAAATATCAGTAATTTTCCATCTGACCATTTGTATTCGGATTCAGAGAGGGCAGCTTCTCCCAAAGCTGTATAAACTGAGACAGAGATGAAAGAGCAATGTGTTGATAGAGGGATTCATTCCAGCAACCTCATGGTTGCATTTTGGGATTCCAAGCTTCTCCTGGTCTTTTCCATATCATGAGTCACACCAGCTTTTCTGGGCATTGGGGCACATAAGCAGCAGCATCTAATTCTGGATGCATGGATTATTTCTAGCCTCCCTAGAACAGAACAATTCTGAGGCACTGCCTGAATCAGATTTTCTCCAGAGAAACAGATTATGTGCTGACAGGAAAATTCTGCATGTAGACTGACTCTATCAGGTGCTGACCTTCAAAGCACTCCGTTGGGAAAGCACATTTAACTACTGCAGGGAGAGGACACCAACACAGAGAAACCCATTTCCAGTGACCATGGATGGCTGGGGCAGGGCTGGGAACTGATCCCTGCTATGCCTTGTCCAGGAGGCTCCTATGTCCCCATCTGAACACGGCTGTCATCACGACTTAACAATCACTGTTTTCACAAATCCAACTGCTACAACAGAAAAACTGCTGGTAGCTTAATATATCCCTAACACAGAGCAGTGGCACAGGCAAGATCAGAGTTATAAGAGAGAAAGCCACGGGAGCTCAACCCAACCTTTCTGCTGAGGGATGCCTGCAGCCTGTGCCACCGCAGGTTCATCTCGCCCAGGCACTCAGCAAACTCTGTCCTTTCGTAGCGCTTGCTCTCCACGTCACAGGTGCTCATCTGCAGCAGCGACTGGTTAACAAAATCTACCATCCACTGCTTAAAGTTCATTTCCATCATGTATTCCTGCAGGGGACAAAAAGAGGAAGAACAAAAACGTGAACCAATCAGTTTTGTAGTTTCAATCTGATCGGTTCTGATGATGCTTCATCAGATGTGGCTATGGAACATTGATAGCTTTGTTTAAACCATGGCCTAAAATATTTTCCCGAAAGAGACCTGGCTGTAGGAATAATCCTCAAATTTTACCGTTCTGTATTTGTGTACCTGTTGTCACCCACTGAAATTTCTGCAGAAAATCTCTCATTACATGGGTAGTTCAAGGTAAAATCAGGCTAGTGATGGAGCAGGGAATAAAACCCAGGGGTACCAGACCCTATCCTTAATCCATTGGACAAAACCATCACACTGCCACGGGCCGAGATTAGGCTAAGACTAAGGTTTTCCCACACTCCTTCAACTCACAGGCAAATGCAGCAAGAAATTCTACTCCTCTTAACAAAATAGCTGGTATCAGAACAGAGTATCAGAATATCTGGGGGGAAAAAGTGTCCTCTAGCACCAGCATCTCTTGCCCAGAGAGGTGAGGGAGAAACTATACACATAAGGGGATATATTTTTATTTCAGAGGGTATTAGGAGAAGAGAGTAGGAAACGGCTCCTTATTTATCCAGTAGTGCCCAGAAAAGTTGCCAGGGTATACCACAGTAGAGGTACTGAAGCCATAGCTGCTTCCCTCTAGGAATTTGTGACCCTCATCCCAGCTTTCTTCTCAGCACACACAACCCCACCTTGCTGACAAGTGCAAAAGATACACCTACAAACCCACTTCTAGATATCCAAAGTGTTAAAAACAGCACCTCACCTACATGTCCCAACTGCCAAATCCAACTGATACAGACCAAAATGTTATATATGTTCTATACCAAGGCACTTGAAAAGAAATGTTTGCATTGGCACTTCCCTTAAATTCAGCACCGAAGTGCCTACGAGCTGCAGCTGCAGACTGAGAAGTATCAGCCTGCGTGAGCCCCGAGCATGGCTTGGCAGCTCTGCAGGGGCAGAGTAAAATATGGCTCTGTGGGGACTCATGCCCTGAGGTTGGGCTCCCTGGCATCTCTGGAAATACACAGCCTGAATCTTTCCTGTGGCTGGAGCAACCAGCCTCTGCTACTGGTGCTCTGACATCTGAACAGCGCCAAGAGTCTGCTGCAGCCTCTCTCTCCGCAGGATGTTCATCTTGTCCCTCTTTCCTAGTAGGTTATTTCTTTTGATGACACACAATAGTCAAACCCCCTGTTCCCTAGTTAAATGGATTCTGGCTATGGAGCTCCAGTAGGAGGTATTCCTTGTTAAAAAGACAGACTAGGAAACAGCACAAACACGGAGTCTGCCTTCCTAAGGAAGTAAAGCTTTCCTGCTCGTCACATTTTATAGTCTAAATGCAAGAGAGAGAGAACAAGTGAGACAGATGGGACAGCAGGAGAAAAGGAGATTACAGCCCAGCAGGCAGTAGCTGTATTGCAGAACAGGCAGTGGTTTGTGTGTCATGGAAGCATAAGGTTTTATAAAGGAGGATGTTACGACATGTTCCAGACTGAGGAACCCTCTTGAGAGCGAGGGGAAGGACATGACAGCGCCTGTAGGCTGCTTCCATCCTTTTTACAGCAGGCCTGGACTTACAGTTTCCCATTTACCTTGTACTTCTGAAGGAGGCTCTTGACTTGGGCAGCACTGCGTTGTGAATTTATTGGCTCCTCATATTCCTGCTGTTGTTCCACATGGTCCAGCCAGGTCATTAGTTCAGCAATAGCTTCCCGTGATGAAAGCTTTTCCATCTGAAGCTGAGGTAAAGCATATAAATGAATCCTCTACACTCTGCTTGTTAGAAATACCAAGGAAAATGACATTTCTATTTTTGGAAAGGCTCAGGCACTATAATCGCATTACTGGGGCATGAACTTGAAAGTGAGCCTTGTGCTCCAGAAGGGCAAATGGTTCAGTTCGAGAATTCATGAACCTGAAATAAAATTCTTTCTAATTGTAACAGACTTTCATGCAAAAACTGTAGAGATAATAAATTATGTAAAACAGCCCAGGAAGGACACAGCAATACTTAAACTGCAGTACAGTATTGGGGTTATTCTGAAAGCAAGGCACAGCTAATTCGGAAAAAGGCAACTGAATCCCAGCAGCAACATTTAAACATAAGTATTTAGCTTGAACTGACAGATGGCAGCAGAGTTTCTCACTCACCTGGTGAAGCTTTTCTTGGATGGCTGGGAGCTGTGTAATCAGTTCTCCCCATTTTTGCTCAAACTTTGCCAAAGATGACCTAAGTGCTGCAGTATCAGCTTGCTTCACGTGGAGGAGCTGGCTGGCAGTGCTCACCACTGATGACTTCAGGGAAGATTTTTCATCAACTTCCTTAGAAAATGTCTGAAGTGCATGGAAGAAATTTAAGAAAGGGTAAATATTTATAAATCTGTTGAAATGAAGACAAGCCATGTTTTCACAGGATGAAATGCCTCAACAAATAAGTTCAGAAAACTTAAGCTCAGCATGTTCTGGCACATAAAGCATTTCTTTGCCCACCTTGATATACAGTGCTGAATGCCACTCTTTGCTCCCACAGAGACCAGGAACATCCTGATCCCCACTTCACACAGAGGTCCAGGGAGCAACCCCAGTTCTCCTATCTGTGGCCAGCTCACATCTACCAGTCGAACCTTCATGATGCTTTGCTTTCCCCCTGTGCACTGTTCCTTCTGTCTGGCCTCACACTGGGGCTGGACCTCCTGGCCAGCCATCCAAGGGGAGCAGGCAAAGACGTGAAATGCAACTCAGCATGTTTCTCTTCCCTGACTTTGGCTGACCACCTTCATCCCTGTACCCTGAGTCCACACTCCAGGTTCAGTTATTAAGTGGCTTTGGGGCACACAGCCATTCAGTGCTGTTACGTGGGTGGCTCATGGTCATGGCAAACACAAAAAAGCTCTCAAAAGGGTCATTTTCACCAGAATTCACAATGTCTTATCTGAACCTGGCAGCAGAAATGACTTACAAACAATCTGCTGATGTTGTCTCTGATGGTGGGAAGATCTTGTGACACGTTGAGAGACTGCTCCTTCCAGAAATTCATTCTCTGCTGAGCAGAATCCAACCATTTCATCAGTTCCTCTGAGTCTCTGTTGTAGCTACAGAAGGAAACAGAACACAGAAACACATATCTAGCTGAGGCTGGGATGCATTTCTCACCCCCAAGTTGTCTTCCCTGTGAGAAGGCATGTGCTATTCTGGCACCTCTGCTGCTGCACAACCCTGCAGCAGCACAGCTTCAGCTGTTCCCTGTAAAAGATCACAAACTAATGTCTAGCTGATACTTCAAACTGGTTTTTTGTGTTAGACCCACCTGACCAGGAGTTTCAGTAACGTTTGAAGTCGGTGTAGTTCATGGCCAACTTTTTTGGTTAAAGACAACCACTGCTCTTCCAGCTTCCCAATCTGGCTTCGTATTTCTGGACAGCTCACAGCAGCCAGCAATTTCTTCCCTTCTTTCACCATCTGGTATAGCCTGGCATGCTTTTCATCAACACTGCTTTTGATTTTCTGTCAGAATATGGGAAGTTTGCGAAACAGTAACATTTTGAAGACAGAAAACACAACTAGAAAAACACATATCACTGTTGTAACTTCTTAATCTCACACTTCATCTGTAATGTATTTTATTTTCCAAATGATAGGAATCTGTAATTCATTACATGCAAAAGGGACACAGGTTTTTGTGGGTTTGTTTGGAGTTTCTTGTTTGTTTGTTTCCTCTGGGTAGGTCAAGACAAATCTCAACATATTTTGATCCATTATCAGAATGACTGTGTTATGATTTGATGGGCTTCTCTAACACCTGAAAACCTCAGGCAATGGACACTTTTAGATCTGGCTGCACTGTCCAAACATATGACTGTTCCCACCATAAAATTATTGTCTTCCCATGACCCTGAAAGTTATTGTTCCTCCTTCAGGCTCTATCCTATTTAAAAAACAAAGTTACCACTGTTTTGAAGAAAACTGCTGGGATAATTACTGAATAATGGTGGCAGGGAGGAACGAAGAGTGGACAGTGAAGTCATTAAGTAAAAAACAAAGGTTTGGGGGTAATTTCTCTTGCAGGAATTAAGCCCTGTAGAATTTTTTTCTGCTCTGTTTTTGAAACTGTGAAGCTCCATACTTTCACCCTCTGGCAAATATCTTTATGACTTTACTTCTGAAGCCTTTAAAGACAAATAAAGACTTAAGAGTGAAGAGCTAGTTAAGAACTTAAAAAGCCAAGGAAAAACAGGCAACTTCATATCAATGGCTGTGCACATCTTGCATGTCTCCTGTCTCAGTGCAACAGGTGTCAAAAGCACCTGAGGGCCACCATGCCTGCAAACATCTACTGTCGATTTATTACAAAGGCTTTACTTTGTAATTTCCTTTTGGAATTTTCTGGGCATGCCTGCTGATGTCTTTCCTGCAGTCAAGTAGATTAAATTACTATAGTCCTTTTTTCCTTTATTAAACATTCATTAATCATTTATTAAACAGTCATTAATTTGCTTTTATTAAACACTTATTAATTAAAACAATCCTAACAGAGTGTGTCCTCTGAAGACTGAGAAAGGTCAAACCTGTGAGGAATGCAGAGCAGTCTCTGAAAATACATCAATAAGGTTACTGAATACTACTTCTTCCTAATTTTATAAAACAACCATAAAGGCTGCTTTCATATCCTTGTATTTACATATGTTTAAAACATGGATAAAATATTTCCAGCTGGGGCCGAGGTTCCAAAAAAAGGTGTAGCTCTGTCATCAGAAATGCAGCTGCAACCAGTGTTGCAAAAAGTGTTCAAATATTTGGTATTTTCAGATATTTGAAAGCAGTAGGTTGATTATCCTTTTCCATAAGTTTTACACCATGGCATGAAAATAATTTCTGAATTACAGAGAAGGGGCACTGTGTTCACTCCAAGGCTCTTGCTGTCCTTGGGATTCATGGAGCCTGCACAACATCTATCTTACCCCAATTATTTTCATTGGAAGATTGAGTTATAAAGTAGTTACAGTCATTACTCCCACTAAAATGGACTTGTAGCCCCTGGCTGAAATTAGCAGCCTAATCTTCTCCTACTTTTAAAAGTCTGTTTTGAGGTTGCATCCACACACAGCTGAGGAGACAAAGGAAACTGTGCCCTGCAAATCACCTCCTCATATACTGATTAATACTTTTGCTGGTTCTACTGATCCATAAAGAAAAGCAGTGACAAACACATAAATACCTCTAGAAGTGCAATCCTTTCCATTAATCTTTCTTCCGTTTCTTCAACCAAATTGACAGAAGGCAACGTAGAGGCAAGTGCCTCTAACTCCTTATTGAAAACTAGGCATTGCTCATCAAATACCATCCAATCCTAAAAAACACATTGAATTGTTAACACAGCACACATCCGTCTGCATTTTAATACACCAGACTCAGGCCTTAATGCCTTCTCTAGCTTCAGCAGCTCTTGCTTTAATGAAACATAAAACAAAAATAGGTGAATAATATGTAAATATTGAAGTGAGACGTGATTTTACCACAGATGAATTAATTATTCATTCTCCAATATCTTCAAGGATTCTTATTTTAAAGTGGTGTATTCAGTTTTTGTTCTCTAGGGATGTTCTGAGATTATTTGTTAAATTTCTTAACTTTTATTTTAAAGTGGTGCTGGTATTTTTCTGCCTTAAAGGGCTCTTCTGTCAGTCCAGGCACTAAAAGTTACTGCAAGAAGTCATAAAGTGTAATGTGTTGAAATTTCCACTTTGAGAGATTTTCAAGAAGAAAGTTGGTTTACTGACACACACAGAGTAAGTAATTAATAGACTGCTGCTGTCCAGTGGAAACAGGAAAGGACAGCTACTACCCAAAGGATCATTGGTAGGACAAGAGCTGCCCTAGATGCAACTTTTCTCCTTCCCTCCAGCTTTTACTCTTGGGTGTCTTTTGACTTATTACCTTTAACAGGCTCTCTAAGTGTATACCATACTGGCAGGCCTTCTGCTCCAGCAATTTGACTTCATCCACCAGCTCTCTCCAGAATTCCTCTCTCTTTTGCAGGATGGCAGGGCTCACTCTCCTGGAAAACGCTTCCATATGAGCCATGCGCGTCATGAGGTCGTGGAAAAAGTCCTACAGGGAAACAAGTTAAAGCTTGCTCTTTAAGAGAAATCACACTCCCCCAGCAGGGGAAGATAGAGAAGACTCACTGAGAAGCCAGTTTCAGAGTCTCTCAAGGCTGTAGTCAGGAGCTCTACCCAAAATCTGCATCACACCAACATGGGCAGTTACTGATTATTTTACATTTAGTCAGAAACCAGTTGCATTCAATGTTCTCATTTTAAAAGAGAAAGATCTACACTTATACCTTCCAATTGTATGACATTATATGGATGTTGTAGGAATATGATGGAAGAAAGAGTCTAGCTATAAATAAATCCATAGTTTAGCACGAGGTGGTTATCACCAGACAGTCATTATCCAGTTTGTTTCACCTGGGGGCCGGGTGACTTCAAGTTCTAAGGCTTAAGTAGTAGGCAGGACACAATAATCCTTTGGGATAACTAATAATATATATAATATAAGAAGGATGCGTTTTCCTTACATATCAGTGTGTTCTGAGGTAAGCAGAAGAAGCAATTTATCACCAAAACTGGTATTATTTTGGTCTACTGAAAAACTTGGCTTTGTTTCCTGCACATACTCCAGTCCCTCCCCTTGGCTATGAGCCAGTCACTCTCCTCCATTACACTGGAGAGAAACCAGTCACAGAATCACAGTGCTGCTTGCTATGCTGACCTGAGCAGTGCTGTAATAAACAACTTATACCTTGTGATTTTTCACGTGAGACTGCAGAGCTGCTCTGCTTTTTGTCAGTTGCTTTGGATCTTGTGCCATCTTCTCTCTTCCAATAGCTACCAGCTCTGCAAACCCACGAAGCAAGTTCTCATACTGGCTTTCACTGATGGAAGGGCAGTTCAGCTCCACATACTTGGCTTTCAGGATCCCCCACATGTCATCCAGGACATCCTACAATGCAAACACAGTTTAGCAATTCATGAAGGAAAGAAATGAATCTCACAAACCCAGAGAAGACAAATAACCATCAGCCTTTTGATGCTGATGAAAATGATGCTGATGAAAATACATGGCTTAGAAGAATCAAACCTTGCTGAGTAAGTGGAAACTGTGCTCTTACCTCTAATTTATAAGCTTCCTGGATTAAGGTGATAGGTAACTGGAATCTTTCTCCATGGCCTCTTAATTTTGCTACTTGGTTTTCAAAGTTTTGCAGCTCCACAGCACAGGAATCAATCTTCTGAATGAAGGACAAAATAAGCTATTACAAAGAGTTCCATTCCATTAAACTTTCCATTATCTGGAAAAATCCACTGGTAGCGCAGTGGATCCAGTGGCTGGACCTCTCCTGTGCTAGCACTTCAGAAAATCCAATGATCTTATAAACTAAATGGACAAAACAGTTCATGGCATAATTTACTGTTTTCACACAGCACAGCCAAGAGGGAATTCAGGTCTTGTGTCTGATTCAACGTGCCTTTCCATTTACTAACTCAAGAGCAGGAATTAAAAATAATCATGGACTCAGAAAATACAGCTTTTTCTTATGAATCAGAAATACTCAGGGATGGAGACAGGATCCCTCTGAAGGAAGGAAAGCTATGTACTTCTGGCATTCCTTTTCCAAGAGTGGTTACGTGACAGAATATACCCAGTCCTTGCTAGGGAATTCAGCAGGGAACACAGCTCTGAGTCTGGCAGAAAATTATGCCTCTAAGCAAGGTTATGAGCCTGTAACAAAAAAAGCTTCAGAATACCCTCCTCACTTTGGTAGTAAGTAGGTAAACGGCCAATGACCGTTCTGGGGAGGATATGAAGTCTGTTAATTTTTAATTTCCTGCTAATCCCAATAAAGGTCAAAGAAAATAGGTTAACTGGTCAAATTCCATATGATAAAGTGCTCATAAATGCTGCATGAGAAAAGAGAAATACCAGAGTCCTATTTCCACAGAAAGAAAAGGCAGTTTGGCATAAGAAAAGGCATAACATGTGAACTGCTCTACTTTGTGTAGCTCTGTTTCTTCCCTGCCATAGGATGGAGTGTATTTGCTCCAGGAGGTTGTGGAGAGACTGGTTCCTCCACTCCAACCACTAAAATGTCTGGAATTAGGTCTGAGTATGGATTGGGGTGTAGGGAAAAAAAAAAAAAAGGGAAGAGGGGTGATGGTGAATATGGAAGATACTGAACTCTCTCCTTTCCCCATTTTAAAAACCTAAGTTAGACTCAAACTTTAGAAAATATGAAACTTCACAGATAGCAGAAAACTGGAAATAGCTAATGCTGTAAAAACTCTCATTTCCTTCAAATAAAATTACCTGAAGCTGTTCAGAAATGTTATGTCCATGTAATTCATTCAAGCATTGTTGCAGAGCAGCTTTTTTCTCAGTTAAATGATCATAGAGTAGCCTGGTTTGATTCTGCAAAAAAAACCAAACATCAGAAATATATCACATAGCAGGAGTATAGTAAAAACCAGGCAAAATTACACAGCAAGCAAAGTTATTACCTCTTTAGGCAAATGCACTTTTTTTCCCTCTTAAACAAAAAAAAAAAAAAAAAAAGGAAGAAAAAAAAAAGAAAAAAAAAAAGAACCAACACCAAATGAAGCATATGCATTATGGGCTTAAAGCAGTAATTGAAAGAGTGAAATTCTGAGTCTGTGTAGTATATAAGAAGCAGATTACTCTGTCAAAATAATTCTCTGTGACTGTAAAAATCTGTGAAACTGGTAAGAAAATCAAATTGTTCTCTTCGGAAAATGAGAAAATGAGCTCATTACTGGTGACTGATGGAGCTCTATGGATTCTGCATAAGTAAACATTGCAAAACTTGCTCCACTGTTGTTTGGAGACAACATCAGAGTGTGTTTCAAAGGAACTGCTTTATTATTCAGATGTAAAGGGCCAGGGTGACTTGCAGATGATGAGCACACTGGAGTTTTGCTGGACATTGCAAACTGTATTTCAAAGACTAGACTCTTCCGTCCTTACTTCAGACTAAACACCTGATCTGAATAGTTTCCAGCAGTAATTAGTAGATTTAGCCCGTCTCCAGAATCTAAAGAAAAGCTTCTCACAATCTGCTTTTCCAGCAAAGAACAAAAGAAGGAAAATTTGTGAAACTATGGCTTCTGTGGCACAAGATCTAAAGGAACAGTAAATGCAGTGGGGTCAAATCAACCTCCAATACTTTGCGAAAAGTAGCCCAGTGTCAGACATGGCACCAAAAGGGAGGAAGCCTGCCTCTCCTGAGGACACAGCAGCAGAAAGAATATACAAAACCCTCCTTGGCCTAGCCCCTACACACAGAAATATGCTTTAGCCTGCAGCTCAGCCTGCATGGGAGCCCAGATTACTTCCATACTTTCTGCATGCAAATTTTCTACTGTGATCCAGGCCTCTGTGGTAGTCAGCATTGCAAACAGCACTGTAACCACCAAAATTATTCTGCTTCTTGAGAGGCCAAAACTAGTTTTTTAAATAGCCAAAAAAAAAAAGAAAAAATAATAAAGTCCATTAGAGGTTGCTCATCTGTAACCCAAATGCATTAACACTGACATGTTTAAGAGATGCTATGAAACAAGATGTGAATTTGGCAGTGGAGTACCAGGTAATTGCTATTATGATCCAGCCCAGCTTTCATGGAGCTGCTCCTTGAAGCAGTGGCAGCTTGAGTTTGTTCCAGCCGCGCCTGCAAGTTGTTAAAGCACTCGCAGAACACATCTGTGCTCCCACCAGCACAGCTGATGGACTTCAGAAGATCATCCTTTTTATCACTCAGATCAGCATGAAGTTTTTGCAGCTCCACAGACAGAGTCTAAAGGGTTGAAAGAAAAACAACATGAGTGAATACGGTCTGTGCAGGGACTCTTGCCTGTAAGAGGCAGCGGGACTCAAGTTGATAACTGTAAAAAGCAACAGGCCCAAATCTGTGCAGTACAGAATAGTTTGGCAGTGTTATTCCTGAGTAATACCAGAAGAACAGAGGGACTATCAGGCCATATATATTCTGCTGCAACAGAAATCCACTGGGGTTTCTCCTTCCCTGAAGGATTTAGGACAGTTACCTCATACAGAGCCTGCTGCACGGCTGCCTCTTCGGTGGAGAGCACCGAGGTGTTCAGCATCTCCTCCATGTTATTCAAACACCGGCTGATTGCCAGGAGCAACTCAAACAATTTTCTGTCCAAATTGGAAGAGACTTCCTCTGCCACATTATCCTGGGTAAATGCAAGCCGGTTTTCAGTACTTTCACCCAAGGCATGGCTAAGATTCATTCACTCATAAAAGGCTAGAGGTTTGCTGAGCTAATACTAAAATGGAATTAATGAAATACTGAGGGACAGACTTGGATATATGCATGTAACATTCAGAGCTGTCAAGGCCAGTGCTGAGACAATGACCCTTTATGTACTGGGCAGTGTTCTTACAGGTCTCTCATCTCAGGCATGAGCACAACAAGTTTGTCTTGTCAGCTCCAATCCTGCCAATTTACTGATCCCATTCACAGGCTCCTTGCTTTATACAGTTTGAGGATTTTTACCCACACTAGAAAGCCTTTGGATTCAGGTAGCAGAAGTATCATAGTGGAAACCTGGAATGTTTCCTCTCAAAATCTTCAGCCTATTTCTACATTATGGTTCATATCCAACACAAAAGCTCATTACAGTGAATGCCATTTGCAATAATATGATTACTGGCTGTTTCCCAGTGTCCAAACAGTGTCTTGTGTCTAGAATCCCTGGGGTTTTCTGCAATGCTTAGGACATGCTATTTTTACCTGTGCATGCACCACATTTGCTTCCTGGCTTAGGTCTCCCAGCTGGACAGTGTAAGTTTTCAGCTCTTCCACAGTTGGGGTTCCTGCACCTGAGAATGTGCCTCGAGGCAGCACGTTCATCTTTGTTGTGATCTAACATTTGGGAAAAGAACATGGCAATTAGATGAACAGCTCAAATGAAGACAGGCTATGGGCAACAAAATAACACTCCTCTCAAAAAGCATTAGAAGATTCCAGGCACTGATAGCAGGGTTCCCTTTCTACTGGCAGAAGTTGGGCAGGCTATGCCCTGGTGGGAGATTGACTGGAAAAGGAGACTCTGATTCCCAGCTTTACGGGCTACAGCTGTAGCTTGTGTTAAGGCAACCCTACTGCCCACTGTAGGGTAACTCTTGCCTGAAGAAGAGCTGACATTCATCCTTTTACATGTCTAATATTCTTCCACGTATGGCAGCAGTTTCAGAGGACAGAAAATCTAATAATTCTAATTTAGTATGAACAGAACTGTTAATAACAGGAATTATAGTTTTATCCAAGCAGTAAAAGTCTGCAGTCTGTTCAGAACATACACAGAGCCCAAACTCTGCTTTTGATGTGTGAAAGTGAGAGAACACAATGGTGAATGGCAGAACAAAATTTCAGCCAGAGATTTGCTTTGACCAAAATCTTCCCACTTGTGGGAACTGAGACTTCACCCACATCCACGGGAAGCAGCTGGGAGCTTGCTGGGTAACTCTTGAAAGAATTAAGCAGGTAACATCTACTCTGAATATTAACCACAGGGATTAGTGCTCCCACACTAGCTTAGTAGTCACTACTTCAGAGACATCATTTACCTCAAAGTAAAATTAAAAGACAATCATGGAAACACTGTGCAATAACAATCTCCTCTGGAGAGCCCTTGCACAGATTTCAGTTATCTGATGGAAAGCCATGCTACTATGACACAGAAAGATACACTGATTGCTATCTACACTTTCAGAGTGTTTTATGGAACTTAAACAAACCTGAGGTTCCACCAGCTGACAGAGAGGAGATTTCATCTTTGAGGACAGCTCCTGTTGTAAATATTGCCATTTATTACCCATTTGATCCTTTGGAGCTAAGGTGGCATCAGCCTGCTTGCTCTTTGAATCAGATTCTCCACTCCTGTGTTGAGAAAACATTGTTAGAATGGCAGCTACTGAAGCAGAGTAAGAAAAACCAGGTTTGTTGTATAAGATTAGTTTCTCTTGCACCTGCCTCAAAAGTACAGTGAAACCAAGTGCATGTATGATTATTAATCCAAGCTTTGATAAACTTGTTTGGACTTTTCCCTTCCCAGGAAATATGCCAGGAGCCTGCTGGCAGCCTCCACCTCTGAAATGACAACATGGGGAGCACAGTCCTGTAGGAAGTCTTGGTTCTGTGCTGGAAGGTGCCTGATCCCAATGTCCCCTTTTTCAAAGCTGCTGCCTTTACACCCCTCCTGGGTGTGTCTGTGCATTTGTACAGCCATGGCTGTGAACAGAGGTACCCAACTTGCTCCAGATGGGCCTGATTTAGCTCATGGCAAGTGTCAGTCCTGCCTGACAGCGAGATGCTAAACTCTGGAGTCAGCCCAGTATCGAAGAGGCTGTTACAAAAATGTCACATAAAAAGCTCCTGTTTCTCTGGTCTGCTGAGGGCAGAAATCCCCAAGCTTCTGCCATTTTTCTTCTAAAGGCACACAGAACCAAAGCTGCCAGTGCAAGGCTTCAGCAGGGTTAGGCACTTTTACATCACTGAACCTGGTAACTGATTCTGTAACTCTGTACCTGGATTCTGATTTCAGAGTCACGCTGTCCTCAAGCTGTGGCTGCATTTTTTCCACACACGACTCAATAAAGTCAATGAGGCTTTTCTGCTCAGCTGCTTTTAATTTCAGGTCCTGTGCACAGAGAATAGCATAAACAGTTATGTGAACTGGAATAATCTGAAATGATGATTGTGCTTTTCCAATCCCATTTTATGTGAAATCATTTAGCGCAGAAAAAATCATTTAGCAGAAGAAAATAAGACTACATCTGTCAGAATAAAATGCAGTTTATGTATAAACATGAATTTACAGAACAAAACATTTTCTGCAAACATGCATTTTTATGGGATATATTTCTACCTGAGCTAAAGTTTTAAAAGCAAAACCCAATCAGAAACGAATTACATATAGAAATTTAAACACCACCAACCACAATCCTTATACAAAGAAATAGGCAAGGGAAAATGGGGGCTTGCTCAAATATGAGCTCAAGTTCCATGAGTTAAAAGGAGAGTGTAGAGTGAAAAGTGAGCAATTCTAGCAGCTCAAGCTGGATCATTTTCTCCAGCTCTTTTCCAATAGCGTGCAAAAGGCAAAAGTTAATTTACAGTTAGCAAAATAGAAGTAATTGCAGAGCACAGAACATTACAGGATTTTTTTATTGTGTTAACAACAACCTTCAAAGTCATAGTGAGTTAGCCCATGGGAGTATGTTCACAAAACTTTAGTTTCAAACTTATCTTCAAAAACAATATCAATGTATAGATTCAGATTTCATAATACATTAATGTTTTAAAGCTAGGACTCTTGCCTTGTTTCACAATGATTCAGACAGCATCATCCACCTCTCTCCAATCTCCTAGCTTTATAATATTATTAGAACTTTTGGACAAGGGATTTTAGGGGCGAGGCCTTTCTCCATCCTGACCAACTCCCCAAATCCTGGAGGAGATGGGTAGCTGAAACCTACCCTTGACAGAGCTGATCCCTCAGGGAAAACTGGAGCACTTGTAAGTGCAGCTGTCCCCCCAGCCCACACGGGGTGTGGAGCAGCCTGGCAGGAGAATTAATTACCTGTGGCTGCTGGAGCCCGTTGTGCCAGGGCTGTTGGGCAAGGGGGAGCTGGGGCGTGCTGAAACCATCGGAGTGTAGGATCTCCAGGGGCTCTGGGTCGATCCTCTCCCTGCTGGGAACCTGTCAAGAGAGACCCGTTGTGGGAAGGCTTTCAGACTTGACAAGGGAGCAGAACCCCACAGGTACAGCTTGGGGAAAGGGCAAAAGCAGAGCTGCCTTGGACTTACCACACACAGAATCAGCAGCACATGAAACTCAACTGCTACTTTCGCAGAGACTTTTGTCCAGATGAATTTACTGAAAGTTTTAACATTCTAACCTTCTGCCAAGGTCCTCACATGTCTCCCCCAATAGTTACTTTGCTTTCTTTGCTTTTTCTGCTAGCAGATTAGGTGATACCAACCTTCCCTTCTTTCTGTTTGACCAAATTACAGGGATGTGCAATTTATGCTTATAAATTTGGTCATGCACCTGGATTTTCAATCTGTCTGTGCTCACAGAAGTATTTCAACACAAGCTTTTACCAGTGCTAATTCACACCAGAGGGACCGTGGCTGCTCTTAAACAAACACATCAGGTGGGCTTCTCTGATCCCTTGCACAACAGAGAGGGAATGAGCTCTGAAGCCAGGAGTTACCATCTCACCCACTGGGAAACTCAGCAAAGACTGTGCAGCTGTGGTGCAGGAGAGCTGACAGAATCACTGCATTTAAGCACTCTTCAAAGAGAAAATTACTAAAAGGCCTCTGCTGTGATAGTGTCACAAACATCATGGCCTTTTAGAGGCATTTAAAACCAAACCAAACCCTAAGTCCTATTCCTGTGCTCTTAGCAAAATGCTGACCTCTGTCACTGAGCATTTAAAGCAGAAAAGATGCTGTTCAGAGACTCATTAAAAATCCACTACTTGTTACAAACTACCAGTAATCATACAGCACTGTAAAGGAGAATAATGGCAACTCTGACATTTCTCCCTTCCTTGCTTCACATAGTGAGCTCTAACTGTTCTTCTGCAACTACAGACCATTAAAGAACCAGGGCTCTCAACTCCTGCCCTGAACAACATTCATGTGCTTTACCTGCTCTTCACTGTACTTGTCTTGAAGCATGCTCTGGACATTTTCCAAATTGCGCTTCACCTCCTTCAGCTTCAAGGAAAGAGCCTCTGTCTTTTGTTGGTAGTCTGCACTATCTCCACAATCTTCCAGTAAAGAAAGGACCTTTTGTTCAATCTCTGATAACCTCACCTAGAAGAGACAGCAGGTAATTACTCATTCTCAGAAGTGCAACACTCCTTTTCTGTCACCATTCTGAAGTCAATGCTCACACCTCCCCTGTCTGAAAAGAACAGAAGCATGCAGGGAAAAAGAGAAACAGCTGCAACCTCCCTAGATTTTCTCCAATATAGTCTCTTTTTATTCTGGACAATTAAATGAATTTTATACAGAGCTAGTCTTAAAACTCTTTCAAACAAGAGCACCTGCAGGAGGTCATATTAACTAAGGTATCAAGTAATAAGAGAGGAGAGCAGAAATGACAAACTCCATCTGAATGCAACAAAGAAGACAACACACGTCACTGGGGGAGAAAGAGGCAATGCACAGACTGCTCATATCAGTCTTTAGGAGGAATGATGCTGAACTACCAACCCATAGGAATGTTTCCATGTGCCAGCCAGGCCACTGTGAGCTGCTGGGTTCTGATTTTTGATCCAAGCTGCTGTGAATCAAAGTGCATCCCTGCATACTTTAAACTCATGTTTTTAAGGTGAGCATGGAGAAAGGTACCATGACTCAACTGCAAAATAATCAACGACAATAAATTAATTGCTTTATGTCACACGTCCATATATAAAGACTGTTTCTCTTCCATTCTGTGTGTATTTTTCTGTGTAGATCTTGACTAGGTTAGAGAACTCTCTTCCCCTGCCCAAGTTCATGTCTTAACATTGAGCCAGATTGTTTGAAGCCGACAGGAATTCAGCAGTGCTTACAGCTGCCTGAATCCTGCTTGTTTTCACCAGCTGGAACTGCCCTGGTGAAGCCTATGCTGACAAGAACCCTGAACAGGATCCAGACACAGCCAGCTACTTAGGTTCATTCAGGATCCTAATTCCCACAGAGTTCAGCACCTGAGCACTTGGCTGAATCACAGCCTAAACCTAGAGGCACTCCAATTAAAAACAACCACCCAAAACAACAACAAAGCAGCTGGTAATGTCTCCTGGTAATTCAAAATGGGTATTTTGGTATTGTGAGTGAAATTTGTTGCTGTAGGTAGGCTCAGTGCTTGAAGCAAACCAGCACACCAGACTGGCATCACAGGGAGCCTCAGAGTGGCACGCCTGCACACTCTGTTTTAATCTGCACATGCTGCATGCCAGGGCTCCCTCCCACCCAGCCCCTCGTGCCAGCCCTGTTTTCCTCCTCCCATTTTCACCAACAGGTACCACCCACTCCTGTTCTGCTACCATGGGGGCAAGAGGCTACCCTAGGAGCAGAGCAGTAAATCCAAATATCACCACTGCTCAGTGAGGGTAGGGGGAAAGGCACTATTTTTCTAACTGTGCTGGTAGTTTATGGAAAAAACTGAAAAAGTAGAACTCAGCAGCATGGAAGCTTTCTTAGACCAGTCTTTCGAATCATTCTGACAAGCAGAAAGTGAAAAAGTGTCAAAAGAAAAAAACCCTCTTTTGTTTCTAGCTGATTTATCATGATCAGGGACCAATGAAAAATTAACTTTTAATAGAGGATTCAAACTATACTGAGCCATGGTTTTGAAAATAATCCGAATCAAACCAAAACTTTACATATACTCCAGAATTCTACCTAAGTCCCCTGGATGCACACAGATCCCAACTCTAAAACGAGGTATCATAACCAAGCACAGGCAAAGCTGCACCTGAAGCTGAAGCCAAGCAGGCACCTGTTCTGTGCAGAGTGAGGAGCTGCTGGAGCAGGGGAGAGGCAGCAGGCAGAGCTGACCTGCAGACACACCCCCAGGGAAGGGGACTCGCTGGGACGGCAGCAGCAATGTCACCACCTTACCTGGCAATCAGCAAGCTGCGGCTCCACCATCTGCTGCCTCTGGGCGGTCTGAGGGTCTGACCTCAGCGACATTTTAGTTTTGTCTAGCCATTGTTCCAGCTCAGCCACCTGGGCCTGGCACACCAGGAGGACGGATTCGGGCTCAGGCCTCCCGCCATCCAGCGCTGTCTGCGAGTCCAGGGCGGCGTTGGGGACTGGAGGCGGCTGGTGGCCCTGAAGCAAAGCACATCAAAGCAGCGTGGTGAGCAACCTGGTTTTGTAATTTCCCTCCCCTCCCCTTACCAGTGAGAGATGATTAACTTTCACACTCACAGAGCCCCGAAACAACTCTGTCGCCGCGTTCCCAGACTTGGGGGGGGGG